>JAKZAN010000007.1:1342306-1516076 GCA_023053545.1 Lepidurus packardi | reverse complement strand
TGAAGGACATTTATTTTGATCGCAAGAATTAAAATGAAAAGACAATGAAAGTGTTGGGCTTTTTAGATTATAGTTAAAGGAACTTGTTTTACTTGGCTACTTTTACAAGAGCTTGCGTAGATTGCGTGAGCGCTGGCGAAGAATTACATCTTTTGCCTATGCTGATTCCACTTTATATATCCGCAAGAGATAATCTCCTATATAGGGTATTGGAGGCTGTTCTACGAAAAGTCTAGGAAGTGCTAGCCAAGTTAAGTCAATAGGCCCTTCTAAGGAATAAGTATAAAGGAACACAATAAGAAAGTCAACATAGAAGACAACTCATAAGGGGTCCAAAGAGGGCAACTTAGAATTTCCGATTAGGGAATTCTGGAACCGGTGTTGCTGAAGCAAATTTTTTTCATAGCTTAAGTTTATGACCAGTTGATTTGGCGTAAGTTATCTTCGTATTAGTTATTACAGTAGCATATATTGTATATAAGTAGTTATCTTTGTATATAGCTTCTTTATCAGTACCGGTTCTTACAATTCTTATTCTTATTTGTATCAGTTCTTATTTATTTGATAGCATTTTTTTAAAACAGTAAACAGAAAAGACACATAGCCCATCAGCTATGTAGTGTCTTCTTCTATCAACACTATTAAACCGCATGGCAAATTCTTCATATAAGCCAAATTTGGAAGACAAAGTTTGAGGTAGAAAAGCCTAAAAACAAGTAGTGGGTGCGGGGCAATAGCAAAAGTAAGGAAGATTCTGGAAAAAGCAGAAAAGATTGTGTAGCCTACGTACCGTGGGAAGAGAAGACAGGAAGGGAGTACACGGTGAGCAGTACTGACTTTTTGCCTAAAAGCCTAAACCCGGAGCGACTAGGCGGCAAAACCTCGAAAAGCCGAAACCCGGAGCGACTATAGGCAACCACCTAGCAGTCTACAAAGTTGTATTTAGTTTTTGCGATCTTTAGAGTTTCCTTTATTAATTCTTTTAGTTTTCGCTAAATTTCACTTTAATTTTCAGTTTACTTTCTTTATTAGTTAGATGTCTGTAACAAGCCAATAACTTCATATTTCAGAATGAAACGCACAGAAGAGAATGGAATTCATATAAACAAATCGAAGTTGTAAGAAAGTGTTCCTACAGTTGTTAAGGTTCCAATCCAATTGACAAAAGGAAAAGGTACGACTCGTGGTTATCTGGACGAAGAGAAAAGTCAGAAAGGTACTTTGATGGAGTAAAAAGAAAAAGGACTTCGAATTAGGGCGAGGAGAAAAGTTCGTTCATAATAATAAGGGACTTAGCATTTGGGAACTGAAAAAGAAAAAAAGTTAATCTGCCCCACTGATGGCGTTGTGTCATGGATAAGTTGAAAAGAGTGCTGACATGTCAGTTATTAAGCTTTTTTGTATGTACAGTAGTTGCTTCTGGTTACCTTTTTTGTTATGCACACTTCCGTGGCCGCTGTAATAATGCTGTGACCGCATAATGCCTATTAAAATATGCCTGAAAAAATAAAAATTACTTTGTAAAATAAAAAAAATAATTTTCTTGTTTAATTGTATATTTCTGCAATGTTCTAAAAAAATTCAAATTTCAAAACACAACACAATGAAATGGAATTCACAACAATTCGAAGTGCTTGCGGGTCCCACTCAGCGATGACACGGTTACCGAGTGTACTGATATTAATATTCCAATACATCTCAGTCGTGTCACGGTGTGTGGTACCCCTTTTTACCTTCACACCCATAAACTCAATTCACAACCATACATCGAATTCACAATCATAAATACAATTCAGCTTGAAAACTTAAATCACAACTTTGCTGAATATAATTGCTGATGTATAACTCGCAGATTATTTGGAAACACGAATCACAACTTTGCTGCATATAGCTGCGTTCTGCGAGTAAGACTATCAGACTTCGTGGAAACTAAAAATCACAACTTTGCTGCACATAGCTGCACCCTGCGAGTAAAACTCCCAAACTACCTTTGACTACCTTGACACTTATTGACATGAATACGGCAATAAAATGCGAAGTCAATCAAAAAATTGCTATTGCTAATTAGTATTGCTTTGCGAAATGCAAAGCAATACTACATTATCCCTTTCATTAACACAGACAAGGCATATGTACTGAATATCATGTAAGTCGTCCATTGGTATACTATTTAGGCATAAATCTGGCTGCTGCTTGTGAGCGCAAGTTATATGAAACCAAGACTTACACAAGCTGCAACAAACCCAAGTAATATCATCATCAAGGTCGTCATCAGGATCGTTTCGTTTGCTGCAACCAGCGCAGAGTTGCGGTACGATGTCATCTAAAACGTCGGATGGCTGATAGGTAAATCCATGTCTTAGAAAGACATTCGATGGTTTGTTATTGTACGGCTTGCGCGTCCGATGAAATTCTCTTTGAGGTATAAATTTGGCATTAGAACGGACGTCAGTTAATTTTTCGAACGTCTCTTTTACTATCTTTTCCTCTGGTGGTCTACTGTTAACAAGTCTTGCTGTAGCCACAAGAATCTCCAAATCACGGATGGCTCCAGGATCAGTTGTTAACGTATTAAGAATCTCGCGCAAGTCTCTACGAATGTTTGCCAAGGAAACGGCTGGCGGTTTAGTTGTTTTAGTTGGTTTAGTAGTTTGTTTGTTTTTCTGAGCGAGGTTATGTAAATCTTTCATGGTAACGGCCTGGTCCCTAGAAAGTACATCACTGATGATGGGTTCTGCCATACAACTCTCAATAATTTTGCGTTTAGGGATTCCGATCAAAAGCTTATGTTGTAATTCTTCTTCTGTTCCTTCATGAAGGCGACAACGACCTGGTAAACGATCATGGCCAACATGAGTTAGGCAACATGTAACCTCAATTCTTTTTGTAAGGTGCCATACTTGCGCAATTATAAAGCTGGTACAATGGACACCCGTACAACAAGACTTTAGTCGCTTCAGGGCACGTTTGCCTGTACCCTGATTTTTATACGAGAAAGAGCGATTGCACACGTAGGTTGCTGTACTGTAACTAGTGCACTTCCGAGCTCCCCTTCGATTACGAAAACTAACACAAGCATTTCTTTCTATCTCTGTTTTCCACGACATGAAACTGTTCTCGTTACAAAAACTGAATTCCTCTAGCTGGCAGGACAAACCATGTTTATCGTGAACATGCTCAACATAAGACGTCAGGCGTGACAGCTTCTCTTCACAACCAGGGTGATAGCAAATTATTCTTGGTAGCTGTTCGAGCTTTCTCTTTTTTCTAGCAACGTTACAGAATTCGTCGTCAGAATCGGTGACTGAAGTACTGCAATCAGCAGACACGCTCCCACTAACACTGCTCTGAAACGCAGAATTTATTACTGGGTCGTAATAAGTCGGCTCTGACTGATCTACTAACTCGACTAAGCTAGGCAATTGCTGCTTGTCCACTGAAATCATGTTTAAGGAAAGCTCCTTGTCTACCGGGCCAATTAAGGGGATCTCCTCAGAAGTGCGTGTTTCTTCTAATACAAGAGAATGAACTAAGTCTATATGACGGGTGAGCATGTCTGTTCTAGTAAAGTGCAAACTACACTGCGGACACTCAAAACTAGACTTGCTACATCTTTTCTTTTCTATGTGTACCTTTAAAGTGCTCTTCCTTGTGAAAACGGTTTTACAGTCTTCGCAAATAAAGCCCTTAGATCCTTGCTCGGCAAGCAGAATCTGACTAGAGCTTTGTTTTCCTAGCTGAAACTTGCAGCGCTTGTTTTTAATGTGATTCACCAAATTTTGATTTGTTTTGAACGTAGTTTCACATCCCTTGCACGAAAATTTTGAAGGCCCTTGCTTGGTATGAGATACTACTCTGCCTGACTTCACACCAGGTGTTTTACCATTCGATGAAATGGCTTTAGTGACATTTTCTTCGTGCTCTCCATTATTTGCGGCAAAAGCTTTTGGGACAGACAATTCAAAATCTGAGCTTGAATTTTCATGCGAGAACGACTCGCGAAGCCCTGAACTAACAGCGCTACTACTATTTTGCATAGAGCTGCAAAAAGAAACTGCAACAGCTCAATCACAGGCACAAAATGATTGGGATTCCAGGATGTTGGAGGGACTAAACGTCCATTTTCCTTCTTCGTGAAGTTTGCCAAAAGCCCAGTCCACAAAATTCGAATAGTTTCAGAGGAAACGGCACCGCTTGGTGAAAACGTCTCGTTTAAAAAATTCGCTTGATGAGATGCTCTGATTCCATCCGCTTTCGGATAAACTGACTCCACGGCTATCTTACAAACATTAGCCAAAGCTAGGAATGCAAGTATGCTCGAATATTCCCGATCCCTGGCGTGTTCCATGGAATAGTACTTAAAACAGTCTTCCGCCGGTGGAATACCTGTAGGGCACACTGAGTCAACGCCCGTGAATTTAACACGGTCGAAAGTGAATCCTGAGTACTCGACTAGGGTTCCAATTTGTTTCATCGAGAGGTATCCTGCCGACTCCCTGGAGTACAACTCATAATTGGTTGCTAATTCGACCACAACTCGGCAGCGCAACTCAACGGCATGCCTTTGGTTGCCGAACAAAGACAAAGAAGCGGAATTGTAGAAACAATTCCCATCTCCATTGCTGCACAAAGCTAAACATTCGCTCAAACGCTCGGGCAAAGTACTGGAAGCAGTTGTGTCAATTTGGTCAATATTAAAACTCTGAGATTGCCATATTGCCATACGCTTCGGGAGAGGGTAAGCATCGAACTCTGTTTTCTTTGAAAAACACGCCTGCCTAAACTTCTCAAAATGTTCGTTACTAATCAGTATGGGCGCTCTTGAAGAACTATCGTAGGCCGACGCAGGCAAATTTGCTCTACGTTCAAGATCGCGTAGACAATTTTTAAAAAACTGCGCCCTTGATTTACTCATATTAGTAAAGAGAGAAAGGGTCAATCTGTAAGAAGAAAAAAGTCAAATAATCTAATCCAGGGTTAAGAGGAAAAAAAATAAACCGGGTTAAAGAAGAACAGAACTAAATAACCAATCCAAGAAAAAAGTCAACGGGAAACACAGAATGCAATAAAAAAATAACCTTACTGAAAAATCTAATCCAAGGTTAAGAGGAACTACATTAAATAATTACTCCGGGTTAGAAGAACTACACTATAAGGCACTACCCTACAATTGCTAGCTAACATGCGAAACACAGTGAAGGACTGAAGGAAGAATGGTTCAATGCAACGGCCTTATATAGTGTGCTGCGGCATGCAACCCTCGCAGCGGATCGCTAGCCCCTCCCCTAACATGGCTGAACCCGCTTTTATGCGAGTTGCAGCGGCTTGCAGCGGCTTGCAGCGGTTTGCCGCGGTTGCCGCGGGCTAGAATTAGGGTTGTGATAGCCAATCCACAAAACACCGCCCATGTCTTTCTGGCAAAGCTAGCTCAAGGCCAAATGGTAAAACGCAAGCCGCAAGAATGAAATGGTTCCCGTTCATTTATTTAGCGATACGACGAACCAGGTTCAAAGAAAACCGTAGTCTGCTTAGGGTAAGTTTAAACCTCTTTCTTAAACCTACCTACCCCAGGACAACTAACGAAAAGCCTGACCAAAGCAAGCTTTCCGCAAGCAAAGTACATATTGACTACACCTCCACCGCCATGATGCTCCCTTTTCAACCAATCACCATCACTCACACCTTTCTTGGCTCTTTCTATTCCGTTTCTTCTTCCGTGTTTCCTACGATTGTCTTCCTTATTAGCTGTGACAACAGCTTAATATATCGTCCAGACTTTAGCCTTGCCAGTGGGAGGGTGGGTTGCTGAGCTTGGCTCGGGTTTTTCCCATAAGGGCTGTGTTATTTTGGGGTGGGTTTGGTGGGTGGGAGATAAGGACATATTGCCATCGGCCAGGTCGTTCGTGCTCCTTTCATGAGATTCTCAGAAGTGGGCAAATTGGATCACAAAACGGGTTAGAACGTACCAGCACGTGATAGTTTTTGGGCTTGTGACGTCACGTCTGTAGGATCAATAGGACAGGGTAGCAGATCAACGTTGGTAAACGTTTGTTATTAGCTGTGACAAAAGCTTACTATATCGTGCAGAGTTTGAATTTTGAGGACTCATAGGTAAAAATAAGATCAATTGCTAAAATTGTATTCTGTTTTTATTGGTAGCTTTCTATGCTGATATTTCTTATGTCAGCACTTACGTTAGTTTTGTGAACTGATTTCTTCTTATGTCAGCACTTACGTTAGTTTTGTGGACTGATTTCTTCTTATCTTATATCTAACGGGTAGACATTTTTCCTGTTTGGACGATTGATTTCTTGCTTGGATATTTGGAAAAATTCTTGTTTTTTGTTTTCTCCGATCCGGCAGTCTCCTGCTCTAATTTTTGTGACTGCAATGTTAATTAGACTTGTTTCTTGTTTTGTACTGTTTGCAGTACTGAACTGAACGAACTGAACTCATTGTTTGCATTGTCATTAGACGATTCTTCCCCGTATGGTAACTGGATAATTTCTGAATCATTATTCCGGCTTGAATTTTTTGGAGTATCAGGTAATATTCAATGAATAACAATTTTATATGTTTCAGCACTTCCTGTTACCTTCGTGAGCTGATTACTTTTATATTATGTACTGTACTGTTTGCAGTGCCTTTGCGAACTGAACTCATTGTTTGCATTGTCATTAGACGATTCTTTCCCGTATGATAAGTGGATAATTTCTGAATAATTATTCCGGCTGGTTATCTTTTGGAATTTTTAGGAGTATCAGGTAATGTTCAATGAATAACAGTTTCATATGTTTCAGCACTTCCTGTTACCTTCGTGAGCTGATTACTTCTATTTTATGTACTAGAAGTTTTGGAATTCGGACGATTTATTTGTTGGAGATTTGGATAATTGCTGGATTCCGTTGTTTATTGAGATTGTTGGATTTTTCACGATTGATAGGTAATTCGTGGTTGAAAATATTTATTTACATTTCACTATACGGTTGCTTTCTTTTACACAGTTAATTAATAATACATCTGCTCGTTTTTTCTGGTATTAAAGCATGAGGTTGATCTGTAGAGCGCCGTATTCGCAATTTGCGCATGTTTTTTCTGCTTCTAGTCGTGGTGCTCAGTGCACACCGATGGCTTTTGTATCTATTGCATGGAGTTATTTGGTTCCTCCTAACGAGTGGATTGAAAAAAACATGTGTGATATAATGACGATGGGAGATGAAATATACCGAACTTACGAGCACCGTGAGAGGTATTTTTTTTCTGCCGAACTACCGGGATACTTGGATTTTAAAGAATTTGGTATATTAGAGACGTTTCTGCATGGGCAAGATGCGTTTGGTTTTATATGTCCACGGGAAACTCATCCATATGCTACCACTTTGGAAGATTCCGTAAGAGCTGCACATAGCTGTGCTGGTGTGCTTTTTATTAGTTGCTCACATTGTACAAGCATTATGGAGCGCAATGGAAAATACTTTCTTTTTGATTCGCATGCACGAGATGCCTCTGGTAAACCTGATAGTATGGGTACTGCTGTCCTGCTAGAACTAGAATTCCATGAATTAATTGGGTACCTACGGAACATGTATGGTTCGGTGTTATCGCATGGTAATCCGCAGTATGACATTGTGCCAGTTTGTTGCAAAGAATTAGGAAATGCACGTCTGAATACACTTGTACAAACTGTAGGTAGGTGTAGTCGTGGTATATGCAATGAAAGGCTAACACGGGCTGTAACTATCGGTAATATAACTGCTAGCTATGCTACTAATATGTGCCTTCCTGCTGATGTTGATAAAAAGACATCAGAGAAACCGAAAAAATCGAAAATGAATAATACGAAAAATTTGAAATCAGAAAAGAACGATTGTCAAAATTCATTTTGTGGAGAAGACCTTACCATCGCGACTGAAATGAAGCAAAAGTTGAAATCTTTTCCGCTTATACATGGAAACGAAGTACCAGTAGTAATTGATTTGACTGGTTCAAATGCTAGCAAAGAAACCTATAAAAGGAATGCTGACCTTGCTTTCCCGAAAGATATTATTAACGTTAACAATAAAAAGGTACAACATCTAGATGACAGCTGTCAGCCTACATTGCTGTTAAATGTGATGACATACCACAAAGTGAATGCAGATTTGCCAAAAGAGAATAAGACAACGGTAACTACTCACGATTCAGCATTTAGTTATTACAGTAAGCACGCTCCTAAGAATATAAAGTGTGAAGGAAATGAAGACTTACAGATCAGTAAGGCCAAGACTATTGAGGAGAGACTTAGTGGCAGTGAAACGTCACAAAAGAATGAAAATACTTGTGGGAATTGCCTGCGAACATTTTCTACGCGCCGTGGATTAAATCGACATTCCTCGTTTTGCAAACTAACACATTTTTCGCCTAAGTCAGGATTTGACAGACAAATCGGAGTTGTTCATGTGGATAAGGAAAGTACAGCACCATGCGCTAATGTAAGAAATAAGAATACTGCAACTTTAGTGTATGATCTTCCGAGTAACATTTTAGAAATTAGTGAACAGGAGCGAAAAGAATTTGTATGTGAGAACTGCTATAGGATTTTTACTCGTTCTTCGAATTTACAAAGACATTTCAAAATATGTCTCCCTTTTTCTCAACAGACTACGAATATATGCTTAAAACCTGCAAATGACAGTGGGAAACATTGTCAAACAGATACTCTAAGTAAAGAGAACTTCATTCAAAAAGTTGGGACAAAAGTAGCTGACTTACAGAACGATATCCGAAATCCTCATTCTCCGAAAGTCGTAACATTACTTAAGGACCATACTAATATAACCAGTAACTCTTCGTCTAATAGCCAGGAAGTGCAATGCCTAGGTTGTGGTGAATCTATCGTTAATCGAGCCCTGCTTCATAAACACAAGCTTAGTTGTCAAAACTTATTATCCACCAGTATTACGAGTTTTGAATGTCCTGAATGTGGCTTACAGCTTTCAAATCGTAGCCATTTAGTTCGGCATTCTGTTTTATGTAAGGGTATAGAAATCGCAGACAACTTTTACATTGATCGCAAATGTGGTCAATCAGTAGCTTTCACTGTTGTATTTTTGGCGTTACGTTGTGCTATTTTTAGAGGGCTACTTCAAATTGACTATACTAACTTTGAGATGATTCGACATATACGTAAAATTGGAATGACGTTATATAACTTGTACGCAGATTACAAGTCTCAAATATCACTTACAAAGATACCTAGTAAGTTTTCTTTCCCAGATATGGGACTTTCGTTCACGTGTTTTTCACGAATTTTGTGTACAAAAGTTTTACCTTCACAATTTAGTACGTACTTCAGTTTAGCCTTGCGAGAGGGTAGTTACTTCGTCGTTGAATACAGAAATTACTGTATTGGTATCTTTAAAACAGAAAATGACACTATTAACCTTTTCACTAGTCATAATAATGCAAAACGGAGCTGTAGCGTGCATTGTGCGTTATTGGATCGTTGTGCACAGATCAAAAATATTACTACTTTTGCTCTGCCTAATGTACTGAAAGAATGTTTTATTGGGTTGAATGACTTACATCACTTCAGTATTTACTGCTTTACCTTAGAAACAACACGTTGCTTAAAAGGACAATCGCCTCTTGGTGTCTTCGAATGCATTATGGACTTCAATAACGTATGTATTAGTCATAAATCCAGCATAGTAATGTGTCCTTATATGCATAATGAAGATCCAGAATTGGTTTGTATGAAAACGGAAATTAAGACAACGCGTATTAACGCTTCTGCTGGGAACCGTCACGAAGAAAAACAAGTGAATATAGATATAAACAAGAGTACACTGCCTTTAATTTCTATGAGCAATGAAAATTCTTCAGATACGCGTGTTGATATAGCTTTGAAAAAGATGAAAACTTTACTGAGTCAAGGACCAGATTTTATATGCGGAAGTTGTTCCCAACTTTTTTTTAAGCGTTCATTGTTTCCTGCCAAAAAACTGCAAACAGCCATCGATGAACTTAACGATAATGACATATCTTGCGCAAGCCAGTTATTTGTTTCGTGTTTTCGAGCCATACACACCGAATTCGTGTGCATAACGTGTTTCAGATATCTGCAGAAGGGTAAAATTCCTCCAATGTCAAAACTAAATAAAGTTGGCTTCCCAGAATTGCCTAAAGTTCTTGAAGATTTAAACCCTATGGAACGAAGATTGATATCCCCTCGTCTCATGTTCTTAAGATTACAACCACAGCGACAAGGAGGTCAGTCAAAATTGAAAGGAAATGTCGTAAATATTCCACATGATATTGATGAAACCATTACAGAATTACCGCGAAAATTTAGAGATTTTGAAACAATAAAAGTGGCCTTGAAAAGAAAGTTAACTTATACTCGACCAGAGTTTGTAGAAACTGTTCGTCCTAACTTGGTGCGTAACGCAGCTAAACTGCTAGTCACACGTCCATTATTTATTGAACATAATATCTCATTTGCAGAGAATTGGCAATTTGTACCAGAGGAAGATGTTCCGGAAGTGTGTGTTGAAGAAAGCGTCATCACTGATGGTGCATCAGATCCAGAATCAATGGACTCTATTATATTTTCCAAAACAAAGCCACACAGTGATAGTAGTGACACAGAAATTTCTGAAGATATTGCTAGAGTCAATATGGATACTATATTATTGAACGAAAATTTTTTACATGGGGAAGGTGACGACGTTATTCATATTATAGCACCTGGAGAAAACAAGCGACCATTGGGTATACTTAGCGATAAGGACTGCGAAGAACTTGCCTTCCCTCACATCTTTTGTGGCTTTGCAAGACCAGCTTACTGTCTCAATCCTAACGATCAATATACAAATGGTCATTTTCGATCTCGACCGGTTTCTTACAGTTCTCTTTGCAAAGCTGAGTTACAACATGTCGATCGTCGTGTTGCTCAAGACGAAATTAACATATTTTTCAAAGTTAAGAAACTACAAATAAAGAAGATAGCTGACACTATGCGCTTCGGGACGAGAATTTTAAAGGCTAAGGATAAAAGACCAGGAACTTCTTTTAACGCACGGATGCTGAAAAACCCGGAAGTCTTACGTTCATTGCAGTTTGACGGAGGTTTCAATTTCCTAAAATCTGTACGTGGATCGCCTCCTTATTTCCAGCGCGTATGCCATGACTTATTTGCCATGATTCGTCAACTGGGACCCCCTGCATTTTTTTTAAGCTTTTCAGCAGCAGAAACTAGATGGCTTGACCTCCTGCGAATATTAGGAAAAACGGTTGATAAACGCTTGTACACGGATGTTGAACTTAAATCGTTAGCATGGTTAGACAAATGTCGTTTACTCAAAGACAACGTCACTTGTGCAAGATACTTTAATTACCGCGTAGACAAACTTCTACAGTTATTCAGAGACCCAATCGAACCACTTGGCAAAGTTAAAGATTATGCAATACGTGTGGAATTTCAACAACGTGGCTCCCCCCATATTCATTTGTTCGTTTGGTGTGATAACCAACCCTTACGCGCTGATTTTCAAGATGAACAGTCGTTCGACGAAGCCTTAATCCGGTATGTAGACAAGTACGTTTCTTGTCAATTATCTGGTCCGTACACAGAAAAGGCCATTGAAGTACAAAAACACAGACACACATTTACCTGTAAAGTAAAAGGGAAAAACAAGAAATGCCGCTTCGCTTTCCCGAAACCTCCCGTCCCGAACACAATGTTGCTCAAACCTTTCGAGTCCAACGAGCCAAAAGACAACATAAATAAATATAGTCTTGCTTGGAAAAAAATTAAGGAATTAATGAACCTTTCTTGTGAAACATTTGCCACCTTTGACTCCTTTTTGTGCGAGTGTGGATTTAATTTAGAAACTTATATTGGTGCTTTGCGAACACGTATTACCAAAACAACATTGTTCTTGAAACGTGCGCCTAACGAATGTATGGTAAATGCTTTTAATCCATTACTCCTAGAATTCTGGGACGCAAATATGGACATTCAGTATGTATTTGATGCTTACGCAGCTGCCTCATATATTGCAAGTTACATGACCAAATCGCAAAAGGGTATGAGCGAAACTCTTCGTAACGTGGTAAAAGAAGTACATGAAGGAAATTTTACGCTTAGAGAAAAGTTTAGAATGGTGGGCAACAAATTCTTAAATTCCACAGAGGTTGGTGTGCAAGAAGCTGTTTTTTTACTTCTTCAGTTGCCTTTAAGAAAATTCAGCAGGGCTGTTGTGTTCGTTCCCACATGTCAACCTGAGGATAGAGTAATTCTTTCGAAACCTTTTGCAGTCATTAAGAAAATGGACGATGAAAACGAAAATGTTATATCTGAAAATTTTTTAGATAGATATTCGAAGAGACCGAACTACCTAGAGAACACAAGCTTAGCAGAATATGTCACAAACTACACGCATAAATATCATAACAATGATTCCAATATTGTTGGTGACGATGGTTATTGTATAGAACAAACCGAATACTCTGGCGAATCAGAACTTGAAGATGACAATAAAGAGTCTTTCGATAATGACAAAAAAGAGAAGAAACATTCGGTCTATAATGTACGAACAAAACATCGAATCTTAAGGTTCATGAACTACCGTCGTGACACAAACCCTGAAAAATATTTCCATAGTAAACTCATGTTGTACTGGCCATGGAGGGATCACAATGATCTTAAAACTCAAGAAACTTACGAGACTACATTTTTCCAGCGTGATGTTTTCAACCGTATTCAAAAAGAACGCCAATTTTTTGAACCCAGCAGTGATGCTGTAGACGATATACTGAGCAAACCTTTACACGAGTTAGTGGATCATAACACTTTCAACGGTTCAGAATCGGAAGACGAAGAAACTCTGAAGGAATTGCAAACTGATTCCAATCAAATTTTCGACCCTGAGTACAACTGCATGCCTGAAGCAGACATAGGAAGAGATTTACCAAATACCCACCCTAATGATCTGAGCTTAGGTAAAACAGCTTCGTCAGTCGAAAAGTATGGTATACGAGATGAGGAGTATTTCTCTATGATGCGTTGTTTAAATATAGAACAACGACTATTTGTCTTAGATCTGTTATACATGCATAAAACAAAAGCTGGCAATTATTGTAGATTCCTTAGCGGTGGAGCCGGAACAGGCAAAAGTTTAGTTGTTCGAGCGATTGACGCATGTGTAACCCGTTATTTTAACAAAGGTCCGAACTCAAATCCCGATACAAAGAAAGTGGTTATTGTAGCTTACACTGGCAAAGCCGCTTTTAATGTAGGCGGATCAACGATACACAGCACATTTCATATTCCTATAGGAAGAATGTTCGACGCTAATAATACTTTTTTGTGTTTGCAATCTCAAGTGCGCTCGGAATTATATTTACTGTTCCGCGATGTAGAACTTTTCATAATAGACGAAATTTCTATGGTAGGAATAAATATGCTTTATTACATTGACTTTCGCTTAAAAGAAATTTTTGGCTCGTCGCAGATATTTGGAGGTAAATCAGTATTGTGTGTCGGAGACCTCTTTCAACTACCACCAACGAAAGCTCAGCCTGTTTTTAAATATTCGAATACGGGAGCACGCTGCTTATCTGAGCATCTTTGGTTAGACAACTTTAAAATGTTTGAGCTACAGCAGATCATGCGTCAAAAAGACGACCTTCTCTTCGCGGAACTCCTAAACAGGTTACGAGAAGGCAAGCAAACTCCTGAAGATATTTCTATCCTACGTAGCCGAATCACTTCAACGTCTCCCAATTGTGTACAACGAATCAGTTACCGGAATAATGATATTGATTTCTACAACCAAAAGGAATGGGAAAACGCAAAACAAGAGAGAGCAATAATTATCAGTACCGACCTTCCAGTAAGAGGGTGTAAAGGCGTTGATATAAAATGTCTTTTAAACACACTGCCGGATAAAATTACTAATACCAATTGCATTCGTTATTTACATATAGCAATAGATTTGCCTTTCGAATACAGTATGAACTCTGATGTTAATGATGGCTTGGCTAATGGGTCAGAATGCATTATTAAGAAACTACCTTTACACTTACCAGTTGCAGACAAAGGAATATTGAAATCTTCCTCAGTCTGCGAGTGCTTAGTTCTACAGTCAGCCGCTTATACTCCTATTTGGGTTGAGTTCAAGGAAATGACGATAGGAAAACAGTGTCGTCAAAAGTACTCTCATCTCTACAAGCAAGATTGTACCCTTCAGCCTAACTGGACGCCAATATTTCCAATAACTTGTAGATACACCTACAACCGAGCTGAATTTGAAAGACTCCAGTATCCACTACGGCCAAACAGCTCGAAAACAATTCACCGTGCACAAGGACAAACAATGGAGCAGGTAATTGTCAATTTAGGAAGAGCTACGTCAAACATGCATTACGTTGCTATCAGTAGGGCCAAACGGCTTGAGGGACTTTTTATAGAAGATCTCAATGAACCTGGTATTAAAATTTCCTCCGACACCAAAAAAGAAATGGATCGTTTACGAACGAAACCTCAACAGTTAACGTTATTAGATCCAAGATCTATTGTTCATACAAAAACAAAAATGATTGCATTTTTAAATATAGTCTCATTGCGTAAACATTTCCTTGACCTTGTAAATGATCCGTTCATCAAAGCAACTACTGTATTTGCTGCATGTGAGACTCGTTTATGCGCGGCAGACTACGACGCTGATTATAAACTAGATTCTTTTGATCTACACCGTATGGATTTCACTACAAATCACAAAGGAAATTCACCTTATGGAATGGTTATGTATTCAAAACTCGACGGAATGTTCACTAGACGTTGTTCCAACAAATACCTCGAACTTTGCAGTTTACATATTGCACAACTATCACTTGCAATCTACGTTTTGTACAGACACCACGGGTTCAACGTCGAAAATTTCTTTGATGCGCTACACAATTTAATAAGTGATATAGATACATCTTATGAAAATATAGTAATTATAGGTGATTTCAATATAGACATACACACTCGTGCAACAGATTTATGGAAAGTAACACAAATACTTAAACCCCTACGTCTTCAACAACACATAACCGCCTATACCACTGACTATATGTCAACACTAGATCATATTTACACCAGTTTTAATCAACCCAAAACCGGCGTATACGAAACATATTACTCCGATCATAAAATTGTTTACATTGAAATCCCAAAGTCATAAGCACGACATTTCCGATTCTTATACCCTACGGATAAGCAGTTAAATATTCTGTATACTAAAAGTGACAAGATGGTCAGCAATTACAATACAAGATACTCAACAATATGGATATACTACAAGTTATCACCGATTACTATTAACACTATTTCACAATTCAGCCACGCGCCGTGAAACTTCCGTACGTATATATGTCCTTATACTTACTGAATGAAATTAGCAGGATCGCATGAAACCATCATGCATGAAACTAACACGAAAAAACCACGGATTGGTTCCCTTCTACGGGACCACCCACAAACCTAAGTAACAGATGTTTGCTGTTCAACCCACCCGTTAACTCACCACTTTTTACTAATATTGGTATTGGTAAACGAAAATCCGAGCCGAAACCTAAAAACTTGTTGAACTTTCGGTAAGCTTATCCTATTGACTTTCATAATTCAAATCGCATTACAATATGATAATAACAACTTTACTACTTTCAGTGATTCCTAATAGACGAATTCAATTACCTACCCTTTGACACTACCGGCTTTATGGACTCGGGACATATAAACATATAAAAAAAGTTTCCAACACCCTTTGTCAGCCAAAACATAAGGATTCGTACTACTTTCGGTAAGTTTTCGCTATTTGAATGTAATAATATAATTCCTTCAATTAACTTCATGAATACATATTTTCTTTCGGAGTTTTTGCACTTTACCGGAATTTTTTGTTTTTGCCTGCAAACAATTTTTTCTGGCATTTTAAGGGTCGGTAATTCCAAAAAAAAGCAATCATTTCGCGCGGAAAACACTGTATCATGGAAATTTGCAACACAAAAGATGGAAATCTTATGTATGTAATAATCATTCCTTTTCGACAAAACATTTATTCCAAATCGACATCACCTAACGTAACCTAACCTAACCTAACGTAACCTAACCTAACCTAACCTAACCTAACCTAACGTAACCTAACCTAACCTAAGGGCCGATTTCCACCGAAGGTTAAGGCGCTTAGCCTATGCTTAAGACAATTCAAACAAAAATAATTCACCAAAAGGATAATTCATGACAATTCACCAAATAATTCAGTTTTATGAGGTTACGCCTCCTTCATCAAACTGAATTATTTGGTGAATTATCATGAATTATCCTTTTGGTGAATTATTTTTGTTTGAATTGTCTTAAGCATATAGGCTAAGCGCCTTAACCTTCAGTGGAAATCGGCCCTAACGTAACCTAACCTAACGTAACCTAACCTAACCTAATCACATACCTGTCTTCAACAGCAACCATAGTAAAACACAGCAACATAAAACATAGTAAAATAATACTTTCCGCGCAAAATGATTGTTTTTTTTTGGAATCAGCGACGTTTAAAATGCTTAAAAAAGTTGTTTGCAGGCAAAAACAAAAAATTCCGGTAAAATGCAAAATACCCTTTCTTTCTTACAGTTCACATAAAGCATATGTCAGAATTCCCGGTGGTATAATATTGAGAAACTGAGTAGTTCCTACCCTAGTGAAATCTAATGATACAACAGCCGTAAATGCTGAATACTATAGCAACGCTGTACGTGAAAAACAAGTCACTATTGCATACACGAAGCTAATTCAAGTTCACACTGCATGCTGTATGGTCCCAAATACACTTTTCGAGACCAATCCTAAAGATTCCTGAACCTTTTGGTAAGCTTTCTTGAAGTAAAGAATATAAAGCTTATATATAATAATAACAAGGTTTATTACTTTTTCAGAGACAGACAATGTAAACAGCTAGACCAATACAACTACGCGCGTACCCCTTTCAGACTGCTGGTTTTACGGAATCATCACTTTATAACAATAAGAGTCCCCTACACCCCTTTAATGAGATGAAACCTAGAAATGTTGCAACTCCTGGTAAGTTTTCCTTTTAGAATTCAACAACATGAATCTTTATTATAACAAAGTTCACTACTTTCACTCAAACCTGTCTAGACACCTTCAAATACATACCCTTCGTTATAGTGCAGGCTGTATGGAATCCGCCACTGATATAGCCTACATGACATAAAAAAAAGAACAAGAAAAGTATCAATCCCTCACTTTACGGGCCGAAACCTAAAAACTTTGTCACTTTCGGTAAGCTTTTCCATTAACTTTCATTAATTGCATTATCATACCGACATTTACGATTACTTTCAGTAAACTCATAGACGCAAATTTGATTTCCTACACCCTTTCACATTGTCAACTTCATGGATTCGGCCACATGCACACACAAAGAAGTCTCTGACAAGCTTTCTGAGCCAAAACAAAAGGATTTATATAACACTTTCGGTAAGCTTTTTCTTATTGAATTTAACCATATCCGTGAATTCGTCACATCACTAACAGTTAATTACATTTAAAATCTATTCCAGTCATCAACTGTTTTGGAGTGTATCAATTTCATGCACTCCAACACAATTCATGAATAAAAAAATATTATTTTTTAAATTAAAATACCAATAAATTTGATTCAGATGTATCGAATTTAAATTGAAGTCATGAAAAAGTTACTCAAATCTTTTGCTAATAGCCAGTTGGTCAAAACAAGCGCGGCTTAATTTTGTGTCAACCAATAGCAAAAGTGACGCGCCTGCCCTCTACATACTTTTTCAAAACAACAGACGTATTTTTTTATATTCTTTTACATTAGATTTCTACTATACTGTATTTCTGTAAGTTTTTCACGAGTGAAGTCCTTTTTCTTTTAACTTATAATCCCAATATTAATATAAAAACATGAAAACGGCTAACAAAATTTACTTATATTACAGTAAATGGCCCAACAGCGCAAGCCCGCAAGGACAAAGGGAAGCCATGCTATACCTATAAAGATAATAGCGGATCGTTATGTACTCGACAAATTAAGAAAGCTACAGACAAAACCGTTCTTTCAAGAGCGATAATGAGATAGATCATGTAAAGCATCCCGGTAACGTCAGTAATGTAGAACCTATTAATATTATATAGAAAATCACATTCAAATTATTTAATTTAGAGAATAAAGGAAAACCATGCCGGCGTACTTCAAAAAGCAGTAGCGTTTACAGTATCCTCCCTACTGCAGTCGTATCAGTTGTATTTTACTTCGTCTACCAAACTTATCTGGAAACTCGAGTAAAGACTTTAAGTAAGCCCAAGTGAGCCCAATAAGGTATCTTGATAAAAACTATATCGTTACTTCCAGAATTCGAAAGTGAATTTAATAAACTGGACTTGTAAGGTGGTGGTTGTCACTGGCCTTACTGTACCTGAGCTAGATTTGGGGTACTTACCGGCATACCAGTTTACTTGGGCCTCCACACCCACGATCTGGCGTCTTTGATTCCACTTTGATATGTCTCGCCATGAGCCGAGTCAGCCAGAGACACAGCGGTCTACGGTTCGTCAAATCCCGCTTCATTTCTGAGCGTTCTACAATTTCGTAATTATTTTCAAAACATACTTGCGACCAAGGCGGTAAGGTGAACAGCTATGGTTGGCTTCAGCATGACGGACATACCTTTGGTGTTCAACATATACCCAATGGATACTTAGAACTTGAAACCGCGTTTGTTAAGCAGCCGCTAGATGAACATGTCTTAGTTGACTGTACTATAAGATTTACAGCAAAACCTAGGGTAAATTAATTAACTCAGCGAGTTTCCACCAACGAGTTGTCTAAGTCATACGAGTAGGACTTGACGTTCACAAACGTGTCAGTCAAATAGGGTTGATTCGTACAAATTGTCGTTAAAAACTGGGCATAATAATCCGTACTTATTTGTTGTTATCGTTCCGGCAATAATAACAATTAATTCCAGTACAAAGTCAATTTTTCCTTCCAGGTCCCAAAACTTGAAGACGACGAAGTAGCCTTCTATTTTTACGTTGCTGTTGACGAGAATACGGAAGAAGATTTGCGCCTTGTTGACTCTAGTGACAGCAAGTCTCCAACAAAAGTCTTGACCAAGGTCAATGGCTATCCCGATCGCGTTGCTCATATAAAGCTGATCTGTCCACCATACGTCCTGGTCCTGTCCTGTTGAAAGACGCCGTGCTCCACAACTTGAGACTCTGTAAGAGAGGCCAAGAAAAGTATGTCATGTCTTCCAGGCACTATGGGCCGAAAAAAAGTCAGCCAAATTTCGTACTTAACCAAATCACGGGCACAAATTCCTGCCACCTCGATATCGTATTAGAGCCTGCCAGTCACGCAGCCAGAACTCAGCAGTCCTTGAAAGAGGCAAATTGAGATAACCTTCTCCAGGAAAGACGCCACAGTTTCGAAAACCGCTTCGAAAAACCGTTCTATTTCTCGGAGACCGAATCGTTCTATTTAGCGACAAAGAAATTCACTTCGCCCAACTTGCCTTGAGCAACATGTTAGGTAGCATTGGCTTTTTCCACGTTAATTCCCGAGTTCAGCAGTCTGTACACAACACAAACCCCGTGTCCAATTCAACTCCAAGGTCGCCCAAGCCTGACTCTATATGTAACTTACAAAATGTGTATTCCCACAGTCTCGTACTAATAAATTCCTGCTTCACAACGATACAAAGCTACAAAACGATTGTTGTATTTTTACTCTTTACTCACAGTACATAAGCTCTCAAAATTGCTGACATACTCAAACCCCTGACTCAAACCAACATATATATTACTTCATATGACTATACTCCAGGCCCCTATCCAGGATTTTGGTTCCGGAGGGGTTTTGGGGGGTAGTATATAATATCGTCATGGAGAAAAAACATTTCGGGGAGGGGGGTTTGAACCCCCAAACCCCCCCAAACCCCGTGTCCAATTCAACTCCAAGGTCGCCCAAGCCTGACTCTATATGTAACTTACAAAATGTGTATTCCCACAGTCTCGTACTAATAAATTCCTGCTTCACAACGATACAAAGCTACAAAACGATTGTTGTATTTTTACTCTTTACTCACAGTACATAAGCTCTCAAAATTGCTGACATACTCAAACCCCTGACTCAAACCAACATATATATTACTTCATATGACTATACTCCAGGCCCCTATCCAGGATTTTGGTTCCGGAGGGGTTTTGGGGGGTAGTATATAATATCGTCATGGAGAAAAAACATTTCGGGGAGGGGGGTTTGAACCCCCAACCCCCCCCCCTGATACGGGCCTGCTATATTCATCATTAACGTTACATCATATTTACTCAAACATACCTAATTCTACAACTGTTCATGAAACGTACTATTAGATCACAAAGTTATTTTCATTCAATTACCAAATACGGAGCTTCAAGCCTATCAGAATCACACAAATGTATATGCCTCATCGAATACATAACAAAATGGGCAATGCCTGTTAAATTATATAAATATAATTATACAAAGCAAATGTACATAAGTAAATAATAATTCAAATAAATTCATCTGCAAATACGATATGTGAAAATAATTCTAAAGAATACCGAAAACAAAAAAGATTTATACAATCGTCCCAAAGTCTACAAAAGTGTATATATATAACTACACATATAGTCTAATCAGCTCCTTTCACTCTAGAATTTGGAATACAACTATTTGACAAATATTGATTTTCACAGTTTTGCCTAGAATATCATGTATTCAACAAGATACAGGATTCATCAACAATACCGTGCGTATCACACTCAGACCTTTCACGTCTTGCTGTCCCGCAACACTTACGTTCATTCTCATTTTACAACAAACACTACATCAAACACTAGCACACTTTCCCACCGCCTTCAGCTGCCATTTCCAAACTCCCACAGACTAAAGTAAGTAAATAACTGAAACTAAAACGTTGTTCTACAAGTATTTCCTCATAGTGGGTGGAATATGACAAGATTTCCCATAACACGACTATATATATAGATGCCACCGATTCTATTTCGTTTGTAAAAATAACAATCCAGAAAATTTACAAACATTATAAAATCATCAGCTTGTATAACGAATTCCCCTACGAATAAATGGCTTCGATCATTATCGAAAACTATACTTCAAGGAAAACCAGTATCCCAATTAATAAGGGAGCGTCCGTAAACGCGGCGTCATAAAAATTTCACGCCATTTAGACCCATCCACCCAAACCGGCCAAACGGTCAACACTTTGTTACCAATTTTAGAACATTTCAAAATATTGGTAAGTTTTAAAACAAATACGATGTTTCCATTTTCAAAGATTTACCTCATGTACATAATATATATTTCTTGCATTTTAGATAAATAGTTTCGGATTTCCCTGTCATACAAAACCATCAAGTATTTTCTATATTTCCACTCCATACGTAGCCCAACTACAATTTCTCAACTGCCTTCCACAACATGACACCCTTTAAAAACACACAAAAGCGGCAAACATCAGTGACAATTAACTGCATCCCTACCCGGAGCGGACTGGCTCTACAGCGGGCAATGGGGATTTTCTACCTGCCGGTGCCGCTGAGTAATAAAGAAGGAATTTGAGCCGCCGCATGGGGCATTTGAGCCGGCACATGAGGCACCTGCCCCAATGCCCCATAGGCCAGTCCACCCCTTATCCCTACCAAGCAAGAAAACTTCAGAACGTGCTTTGACACTCGAAATAAGGATGAGAATTACAATTGACTGTCGCTACTGCTTCTACACCTTTGAAATTTTTTCTTTCTTAATTTACCCTTTTCATTAACAAAGCGAGGAAAATGACTTGACTAATGACTTAAACCTTTCTCCTAATGATTCAACTTTGACCGAACTTGACTTTACGAAGAATCTACTCTTCCACACGTCAACTCTACGATAGAACCCGACTATAAAAGACCTCACACGGAATGACAGAAAACAGTTGGACCGATACATATGGATTTGTTCAACTTTCGGTAAGCGTTTTTATTGACCTTAACCACGTTACTCTTTCACTTATAACGTCATGAATATAATTTTTGTTTCTTACAGTCCACATAAACTATGGCGAAATTCCCTGTCGTATCAAGACATCGAGTAGCTTCAGCCCTGATGAGTACAAACGTAAACATACGACAAAAAGAAAAAAGTCCCCTACACCCTTTTTGAACTGAAACGTAAGAATTTTGCAACTTTCGGTACGTTAACAAAATAAATGCTTTAACAACAAAATTCACTACTTTCAGTAATCCCTCGATCGACAGCACTTTCAAATACGTACCTTGTCTTATTACTGCAGGCTACACGGAATACGCCACTTACACACAATACAAATAAAAAAAGGAAAACTCCCAACCACACCAATTTATACATGCTGTGCCGAAGCCCAAAAATTTGTTCAACTCCCGGTATATTCAGATCATAAAGTTGTTTACATTCAAATGTCAGACTTGTAAATACGAAGCTACAAAACATGCCATAATCACATCATATAGCTAAGCAGTACAAAATTCCGCATCGCAAAAAGACAGACACAATAATATACTCCGCAAACACCCAGTGACAGTAAAATGTACATTCAGATCACACATTTTAAATACATTTTTCTGCTATTAATCATAAATAACAAATCGAATATTCCACGTTCTTAACACGGACAGTTACGCAGCTCAGCAATAATCAGGTGAAACTATAATGTTGTTCTATAAGTATTTCCTTATAGTAGGTATGGAATATGACAACATTTCCCATGAGCACCAATACCGGCATAGATACCACCGATTCTATTTCGTTTGTAAAAATAACAATCCAAAAAATTTCCAACCATTCTAAAATCATCAAGTCGTAAAACGAATTGCCCTACGAATAAATGGCTTCGATCATTATCGAAAGCTATTTTAAGGAAAAGCATTCCCTATTAATAAGGGAACGTCCATAAATGCGGCGTCATACAAATTTCACGACGTTTGGACCCTCCCACCCAATTAAACGGTCAACACTTTTTTTACCAATTTTAGTACATTTCAAAATATTGGTATGTTTTAAAACAAATATGATGTTTTCATTTTCAAAGATTTACCTCAGGTACATAATATATATTTCTTGCATTTTAGATAAATAGTTTGGGATTTCCGTATAATACAAAACCATCATGTATTTTTCTCTATTTTAACTCGATATACGCATAACCCAACTGCAATTTAACTGCCTTCCACAACGTGACACCTTTTAAAAACACACCAAAAGCGGCAAACAATAAGACAACTGCATCCAGCTACTAAGCAAGAAAACTTCAAAATGTGCTTTGACACTCGAACTAAGGATACAAATTTCAATTGACCATCCCTAACTGCTGGTACACCTTTGAAATTTTTTCTTTCTAAATTGTACCCTTTTCATTAACAAAAGGAAGAAAATGACCTGACTAATTGACTTGAACCTTTGCCTCCATGATTGGACTTTGACCGAACTTGACTTTACGAAGAACCTACTCTTCCAGGCATCAACTCTACGATAGAACCCGACTATAAAAGACCTCACACGGAATGACAGAAAACAGTCCACTCACAGCTCCCAAACACTAAGTGCAAATCAATATTCATCACACAGTTCCAAAAAAGAAATTGAAAGCAATTTCACCTCACCATTCCGAAACACCCTATTGCAAAAGTAAGTAAATAGTTTCATTTCACAACTTTTTAATCCAATAGTTCTTCACTGCAACTCTTCTCATCATGTCTTATTCTCTTTCCACCAGAAACGGCAACCATGGGAGCAGACGCTTACACCGGGTACGTCCATGACATAACCCCTTTGCGCCAAAACCAGAGTCCATCGAAGTACACCAAAATTCCAGGCCAAAATTTTCGCTTTTTTCTGCAGACGTCGGACAATACATACGAAGAATGTTTGTCGTTTATTGCTGGCTCCTATAGCAGAATTAAACGTTATTCGACCGCCAAGATACCCATCACCATCCAAATCCTACCGAATAGCTCACCTTCAGGTCAGACTCCACAAAAAAGAACTAAATACGATCTTATTAAGATTACCCAATCTTCGCAAATCAGCGAGACAAATCAAACGCTCAAATTTAATTATTCGCCAAGAAAACAGCAACAAGCCACACTTCAAACTTGTATAGAGTTTCCCGACACCCGTTACAAAATCATCGTTCAAATCCAAAACATTAGCGAAGAGAAGACAACGAACAAAGGGCAAACGTTCCGCGAAATAACAATTGGAGACGATACCTGTACTTCCACACTAATTACCTGGAAAAACCAAACAGTTACTATCGAAAAAAACAAAGTTTACGAAATTACCGATGTCATCTAAAATCAAGATTATCAAAACTTCGCCTTGACGCAGCAATCGTTCTTTACAAGAACAGAAGCCCAACTGGACATCCAGCAACCCATTTTAGACGACACAACGGAGCCCATCATACTGGAAGCCATAGCCCACTGCAACATTGGTATTTTCCAAACCTGCCTAGCCTGCAAAAAAAAAACAGAACGACAACCGACCATTCCAGATAACGATGACCCTACCATTACGTGCACAAACTGCAAAAAAATTCAACTTAGACAAACGACTCCACTAACTTTCCAAGGCACAGTCGGTTTCTTCAACGATAATAACATTATCGAAGCATCGATGACAGAAACCATACTAAAAGACTTCTGCAAACAAGAAGAAACTCTACAACTGACTCCAGACACTGCGAATGCTGTCATCGTGAAATTACTAACGACAAAAGACTTCGACTTCACGGTAGACCTAGAAAAAAAAGAAATCGTCAACGTCACCAAGAAAAAATAATATTGTTTTGTCAACATTTTTATTCTAAATAACCTAGATTTGTATTTGCATTGCATGTAATAGTGAATTCACTGTATTAGCGAAAAACTTACAAAATATATATCTACCAATAACGCAAATGTCTTCTGATATTATAATCACAGCTAATAACATTAATAAAAATCACAGCTAAAAAGCAAACCATTAAAACATGCCAATAAAAAAAAAAAAAAAAACATGCAATTTCAGTTCGTTATCGTTTCGCATTTGGTTCGCATTTTAATTCGCATTTCTGATAAATTTTGATACAACTTAATATCTATTGATAAATGCTTTGATACATATAAGAACTTGATAACATTTCATATTTTTACTGACCATCTTTTCTCCTATCAGTCAAGTCCGTTTTCTGCTCTATATCAAATAGTTTTAGGACTTACAGAATACCATAATTAATGCCATAATAATGACATGACATCAAACAAAGCCGTTTCTTTAAAAATCAACAGTAAATAAAAATCATAGACTGGCACAGCTAAAAACCTCTACACATTTCAAAATCGACCACAACAGACCACCAACAGACGAACCCAGAACAGCCACCTACCCACGTTCACCACTACTAACATTCCGTTGTCACAGCTTATTCGGCAGTCCAACCTGTCGTCTTGTTTTTTAGTAGAGAGTACAGTATTCACCTGAGGGATACATTGTACGCATTGCTTGGTCAGGTTGTTGCTACCGCCACAGCTCATCAGTATACCAGGTGTACTCGCAAGTAAAATTCACCAGTAAAAAGCTTGCTTAAGAAGATGAGCTGGTTAAGTGACATTTATCGCAATATTGTAATTCATATTCAACTCTATTGGGTTGGGACTGGTTATGTTATTAGCCAGTTATTTAGTCGTCATCGCAGCATTACAGGTGAAATCTGAAAATACGTGACTCGGCGTTACAATTTTACATCGTGTCCGCTAACTTTAAATTTTCTTCTATTGCGCAGATTTTCCTCGAAGAGAAGGTCAAATTGCCGTAGTCACTGGTGGAAATAGAGGAATAGGATGGGAAACTACAAAAAAGCTGGCTGAAACTGGGATGCATGTCATAGTCGGTATTGTATATCCATTAATTTGATTTGTTTGTAAAACACCTAAATGTAACGGTCAACAGGTTGCAGAGGAGGAGCTAGCAAGGAAATTCTTCTCGATAACGTTAAAAAATGTGGCTTACCATCGAGCAGTGTGGAATGGATTGATTTAGATCTCTTTTCTATGGATTCCGTTAGGCATTTCGCTGAGAAAATATTGCAGAAAAATCAGCCTATTAATCTTCTCATTAATAATGGTAGAGTATTCGCAAATCGTCCTGAATTCACGCTTAATATTTAGTCCTTATAAGCTGGGATTATGTTTGTGCCGCATGCCTTGACGGCTGATGGTTTTGAGTCCCATTTTGCTGTGAACTACCTGGGGCATTTCCTTTTAACCCATTTACTGATGCCAAAATTGAAAGCCGCAGGCAAAGAAGGACAAGCTGCACGAGTCGTGAATCTTTCGTCGTCTGCCCATCACATGGGATATTTAAATTTCGACGATCTGCAGATGAAGTAAGTCGACATGATTAGTTTCTCTAAGCCAACTTTCTTTTGTGGTTTCAGAGAGTTCTACAGCCCTGTTTCCGCATATGGCATGTCAAAAATAGCGCAAATTATGTTTACCTCCTTTCTTGATGCCCAGCTTGCTTCTGAAGGAACTCATGTGCATATCCATGCATTACACCCTGGCATCGTCAAAACTAACCTGTACCGTCAAACATGGTACGCGCGCATGATGACCAACATGATGGGATGCGTATTTATAGTAAGTAACCCAAAATTATAACATGCTCAATATTCACACTTTTGTCTAGAACGAGGCTGAGGGTGCCGACACCAGTTTGTACACGGCTCTGTCGGCGGAAGTGGAAGGTTTGAGGGGCAGTTATGTGGAAAACTGTCAAGTTGTGAAACCCAATCCTCGTGCTCAAGATTTGGAACAACAAAAGAAACTTTGGGAGACTTCCCTGATATTATTGAACATTGAACAGTTCGGCAAACCCTGAAAGCTAAGGTTGTAAAATCTCGCTTTAAACCATGACATTCTCTAGAGCTGCCTAAGAGTGCTTGTCTCGTTTTACGTATTACTTTTATAAATGCTAGTTTAGGGAGAGGGAATTTGTAACTGCCTTTTATGATATTACAATGCGGACAACAATAAAACATGCTGAGTTCAGCTGTTACATTGCCTAATATAGTAGATGTATTAATAATGTCTATTTAGAATTTGTCGACGTGTGATATGATAGGTGCGATGCTATCCTGGTTTTGGTAGACCTGTTCGCTCGCAATCCATGTTGACCTAACCTCCAAGTTAGGTCCCAAGAATACAAAATCTGCATCAGCACCAAAATCAAGCGTCCCTTTCTTTTTTTCAAGACCGATAGTTAAAGCAGGGTGTAGCGTGGCAGCTTCCAAGGCTTCAACAATGGAGCAACCTAAATACGTAAGGAAATGTATGTATACGTTTCAGAGAAAACCCTCTTCAAGCTGTTGTGTTACGTGTTGCACTTTTAAATTCTCTAACACATTTATCCATACGAGCGATACTTCCGCACAAGATTTTGGTTCCCGCTACGTAGGCGCTATCATCAGTCACATCCACTTCTTGAGAACCTAGGTTATAGCGCCCAGGTTTTAAACCCAAAGCTGACATGGCATCTGTGACCAGTACAAGTCCTGAACACGTACAAAATGGTATAAATAAAAAAATAAAAAACAAAAATTCCGAAACAATGCTACTTATTACCCTTGGGATGTGTGCGATGGGCAATGCGTAAAGCCGCAGGATGTGTATGAATACCATCCGCTATTATTCCATAATACATAGTTTTTCCTTCAGGAATGGCATCGGATGATAACAAGCCCACTAATCCAGGGTCTCGATGATGAAACTACCGAAACGAAGTAAAGAAAGCTTTCTTCTTCTTTCTTAAAAAAAAGAAACAAACAAAAACTGCAACGAAGCATTACTGGTAACATAGCATTGAAGAGATGCGTAATGAACATCGCTCCACGCTGGACAGCTTTCTCTCCTTCACTTAAATTACCGATGGAGTGACCTAATTAGGGAAAAGCAGTTAACTTGAAAAAGAAAAAGAGGACCTTAAAAGCTGGATTATTACCTAATGAAACAGTAATTCCTTTCTCGGTTAGCTGAGGAATGATTTCCAAAGCACCAGGCAGTTCGGGAGCCAGGGTGACAATGCGTAAATTATCCAAATTTCCATAAACTTCTGTAAGCACTTCAAATCCCTGCGCAGTAGTATTCAAATTTTTCATGCTAGAGAAAATCTTGAAAACAAAAAACTGCCAACTCACCTGGGAAAAGTCTCTCATATAGCGCGTATCGTGGGCGCCCTTTTTGCTCGGACTTATAAATGGCCCTTCTACATGAACTCCCAAGACTTCCGCTCCTTGCGAGCTTCCAGCTTGTTTAGGAATTTTGGGTATAACCTGCTTGTAATTCAAACTTGTTTAAACGAATTAGGCTATAAATCTGATTCACCTCATAATAGATACAAGGAGGCGATGTAACGATTGTAGGGCAAAAAGATGTTACGCCATCAGCCAGAACTCCTTGGGCCACTTTTCGAACCCCTTCCTGAATGTCATTTTCTTGATTGGAAAAATCGACTCCAAAGCCACCTAGTCACAAAGAACATACTAAGTTAATGTAATTTCGTTTGGTTCGAATTTACCGTTAATTTGCAAATCAATAAAGCCAGGTGCGATCAAGGCATTGTGACAATCAATCTGGATGTCTGCGTTACGCTTCTCGTCGAAAAATAAAGGCTCGGGATTAATAATCTTTCCTCCACGAGTCCAAATGTCTTCTTTTACTATATTATGGTCCCTCAGGATGCGGCAATGTCGGAACTGAATCACTGCATCCTTCTCCATAGTACCACCTTATAAGAAAACTGTTTTTTCGGTCGATTGTTCTCTGAACAACGAAGCGACTGTCTTCACATACATAAAATAACATAAAATACAGGCACGGGTAGACCGAAAAGGAAGCCACATGATTGAAGAACATCACGTTCCTTGTAGACAAGGGAAAACAAAAGTATTTTCGCCCTTTTCCATTTCCTTTTGATTGGCTTATCTGCACTACGGGCGGGCTTTATCGCGGTGTTCAGTGCGGCTGCCCGGCGGTTACGTGGTTACGTAGTGAAGGGTAGTGTCGAAGAACGATTGTGGGCGTTACCGTCCGAAGGGCAGGTCAAACAACTTTCTGCAAAACTGGTACTAAAATGGGTTATACATTAGTTTGTATTTACGCGAAGACGTAGGAGATTGTTTGCTAGCTGGCACACACGCCAAGGAGAAATCTGGGCCAAACAACATTTTGTTATTCAATACAAGTGTAATCTAGCATCCAGCAAGAGCCGTCTATCCCTACTTAGCTCCTATCAGCTAAAGCTCTCTTCAAACGCCAACATCAAGTAACTAAGGCAAGCATTTTTAGTTGTTCTTCAACACCTTCTTACTCTTCACAAGGTCTCAACTTTCGTACTGTAGCTGACCGCAAGCCTTGATACGCATTAAAAATGCGTCTTGTAATTCTTGATAACAGTGATCAAGTTTCGGACTGGGCTGCTCGTTATGTGCTCAAACGGATTAAAGATTTTCAGCCCGGGCCGGAAAAGCATTTTGTTTTGGGTCTCCCTACAGGTAAATCTTACCACTATGCGTGTGATGCCTAAATGGTAATACGATAACGTCTTAAAGGGAGCACTCCATTGGGAATGTACAAGAAACTGATTGAATTCCACCAACAGCGACGTGTCTCTTTCAAATACGTAACTACGTTCAACATGGATGAGTACGTGGGTAAGATTCATAGAAAAGACAACTGTCAGTGCACTTTACCCAGTACGTGTCTTATTCACGCATTTCCTAAGGCTTGCCAAGAGATCATCCGGAGAGCTATCATTACTTTATGTGGAATAACTTCTTCAAGCACATTGATATTGTGCCGGATAACGTGAACATCTTGGATGGCAACGCGGCTGATCTGCAAGCTGAATGCGAAGACTATGAAAGACGTATCTCTAAAGCGGGAGGCATTCATCTTTTCATTGGAGGAATTGGGCCTGATGGCCACATTGCTTTTAATGAGCCAGGCTCTTCTTTGGTGTCGCGAACTCGACTTAAAACCTTAAATCAGGATACTATAATTGCTAACGCGCGCTTCTTTAATCATGACCTGACCAAGGTTCCCAAGCAAGCCTTAACCGTTGGCGTCGGAACTGTCATGGATGCCGAAGAAGTAAGAAACAAATAATGTACGGTTTCAGTAAAGACAGAGTGTATCGATTCTGTTTGCCCTAGGTCATGGTTCTAGTTACGGGCGCGCATAAAGCTTTCGCGCTGTACAAAACCGTCGAAGAAGGCGTCAACCATATGTGGACTGTGTCTGCCGTCCAGCAACACAAGAAAGCTTTACTTATTTGCGACGAAGATGCTACCCTTGAATTACGAGTCAAAACGGTGAAATACTTCAAGGTAAGCTACGTTTGTTCTAAAATTGCCAATTGCAAGCAAACGATGCTGCGGTTTTTGGACACCATTTATCAAGTAAACATGCTAATAGAATCTCTGGACCGTCCATAATCAATTGATAGAAGATGTGGAACCTTGCGACAATACTGCTCACTGAGGTTAGATAGTTTGTGGGTCCCAGTAACAAGGTTGTTCGTCCTCTAGACCAATCTTTTAATTCACCTCAAACACTTTCAAGCACGTTAGGATGTCCGCGTCTATTTCACCAACTACTAATAACTTGTTACTAACCTGTTATCAACTTCATATATGTTCGGTAATTTTAAAAAAAAAATCTAACTATTTGCTCCTCTTTTTCGCCTTAGAACTTGTGGGAAGTGCACAGTAAGCTGGTAGATCCATTGGACGCCGTGATCACGCCTGTGTGATGGCGTGTCTAGCTGCACTGGGAAATCTAGTAGAAAAGACACGAAAAATGTTGACTCCAGGCGAACTTCAACGAAAAGCAGAGTTGACCTATATTACATATACAATAAGGATATATATATATATACAGTCCAGGCAAAAAGCAAATATACTTGAATCTTTCTTCCCAAAAGCCTCTTGTAAAAAAAAGTCTTTAACCGTGAAAACATTTGCACTTGGTACGTCAGAAAAGGCAGCACGCTTACTAGGCAGCGCGTTTACGATTATCAGCCGATTTTCAAGTTGAGAAAGTACCAAAAATTTATAAAGAGAAGCTGCAAACGATGCTGCTAAAACAGGGAGATCGGGAAAATAGGCCAGTAATAAAAACAAGATATGATTGGCACATGGTTTGAAAACAACTATGGTCATTCTCCTCGTCATCCAACAAGGCAAAATGACAATTATCAAGAGCGTTTGATAACCATGGTTTCTTTCAAAGCAGCCAGCTGCTCTTCGCCTAGCTTGATTTTGTCGTCAATTTCTCGCGAATCCATGACGAGCTTGGCTTTCATAGTAACGAAATGATCATAATCGGCGAATTCTTCGTTGCTGAAGTACTTGGACAACAACAAGGCTACTTGGCGACTACGTTTTTCTATGTTTTCGTTCAGAAACTTGGCTTCGTCTAATTGCTCCGCCAACTTGTCCCTCTTACTCTCCAAGGTTGCCTACAAGTACAGAAAGAAACCATAAATTCAATCTTTCTTACAACTCTGTCAAATGATGTAAGCCCTTACTTTTTCTTGTGGATCGGCATGCGCTGGCAAACACTGTAAAGCGTTTTGCGCTCGGGCTAGGCGTCCAGCCAGTGCTAACAACAGGGCGGTGATCTTGTCGACTTCGGCTACATGTAAAGCAACTTTGTTGGCTTCCAAAGGCGTAGCCACGGCCGCCACACGTGCTGCTACAGCTGCGCCCAAAGCTTCGTTCGCTTCCACTTCTTCATGCACCATTAACTTCTCGCTTCGCAGAACCTCCAGCTTACGACCAAGGCGCGCCATTAGTTCTTCCTACAATGAATGCCACCGGCTTATTAGATAACACTGACACGGAAAACCACAGGTTACTTTACTTTTTTCTTAGCCAGAGCTTGGGTGTCCACAACAGTGCTCTGTTGCTCGTTCATATCTTGGCCGTAGCGATTCATCATCTTGGCCATCGGCTCCGAAGTGGTAAAATACGAAGAGTTCGCAGGCAAAGGGGCACACAGGATCGTTCTACAGATCATACGAGAAAAAACTGCCATTAATTAACCGTTCTGCACCCTAAGCTAAACATATTTTCGACTTTTCGGGTTCAGTTCACTCTTTCAACTAACTCGGCTTGCACGACTCGAGTTCCTTTCTGGCTTGCCTGTCTAGGGGCCATGTTCCCAACAAGTCAATGTCAAAGAATTCAGAAATCTTGACGTAGGCATGGGAGACAACATACGCCAAACGGGTTCTCCGCTAAGGCTATACCAGTCATGGGAAACGTGGGGAAATGCCCCCACATGGTTCAAAAGGTCTAGGATTGTATGCAAATGTACCGAGTGCACAGTACTTTCTTGAGCTTTAACTCAAAACTATCTATGACCAAACGAAACTACAAGATTCTTGCTAGCCTCTTTACTAGCAAGAACTCACCTACCAAACAGACGTATTGACACCAAATACGGCACTAAAATGCTAAATTACAGGTCAGCTTCTTTACGTCAAGCGGAGGAGTTCTGTTACTGACACATTCCAACGCTACAAACATGCCCGAGACTAAGTGCTGGCACGGAAAGTAAATGATTCATGTTTGGCAGCTGTTGGGGCCGTGTACAGTTACGCTTACGCACTTACACCTGTGCCCCAAGTACCCAGGATAACTTGAGAAGAAACCCGGCCTAGGAGCTAATGAGTCGGTCCTCGTCTGTGTCCCAGCCTGTCTAATTAATCAACTGGTGACATGCACACGTAATGGGATTGTCCTACAAAGGCTTGAAGGCATTCTTTTGTTAAAAAAAATAGGAGGCAGGATTGGCAATAAGAAGAGGAAAGAGTCGGAAACAAAGGCAATGAAACGGACATAGCAGGGAACGTGATTAGAAACGAAACCGCCTTCGTGTTCCAGTTTCCCATGATTGCCAAGGTCGTCCGTATGTTCCGTACCTTCTCGCTCGGTTTCATGACCCTCGTTACAAGTTATGCTATACTTTGGCACCCATAACAACGAACTTTCGACCCAATGACGTACTTTAACGGTAATAACCGAAGTTTTTCACAAAGGGGATAAAACGGCGCTTACCGAGGTGGTAGAGAATGGTCGGAAGAATCGTCAAGCCGCTGTGCAGGTAGACTAGGCGATGCTAACCGAACTGAAAACAATTCTTCAACATAATGAGCTGGAGTCAAATGATGCGGACTGGGACCTTTTCAAAAAGAAATAGAAGGTGATATTGAATCTTTTCTTTCGAATTCAGGAAAAGGTCGACATACCTGCTAGAAGAGCACGCAGTTTATCTGAAGGCGACAAATGATTGGCTAACTCCAGGGACAGTTGTTCGCACTCGATTTCTTCAGGTTTCTTCGTTCGCCGTATACTTCCTCGGTTTGTGTTGGCGACAAGCGTATCAAAGCCATTTGACAACAGCGGCTGCGAAGACGGGATCGTTAAATGTTGTGAGGAGTCTTCCTTGTTTTTGTCCAGGTCGGCTACGGTTAAGTGCACGGTGGATATCACAGTCGACGTTTCTTCGCTAGGATTCGAAATGACCCTTTCGTTCGTGCTAATGTTAGTGGAAGACAGAGCTTTGTTGATGTCGTTTTCCAACTCGGTAGTGGATGAACTGTTAATTGGATCCGATGCAGGGCTTCGAGGCTTGGTTAAGCCTTCTCCATTGCTGACTTTTCGTAAATACGCAAACCTGTCCGCATTAACGTACGGAACAGATCGATACGTGTGTTGTAAAGTAGGAGGATTATTAAGCTTCGTTGTGCTGGCTTCCTGTTCGTTCGTTTCGGGTTTTTCCACTCCCTTCAACTCATCAGAACTGAAAACCAATGTCGTACCCGTGGAGCGAATATTGTGTTGCCTCTCCCAGCCTGTAAACGAAATTCAAAAACCCATAAATTAAAATGAGACGTTAGAAATTGGTTTCCCCGCATTCTCCCTTTTCTTTCTGAAAAAGAAAAGCTTACCTCCAGGAGAAACAGACGTCTCGATATTCGAAGGCGATGCATTGAGCAGCCGTTGGGCCGATGCAGATTTACAATGGACCATGTAGGATTCTTTATGATACGTCCTGTGTTCAGGGAAGAAAACAGAATAAAATATCCATTTTTAGAGCTGGTTGTCGCAGATGAATTATGTTAACAACTATAAGAACACGAGCTACGCCTGGACTCTAAGCCCAAATTGTATAGGCTATATTTTCCCTTTCTCAAACAAACCTTCCGTATCGCTTAAAACACATATCCCGGATATTTCCTAAGAATAACCCTTTTTCTCCCTTTTGGGTGCTCGTACTGACGGTCTAGACAGACTTCATACTGTATGGTACCGTGATTAACATGCACCCATTTTTTAAAAGGAACAAGGCAACATTATAAAAAGGAAAAAAAGGAATGGAGACCGCTCCAAACCGGACAAGTTTCCATTGGAAATCCTACCCGTTCTCTCTAGCTCCACCTTAGGCCATGCCAAGGTCCAAGTCCTACTTGAATAATAATTCGAAAATTATGGGATTTTTTTTTTCGTTTTTCCCTGACACTTTGTGGTATGGCTCTTTTCTTTTCTGGGAAAAAAAATAAGCTCTGGCTATTACGAAGCAGAAACTAAGTTTGTAATCCTACTGAGGCTTCCATTTAGTACGAACAGGAAAGCAAATCTGGAGGGAATTTGGAATTTGTAAGGAAGCTTAGGAAAGGAACCCTTTCCTCTCTCACGGGTAATCTGTTCAATCTTATTGGCGTCGTTGAACGCTCCATAAAACCTGCAGTTCCTGGCAACAATGTGACAGCACTGACACTTGGCTATTCTTTATCAAAACCGCGATAGGTATCAGTTTAAATTTACCCCGATTTTCTTCATTACCTGTTATACCATCTAACACACACAAACAAAAAAAGGTTCCCTAACGAAGAGGACTTTGTCACTACTACACGACACTTGTTTATTACGGAGAGGTTAGGAGCAATAATGTTCCTGGGATGCTGGATCAGGGCAATAAAACTGTTCCCTGGCTTGATCTTTCCTACTGATAGACTTGAATATGACTGCGAATATTAGGGACTATTTATCCTGCCGTCGTTCCGGTTCTTTTAAACACTGCGGTTTGGGGATTTTCCTGTCATTCAGCATGCTCAATTTCCGCTCAATTCTTCTTTTCAACCTCCCAAATCCATTGCAAAATGTGCTGCTATACAACTGAGCGTTGTCACGTCTCCCGATTTACGTGTAAAAACAAAACGGATCATCACGAACATGATAACCGCGAGCCAAATTTCCAGTTTTAGTGCCGGGATAAACCACACGAGCAAAAGAACACAGGATGTTTGTTCGCTATTCCCTTTTAGATCGTACTTACAGATTCGAGGCTGATGTTGGCATGGTCAATGTCACATCTAAAGGCGAAGGAGGTGGAGGCAACGGGTCATCTTCACTTACGTCCATGAGAATGGCACTCGTATTGAGTAAAGGTGGCGGCGGAGGTAACGGCAATTCTGGTGAGAGTGACCGTTGCGTGGGCGAAACACTAGACGTCTGCCGGAAGGGAGGTGCGAATGACGCAGATGTTTCAGGACTGCTTGCTCCTGCTGTTATTGTTGACGGTGATGAAGAGAGGGCGGTGCCGGTATCAGCATTCATATTCACCGTCGCCCAGTATTGGCTCTGGCTTTGGAGTGCTGGTAGCGACGGTAAGGTGTTAGTGTGAGCGATATTGTCCTGGTCGGTTCCTTCGGTAGCCGGAGGATCCGGAGCAGGTGGTTTTTTGCGCAAAGGAACTTGACCCGTTGCTGTGGCTGGTATCGATGACGAGGTGGAAGTGCGTCTCGCCGGGCTCAAGTTCATTAATTCCTGAACCGAGGCTTCAATGCGTCGTAACTCTTGCTCGGCGCTGATAGGAGGCGGAGGCTGGGCTCGTAGGTGAGGCTTTTTGGGGGGCCTCTCTGGAGGCACTAAATTCAAGGTATGATCTCGAGGAGGCAACGGGGCACCAAAGATATCGCTACTGTTATGGAACGAACCCTTCCGGGTTACTGGACTATTCAGATTCTCTGCATCTGGGCCAAATCCTCCTCCATTGGTACTGGAATTGAAAAGACAATAATGTTGGATTAGTCCCTTTGTAAAAGTATTCTTGTAAAAATTGAGATCGTAAGGGACATTCATAACGAGCTTGTGTAGGTATTCCTAGCGCTATAGAAGAGGCGCCTTAAAAACTTCACACTTCAACGTCCTTCGCTGGACCGAAAAAAACCTTGGCAAAGTTGCTGATGCCTCGTCATCAAAGTGGTGCCTGTTAGGCGCGCTCGATTTTGGGTTTAATTCCTTGCAGCGTTCAAATTTGTCAGTTCCCTGCACCTGGTCAGTCGTTTGAAAACTTATTGGTTAAAAACAATCCAGTCGCTCAAGCTAAACGCTTCGCCGTACCAGGTGCAACGGAAGAAAGCCATACAAGATTGGCAAACATTAAAGTTTTGGGTCTACAGTCACTGCTTGAATGAGCATACTTTTGCTGCACACAAATACAAGGATAAAATACAGGCACAAAAAATGCAGCGGACGTATCAATAACTTACGCGGCAAACTTGGCTAAGAAAAGCTAGGGACCTTTTGGAATGTACTGTACGGTCTAATTCTGTGTTCGTTTTATTTTTTCTCTTCACTTACAGAAAAAAAGAAAAGAAAAGCGAACAAGCAAGACAGGAAGAAAGAGTTATTTTCACGCTGTCTTTACGACTCTTCCTGTCTATGCAACGTTTCGGGCAACACGACAGCTAACACAACAGACACTGGAGTAAATGGATATGGCGCAGCAATGTGAATTGAATGTACGTCTTCAAACTTGATGTGAAATAACCGCCGTTGGCTGAACAAACCACTGTCTAGCACACACCATTAGCCTTACGATAGCATTCTGGAATTAATAAAGCCTCTTTTTAATCCTAAAAAATTTGCTACGGCTGTCTGATTGTACGAGTGTTCAGTTTTATTTTTAGATTTTTCTTTTTACCTGTATAAGTAGAATGGATTAAAAGCCATATCTTTCAGACACGTTAAAGGTTTGCCAGGGGCACTGCAAGGAGGCCGTGGAGGTGGTTTGGGCAAAGTTCGGACAGGTAATTTGGGTTTGGGTAACAATGGAGGTGGTCGAGATGAAATCTCCCGGTTCCCAATTCGTAACATCATTCAAACAGGGACTTTTAACGATTTGGAATGCCCAGACCTGGCTCTGCTGCACCACTACCACAAAACAGTGTATAGAACTGTATCTAATCAGCTCCACTACGGCAAGAGAACCGTCAAATGACTCACGGTCGCCTGCAAATGAGTGATCGTGCTCTTTGCATTGATATTCTTCTCTGTGGCCGTTTCAGTCGTTAACGCCCCGCACTGCTAACTTGAAGTTGGGGCAAAACAAGGACAAATCCCAGTGAAAGTTGTGAATAAACACTTGTCTTTCACACACTCTCTGCAACTGAACGACAACTTACGACTCCACTACTTCTTTATTTTGCCCTATACGAGCACCAATGCTAAGGCTTAGAAAGTACTATACACATCAGAGCAGGAACGCTCCGAAAACAGGTCTTTGCCCAAGTGCCAATGAATATTCAACGTGGTAGGACTGACGAACGAGTCAAGAATCCCCGCTCATGACGTCAAAGACGACACTGACCTACAGTTGCGTCAAGAAAACACGAGTACTTTGGGTTTGTATAGCTTCACTAGCTTCGTTCAATAAAGATCATTTCAAATATTTGAGCCAAAGTCGAAGGTTCGGGGTCCATACCACTACCGCACTTCCTATTCCTATTTGCTTTTCTTGTCCGTCCCCAGAAACTCTGACCTGACTCACGGGAGACGTTTGCTTTTGTGATGGCTCTGTTTAAAGAAAATGGGAAGAAAGCCAAAACCCATTGAATTTCTTATCCTTGAGAAACCAACGCAAAAGCACACAGACACTCTATGCAGGTTGATGCGTGTTCTGCGTTCTCCCTACTCCAGAGGATTACTGGGAATTTCCCAATTTTTCAACCTTTCTAAATATTCCCTTGTCCCATGTCCAGCCAATATCTTTATATCTTAATAAGACCTTTACAACACGTCCTCATCTACACAAAGCGCAATTTTTTTAAGGTCATGTAAGAGAACAGGCATTCAAATAGGAACCAAGAAAAACTAGTTTTTCAAACTCGTTTCAAGCGAGTGCCAAGTCTACTTTCCCCTTCCAAAATATTCATACTGCATGGCTTCTTTGTTTTAAGACAGCAAACCGAAAAAAAAACTTGCTGTTTGTCACACATTCGTGTAGAACAGCTACGTAAACAGATCTCAAGAAAGGTTTGCCGTTTGGAATACAAATATAAGCCCAAAGATAAAGACAGTGAGAGATGAACAAGGATGATGCAGAGAGATGAACAAGGATGATGCAGTCTGCCACGCTTCGAATTTGACGATTAATTCCCAGTCTTCATATTTTTAGACTGGCACTTAAACACGTGTCGGTGCCAAGACCGTTTGAATTTCTTTTATTTTTACGACTTTCAGTAGAAAAAGTGCGGGGCAGCATACTTTGTACTGCTGGTAAAGAAAGAAAGGGAGGCTGCTAATATAGCTGGAACTAAGAATAGATTCCCTCGTGTGTTGTTTCCGTCCTAAAACTATTGCATTTAATCGCGTTCTTTCGAATGATTGAGGTTTTATCATTGGATAAGACGGATATCTCCTCTGCTAATATACTGGAATTTTTCCGTGACGATGACATATGTTTACGAGCGCCTTATCTTTTAGCCTGCATTCCCTTTCAATTTTTGTTCCAACTCCCTACCAAGCCATAAATTACAACATAACGTAAGTCTTGGAAATCATTTTACCTGGACTCCGACGAAGGCTGAATTCGATCATACGGACCACCAACGAGTTCGGGCACGTCGTTCTAGGTAACCAAAGAACAATATGAGACATTATTATTCCATGCATAACAGACACCGCATACTACCAGAGCATGATCAAAATCTGCAATTACATAGTATAAATGCATGCAAACTCTCAAGCTAGGTTCACGTAACGTAGACGCTAATATGCGGGTATGAGTAAAAGTTGCTCCTCAGCAGCTGTTGTTCTTGGCTCTAGTCCGTTCTTCTGTTCCATGTGCTAGTTCGTTACGTGTATGTCATAGTGGATACCAAGCTCTTTTTTTATTTCTCGCATTTGCTTCCACATACCAGAGCGTCGACTTATGTCCGACATAGCTGCTATGAGATGCGGAGTTTATGAATGTTCAACTAGCTATGAGACTTCCAAGTCACTTTTTTCTTCATGTATAAAATGTACACTATAGAAACCCTGACCACGCAACCTATGCCCTTCGTTGATAACCTAGAATTACGGCGTACTCGTTAAATTACCACTACCCATCTCTCGTCTTGCGGGCAAATTGCATAGCTATTACACATACTAATCTTAAATCTCCCTCTTTTTTTAATAACCAGGTTAGAATGTCTAGTTGGGATAGAAAAGGAGAAGAAAAAAGAGAGGAACGGCGGAAGCTAAGTCGTTTCAGGACAGAAACAACGGCAAGCCAAAAACCTGCGCACGACCGCAGCGGAACGAATTCCGTCAAGGACGAACACGAAACCTGAAGGACTCTGAGTTTTATTTTTTTAATTTGAAAAGTACAAGTGTTAGAAAGGAAAATCTCAGCAAGGAATCTACAACGCTGTCAATCCAAGTCAAGCTTATTTAGTTCTAAGAATTCCCCAGCAAGTTAGATATAAAAAAAATATTAAGAGAGTGCTAATGAGCATGAACATTTATCGAGTTGGGCCACTACCTATTCGTTATGGCTCGTAATACCACTTACATTGCTGTACAGACGGCCATACGGAACGATTCTAGTCTTGCCGAAGGGCTCAACTCCCGATGGAACCAAGGCAACACATTCGCAACAGCCCGACAGACTTTATCAGCCAAAGAATTTTTTAGACCCGTCAAAGTCCGCCAAAGCCACCCGCAATGCGATGGGGTATCTGCTTTGCATAAGCCCATTTTTGTTTTCTTCACCAATTTCTGACAAGTTTATACAGAGACACACCGCCGCCTAGAAACTGGGACTAGACGTTTATTAAAAATTGGTCGTCACAGGGCACAAAATGCCGATGTCGCTCTGGTGTGTCGTGTCACCGGCACCAAATGGCTGTTATGCGACTGGATTTGAAGAAGAAAGCTGGCTTATGGTAGTGCTACGCCATACGTGTGCACCGTCAAGGTGGAGAATAGCGAAACCGTTGGGAGCTAAATTTAGGAATATTTTCAGTTCTAACAACAGCCAAGCCAAGTGGGCAAAACTTCAAACGTAAAGATTCTTTGGGTCCATTAAAAGATTTAAAAAAAACATCCTAACCCTATTGGCCAACAAAACCGGCTTATCCAATGAACTAGGTTCTCATTTCAGCTCTTATAATTTCGCAAAATCTTGGCTGATGACACATTTCGGACATTCCTGAATGATAAAAAGAGCACAAATCAAGGTCAGAGGCTTACCTTGTTCTTACGAGGAGGGAGCGGTTCGGGGTACAGCGACTTTGGCGAGACGGAATCTGCAAGTAGGCGATCAAGGGGAAGTTTAGTTGGCGAACCTTGACGTGACGATGCCGACAATGCGGTAGTCGTTGTCATGGTGAGCGACAACGGCTCTGGGATGCGCGCCAAACGAGCAATGCCACTGGAAGCTTGATGAAAAGGTGCCATATCCCGATGATTGCTTCGGTTGTCTATTTGCATTTGCTGGTGGGCCCCTCCTTTCCCGGCCGTGTGCCTTTCGTAATAGGACAATAAGGCTTGCTTCTGAATGGCTTTTAAGGTCGGATCTGCCACTCTGAGCCGCTTATCGGGGTCTAAGTAGGTGTAATTGACATACGGCGTGGTCGTTGGAATCGATGTTTGGTGGTTACTATTAGTTTCTGCCCCGTCACTGCTCGCGTCACTCGCGTGCATATGATTAAGCAAGGAATGTAGAGCCGCGTCCGGTTCAACTGGGGATGGTCCCGTTGAGCTTAGCTTCAGCGTTTGGGGTTGAGGGTACCGCTTGGCGGACGGTACGATGGCGTTCATCATCATCATCACTTTGTTCGCCGATGGCTGACTGTGACTGGGATGGAAACCGCTCGTAGCGTCCCCGGCAGAATGGTAATGCTGAAGATTAGGCGGAGGAGGCCGCTGAAAGACTGCTTTATCAAACAGGTTGGGCACGGATTTGGATTGCCTTTCGAGCTGGTGAATCCGTTCGGCTACCGAGAGCTGATGACTGGTATCCACGGTCGGGGACCTCTGGCCGTGATCCGAGAAGGCATTGCTGCTACTGCAGCTGCGTTGGTAGACCAGCTTAGGCGGCGCTTGTGGTTTGCGTTGTTGGTAGTGGTTGTATTCGTTGAGTTTCCGCTCCTGACTAGTCCAAATCCGTGTGGCTGCCGTTTCTTTGCAGTTTTTCACGCTGCCATGCTCGCTCATTTGGCTGCCGTCAGGGCTACTGGAGCCGGTGCTGTAGTAGAGCACACTTTCCGAGTTGTGTCGTACAGGCGCTTGTACTTTGGCACTGTGAACCACCACTAAACTGGCCCCGGGTTCCAAACTGCCGCGCGAATCGATTCCGCGACTGCTACCGCTCATCACACTAATATCACTGTAAGAACCGTGCCATCGTAGTGTTTCGTTGGAACTGTTGGACCCGCTGCTGTTGGTCGCCACTGTAGTGACGGACTCTCTCCCATTGTTTGTAGTGTTTGTACTGTTAGCATTAGCATGCGGGTGATGGTGCAATACAGGTCCGGTCGTGTCGCGTGCCTGCAATGGATCTGGACCTGGCCCCATTTCACCTTCTCGCCTTAACCGGTCCAGGAGCGGGGTACCACTACTAGCCACACTCACATAACTCGCTTCCGAAGGCACATAACTGGAGTATCCTTCCGAGTGAGAGTATTGTTGCATGTCCTCGTATTTGGCGTAATCCGAGGACGGCCCACTGTAGGTGCTCATATAGGAAGGCATGTCCCTCTCGGGCGGGGAAGGCGCATTGTAGTCTTGGTCGCTAAGCGGGCGCCCATCACAGTCGAACGTGGGGTAAAAAGCCGAAGAGTCATACTCTTTCGGTTGGTAAGCCTCGGGCGGGATCCGTTCAACGCAATTTTCCATCACGGTTTTTAGCTGTTGACTGAAAGAGGAGTTGCTCCGTTGCTTCACGTAAGGCCGGACGTAGGACGCAGGCGGCTCTTTGGGATAGTCCGTTTGCTCCGTCCAGGATTTGCTGCGCTGGCTTTGGCCACTCTGCTGGATACCACCACTGTTACTTTCGTCGTCTACGTGTGAAGGAGGATTACTGCCGTTGGAGGTTAGCACCTGCAAGCTCTGGGTCGCGGCAGCTGGCATGGGCCAAGACGGGTGCTTTTCGTGACCTGGCCCGTATTTGATGTACTTGAGGCTGGAAGCGTCACGTACAGGCGGAGGGGGTGGAGGGGAGGAAGAAGCTTTGTTGCAAAGCGTAAACTGATCCGGCTCGAGAACCATCGGCACCCAGGTGTTGCCGTTAGGCCCTCCCATGCCTCCTTTCCCGCCGCCAAGTCCACTGTACTGTTTGTAGTAGAGTGTCATGTCTTGGCGAAAGGTGTCTTGCGAATTTTGGGAACTATCCGAGCCGAACCGCGCACGGGGGCTGGGCAGACCGATGTCTTCGCCATACATGCTTTGGCCCACGAAGGTGTCATCGGAATGTGTGGACAACGCCGAGGGCTGCCGACTGTGTGACGCCGATGAAGCAGTTGATAAAGACGAGCTTTGGCGACCATGTAACACAGAAGCCATCGAAGAACGCAATTGGGACGCGTATTGGTATTCGTCCTCGGTGTACATGTCGCCAGGAGGAGGTGGTCTTTCCCAATCCCACGTCGCGTGACTTTCCATACTGTTGTGTTGGGGGGAATGCATCTCGCCAGGTAACAGGTCAAGGGATTTCGGGCTAATGGGGATGCGAGCTACGTCCAAATTGGGGGTAGATTGCGCGGTGCTTAGTTTAGGCTGATAATCCAAGGCAGACTTGCAGACCAGCAAGCCAGGATCGGCGCTCGGCGACAGAGCATGCTCGTTACCGACATCCCGAGTTAATGACGGCGTGGATTTGGCGTTCAACAAAGGTTGAAGCCGAGCATGTCCTCGCTGACGCTCCAGTCCGAAACTATTACAACGAAAAAGAAAACTAATTAATAAAGTTAAAAAAAAATTGACACTACTTGTTGTACAACTTGGGACTCGAGAAATTATTTTATGTTGTATCGCTCCTAGCTATCCAGAGCATAGTGATTACCATGTCTGGTTTGGACGATTTGAATTTTCAAATGCGGCCCAACCGCATGCAACCAGCTTTATAATAAATGTTGCAACTATCTACATGCATATAGTCTTTTGCCAAGTTACCGAGTCCTGATTCAAGGTTAAATGCCGGAACAACAACAAAAGCTACCACGAACTTGATTCTAATGTTCTATGGCGTTGCCAAGTGCAACGTTTCACGTCAATCGAAAGCCCCATGAGATATTCTTAATACTAGCATACTCAATAACAGAAAAAGAACCCAAAAGCAGACCGACCAAAATCCCAGCCATCTAATCCTACCACTTGGGGGTTAAGTGAACAATTATCGTCTTATGATTACAGTTACCCGTTGCTCAAGTTTGACCTGACTTCAGTCTCAGGATTACAGAAAGCCCCGTGATCATTGCCGTCGTCCGATATTAGGCACGAAATTACCGTAGAAAACGAAAGAGGCACACAAACTAATCAGTCCACTCCTATAATTACAGAATCTTTAATATTAGGACACATTCCCTATAGCTGGCGTCAGTATTTCCTTCTCCATTTATTGTATGGTTCTATTCTCTTCTCTAAATAATAGAACGCAAAAAAGTCTGCTCATCCATGTCTGCCTTCACAAACAACTTCCTCCTAGACAAAACCCGACAACCAATTCATGTTATGTCTACCACGCATGGCCTCGTACAAAATGCCCAATCTCCCAATTGGACTGTGGATGAGAAAAGATAATCATGTTTCCATCCAAATTGGCGCTCTTATACGTCTTCCTTTGCTTTCCTGGAAGATCCTTCTCTCCTATCGCCCTTGGAAAATAAAGCGCATCGAGACGGATCAAATCTAATGCTTGTCTTGTTGTTTTCGATCTCTTGTCACGTAGCACCACTTTAAATTAAAAAGGACAAGAACAGGGGGCCTCTCCCCTACATTTCCCCGCCAACAAGCTCTTCTCTACCTTATATGCTTAACTGGGCACGAGTGATCACACTGCCCAGCGCCTAGTCCACAATTCATCTTCAATGCTCCTTTCGCGGATCTCCGGAGTATCTTACTCTTATATTATAAAAAAAAGAGATACGATCCTACCACACGTCGTAGAATTCCTCTTCTGATAGGCACCCCGCTCGAGCTATTATAGCTCCGACAACTTGACAAGAAAAACCAGTTTCTATTGTCCGTTTCAAGGATGTATCAAGCCTTCGCTTCAGCACATGAAGTGCAAGTGGTCAGCCATATAAGCCATTTTGACAAGCACCATTTTACAATCCCCCCCCCCCCCCCCAAAAAAAAAATAAAAAAATAAAGGAACATGAAAAAATCAGCCATTTCGGTTACTCGCGGCAAGAGTCTTGAGCGAAGAGTTGGGTTTCCGAGAACGGAAATAGTAAAAAAAAGAAAAGAAAACGTAATAAAACCTTATGGTTGAAGCAGAAGCTCTATACTGTAACCAGTCAACCTAATCTTTCTGATGCCTCAAAACTGCTTCCCTTGTTTTCATATCGAGGACTCTACTTCGGACCAAGAGCTCTTTCAGACTCTTCGCAAAGATTAACAAGTGCCACCTCGAAGTCTCGAGAGCACAAAACCAGCCTCACTCACTTGTGGAATGTTATTCCCGAGATTGAAAAGTCGCAGTCGGCCCAAACCCAGCGTCTGAAAGCCTGCCAAACAGCACAATGGCGCCTGCTCAATTACTAGCTGCCACCTAATGGTTTGCACCACTCTCCTCGCTTGGCGACATACATCAGAGAGCAATCCAGAAAAGCCTGATAAGCAGTAATCGCGGTGAGACAGGACAATCGACCTGTCTTGGTTGTTGAATCTTACTCGCCCAGTTGCCACCCAAGTTAAACCCACATTTCATTTAGCTTCTTTGAAAAATTGAAAAAAGAAATGGAAGGAAAAGTCAAAATAAGGTACAACACGACGTTGATAAACATATGCTAATGAGGCTTCATACACATTACAGCCACAATGACGTGTACCAGTCACCACAGACAAGGCGTAACGGAGGACTGGTAAATCCGGCCTGAAAACCTTTCCGTGTTCTACAACTAATAGCAATTAGGCTGAAACAGAAGCTCGGTTGGCAACACTGAAAGGTCGGGAGGGACCCCAAAACGTTGCAACCAGCGAATCACCTGTTGTTTCCATGGGTTTTTGCTTTTGCATAACTCTATTAGCCCTGCTCAATCATAGATTCTCTGACAGAATGACACTTGGCTAGACTCGTACACTACATCATACCACCACACGCCCTGAATCTCGCAACGCCATCACAAAACCCACTACCAACTTCGGCATCCTTTTAAAATGGATTCCCCATACCGAGTTTCTTGAACAGAATCTTCCCTGACCTAATACTAATAAGATCCAGCACGGCTAAATTGGTTCTGGTAAAGGGTGTGGACACCACTGGCAAAAAAAGCCGTAACGTTAGTTCTTATATGTTCTGGATACACACCTTTTTGGCTCCGTTTTTAATAGCGCTCGCCTCGAGGTTTTTGAACTGAGAAACGTTTGTCAGCTGTTGCTTTCCATCGCCCTATCAAAAGGGAAGGGCTATCTCCCGACAGTGGCATGGAACCCATACAAAACCCATACATACAGGTGAGACGTATATGAAGGAGGCATAGCAAGCCATAGCTACAACAATGGACCCAAAAGGTGTTCATGTTCTTCCCAATCTTGCCTTAAGCTGTCTGGCTTGTACTGTACTGTACAGTACGGTAGTTCTGCTATACAGTGGGTACGCTATAGACAGTGGGGCATAGCGTTATAAAAGAGAAGGACCCACGTTCTTCGTGGCTTCTCCCAGCTTTTTTCTCCTCGATACTGTGCAAATTGCTAGCCTAAACGCTTCTTTTAGGTGCCTGGAGACCTTGGATCACACAATAGGAATAGAAACCCGTACCCTCTTTGCCTAAAACCTTTCCACAAATGAAACTTGGTTCCTTAAACGCTCATATTTTCACGGTCCCAATTGGAACTTTTCTGAAGAATAACTCGGGCTCGTTCAATGCCTCCGAAGCACCTGGCTTGGTTCTTTTGTTATTTTCCGTGGTTACGACCAACACGACAGTCACCAGAAAGGGAAGTCACAAGAGCTCCTTTTCAGTTTGCCAAGAAAAAGATGACAAAAATGACAAAAGTGATTAACATACAAGTACGTTTGGGGACACTGGGGGGTTTGGACAGGTAAGAATGGCCGCGGTTTGCAGATATTTACGGGGGAAAACATCTAGGAATTTAGTTTTCAGATGTGGACCAAGCACAAATAGAAAAAGGTGGCGGATAGCCAAAGAACGAACGGCAAGGTCGGTGCTGAAAAATCTTGCCATTAGTATAGTAAGTAGGCCCGAGTGGGAGGTCGATGGTCGAAAGATTTCCGGAGGTCAAGCTCTCCCAATGCCTTTTGCACCCTTTGGTAATTAGACAGGAACGTTTCCGTTGGGATCCCAAACTCCAAGGCATGACGGTACTCGCTGAAATCCTGAAATCCAAAAGTCATCAAACCAGCTCATCGGTAAACTATTCCGAATTCTTTCCCTTGACGTCTATGTGAATCACAAATGTATAACATTCCCAATCTTGTTAAGCTCCTCTATTTTTTTTGTTTCTCTGGGTCATGATGGGCATCCGGAAGTTTGAAACAGAAAGGCCAGCACGATCTGGGCAAAAAAACCGCAGGAATAGTTCGCTTGCACCAAAAGGTACATGCAATAAAAAGGTAGGACTGATCTGCCGAGACAGGGTTTTGGCTATACCAGAGGAACAGAAGTTACGGTATGCTAGGAATGTTTCCAACGGTCACGATGGGACTTGCTGCTGGTGGTGGTCACCTGTTCTGCTAGTTTAAGCAAGTCAGCCGAGTTTACGGTTTTCACAAAGAATTGCACCGACAAATCGTTCCCCATTGCTAACGTTTAAAGCCCTGGGTTCACTTCCATCCTGGTTTACCCATCGAATCGTCGAAAACCGACTTTCGAACAGGGTCATAAACTTGGCGTTTTCTCTTGTGACAAGACAATGCGACAGGTTAGAGTTGATGGCAGCCGGCCTCGGGAAAAGATGAGGAAATGGGAGGTTTCGAACCAAAATATGGACAAGGCCAGTGCATAGCCCGGCCAAGCTAGTAAAGTTGTCAAAAGAATGTGGATTCCACGAAGGTACAGCCAAATGGTCCGCGGGATACCTCAAGCGCTCTTTGACACGCTCAAAATAGTCGACAAGACAATTATCGACGGACCTAACAGGCAGAAAATCGGGTGGTTACCTTTGCGCTGCGTCTTCCGATTCCAATCCCCGATCTCGATCTCTAAATCAAGAGTTGGAGTTTTTTTTGTTTTTTTAGAATATAAATTTTAACCTTAACGCAACGTTGCAGTTCAAAAGCGCGGCAGCCTCTCGTGGACTAAATAAATTTTAACTGCTTAGACGAGTGCAAGGACTTGTAGGGAGTCTCTTGAAACTCGAAATCCTTTTGCTGTGAACTACAAGCATGGTTGGCAATCAAAAGGAGCTAAATTGGAGGGGTAAGTTGCAGCTGCCAACCCTGTCGTTCGTATATGGCCGATGAGGATCGGTACCGTTTGTATTCTTATCCATCGCTGCTCGAGTATTTAATGTTCCTAGCACTTCCAAAAGGGGTGGGATAAATGCTACAGGTAGGCTGTTAAAAGGCGCGTTTTTTGGCGGGTTGGTAAACTCTGGGGCTATGGAAATAAGGGATTATAAAATTTTACTGACAAGGTAAAGGCCAGCGAGGGATTTCAACCAAAGAGAAAACTATCTTATGAGATGGTTAGATGTACAGTTGCATGCACCAGACACGTCCAAGCCAAACACACTGCCCGGACTAGAACGCCTCCAGACAGGAATAAATAACACACTAGTCGCTACTTTTTTTTTATTTTCTGCCCAGACATAGCAACGTGACAAAGGCCTCAACACCTTGGTCATAAAACCCACTGCAAATGGAAATCTTTACGAGGTGATTTTTAGCTGCTGCAGGCTGGAATACCAATCGAAGTACCGAAAAGCTCGCAATCGCGCATTCTGCTAGTTTAGCAGGCAAAACGGAGCGAAGGGTTAAGAAATAAAAACGAAAATTGCCGAGTAAGACAAAGCAAAGGCCACTGGCATTCTTTTACCCTGACAGAGGAAGACACTTGAAAAACGAAACCGCTGCAGTGAAGAAGAGAACTTGTTCATCACCACCCTTCAGTTCAAGTGCCTGGCATCTCCACTTTGTGTTACCCAATGACGATGCTGATATTACACAGTGTCGCGTAATTAAAGATGGATAACACGATATAAAAACCAAACCAGTCCTATTTTTTTTCCTACTTGAACTACCACTTGGGACCCAAATTCCTAGATAAGCCAGCCAGCTTCATGGCATCAGTTGCCTCAAACTTTAACCATTCCAACAACGAATTTTTTCGTAGTATCTAGCTATCACACGTTTAGTAAGGAAAAGATTACATGCAGTCTTACCATAACAAAAAGACCCATACAACGTAATCCACAAGGCGCTCAACAATGAATTATTACACAGCGTGAGTTAAAGGAGTCGGAGTCACACAAGAGGTGCAGGATATTTGTTTTTCACAGGATGCACCAGGTTTACAGCACTAGCTCACGTTCTGTCATGTCTACGAAATAGAACTCGAGTAAAATTTCCTGAAATACTGTCTTTACCTACATCACCAGCACTTTATTGGCGTATCCAAAAACCCGTCTGGCTGCGCCTTTTCTGTGGCTTCACTTGGGTCTATCACGCCTTTCAACCACCTAACCTGGTCTAGTGCCAAGTGCCTTCTGGTACGCGAGGAATACCAAGACCAAGAACAGACCAGGAGGATTTTGATTCTGTGCAGGGCCCCAATGTTGCCGTCTGAAAAGCAGACAAACTACACCAGAGGGCTGCCCAACCCAACTCGTGGACGATGGCCATTCGAACCACACCACTAGGACGGGTTGCGAAAAGCTACAGGACGCTAATCAAACCACTTCTGGAGAGTAAGAGCCGAGGCTGCGGCAAACTTGGTCTAACGAACCCGTTTCTCTGACGTGTGCCACCACTTCCTGTGCTTCCCTGAGAGCACATCCGAAACTACATGACTTATATGCTAAACTGTTAAGCGCCTTGTTAGTCTATAAAGGAAAGGAGTTTCTGCGGATGGATTGGATCGACGACTTTTCGTTTAACTGAAAAGAGATACCGCACTGCATATCAGAAAGGAACTGAGTGGTCAGCACAAAGCGCTTGGCACTATAACATACATTCATATGTGCAGTACATACAATAGGCTTTTGTTGAAACCGCGGTTATAACCACAAACTAGCAGCTCGAACCGTCCGCATCAAAAAGGCAATCCGCTTTATAGCCTTGGTACTTTACTGACCATTCAAGTAGCACATAGCTTGACGTCAGATCTATTGTCGTCTATACAAGTTTTCCTGCTTCTCCGCGTTCCACAAATTGACTGGCGAAAATGGCTTGGATTAATAAAAATAAATAAATAAATAAAGCACGCCTTGATAAGCAACAGCTGCAAAGGGAACTTGCTTCCGGGGGCAGATGATTTTGATACTTGATCTTCAATGAACTATCCATCTAAAATAAACTTTCTAAGCTGTGTGTCACTTTGTATGATCGGTTTTATACCGATTGTAACGACGTTCACTTTGCGCGAATCTACAGAAGCCTATGTTGCTCGCGATAAGTATTACCCCAGTTTAGGATAATAGTCGCTATGGCGACAATCAAGGCATGAAAAAGAAAGTTTTATCAAGCTGCAGGGAAAGCCAGGATGGTAATAAAAACGCTCAACATAAGGCTAACAAATGTCTTCCTATACGACCAGCTAATTCCCTGGAAGCATGATTCGTCCAGAACCACCAATGGGCCTAATAGTCATATAGTTCTCAAAATATTCGCTGGCTGCGTTGGAGCGATGACAAGGGTCTTTGAGACCTACTTCTACGGATACAAATCCTTCAATACATTCTATCTCCTCCCTTCATTTTTAATACGTTTTCTTTTTAACGTCCGTCCCCTGACAGGAGAGAAATTGTTTTGAACATCAAAGGGTTCACCATATCATACTACCAAGCAAACCCATGGCAAAGTCACGAAGAACTATGTCCATAGGATATGACGTCATCTCCGGTATGCTTTAAGATCCCCCACACCTTATGGCTTCTCATATATACGTAGGCTTGGGTCTATAGATACGTCCTCCTTTAAAAGCTTTAGTAACAACAACAAAAAGCAAAAAAAAAAAAAAAAATTTAATGAAGAAAACCAAGCCAAGTACTGGATAGTATCACCTGACGGGACATCCTGTCCTGTCCTCGGCTGTGTGTAACCAACATATGGACAAAGAGTCCTTATACATGAGCGCTCGACGGACATGCCAACCGAAAACCGACAGAATTCTTTAGCTTTTTTCTTCTTTCTCTTTTTGGGCTAATCGTTTTCTACTGATGAATAACTTTCGGTGGTGACGTAAACTGGGCGTAAATGACGCATGCCAATCTCTAGAGATCTTTCATCTTTACGAAAAAAAACCCTTCATTATACGCTTAACAGCAATAAAGTTTATGAAATTCGCTATATGCATCTCGACTTCCACTTCCTCAAAGAAAGTTGAAGCCATTTGAGCGATGATGACACGGGGCATCGAACTTGCGAATAAAAATACAAGTGACACCAGAACCAGCAAATCCATCACGCTACTTGCCATCTGCCACAATACCCTGACGTCAGTGTACGCAAATGCGCCAAAATGTGCCAAAAGCCTTTCGACACTTGAGTGATCCTCGATAGTCCAAAATTCCGCCACACGGAAAATACGAACTTAATACTGAAGTTGACTTTACAAGAGCCCCAATCCATCTCTGCATGTCAAGAAGTCCTGAGTCTGCAATTCTCCCTGAATTGAACAAGGCCAACACCTTTCCCTGCTAGAAAACTAGAAGACAAAAACGCTTTGTATCCTGACTCAAAGCTCAATTGTCGCCATTAGCAGGCCATAAGAGTTCTGGCAGCAGACAAAAAGAAAAAACTTCGGACATCATAATGCCATTACCAGATGATGCCCCCTTTTCTACGAAACAAAGAAGAAAAGGGGACAAAAGTCAAAACTGTGTTCTTTTCCAACTTGGAATTGGGAATCCAAAGTTTGAGCACGCTCAGAGGTTGAGGAGGAGCAGGGAACGGAACAAAGAAGTCCCAATTTCTTACCTGTTCGTCAAAAGCCCAAGTCCGGGACCAACGGAAGCAGGGGGTACAGAATCGACCTCAATGTCTCTGTTGGCTGTGGTTGTTGACGTCAAACTCATACTAACACTCCGGTTTAACGGCAAGGCTAAAGCGTGTCTACCGCATCCGCTCATCTTCGAGTCGCCTTCGCTGCTAGGTTGCGAAGAACGACGAGATGGGCTGGACGCGGAGGAAGGCGAAGCAGCCGCATTGAGTTGGGGCATGTGATGGTGCAGATTGGGCAAATTTTGCAAAAGATCAGGTTCCTTGCTGATCTGCAATTGCTCAATATTGGCGTAGTCAGGCTCGTGGTCTGTGTTGCTTAGCTGGACGGCGTTGGTATAAATGGGTTCTGCACAATGAAGCTCTTCTCTGGCGAGGGGTTTCGTTTCAATCACATTTGCATAAATGCTCTCTGGCAGCGTGTGGTCAATCTTATCGGGGAGAATGGTTTGGGGTTCATTTGGCTTGGCATGTCCAGGGCTGGAAAAGGAATGGCTTTTCCTGTGTTGCGATGGTGCCGGATTTGGAACGGGTTCAGGAGAAGCAGGGCGAAGTTTAGTGGTATACATCGGTTCCGGACTGGCTGCTGGTACTGCTGCTGCTGCTGCTGCTGCGGAGTTACGCAAACGAAATCGCCATTTGGGGGGCTCCTTGTCGTTACCGAAACCAGCCTCGTTTTCTTTGTCGGCCGGACCTGAAGGTGAGGTATGAACCATCCGGTCTTGTTCATTAAAACTACGGCTTCGGTCCTTGTTGGAGAGCGTTTTAAGAGTACCGTGACCATCATCAGCACGGGCTCGCGACGCGACATTAAGTTCGCGTTCAGAAGCCCAAGGTTGCCTGCGTTTCCGAAGCCCCTTGCCCTCGCTCGAATACGCGGGATGATGGCGTTCCGGTTTTAGATGCTTAAATAATTTGGACGCAGATGATAGGCGAGCAGACTCCCTTCGCTGGACGGGTTGATGGATATCTTGCGCACCTCCATCTCCTTCTTCAGCACCGGATTGGCTACTCCTAAAAAAAATGAAAAGAAAAGAGAACGATTGTTAATAACGAGTATTTCAGTTCTCATACATGCAATTGCACGTTTTAACGTATAAATAACACAGCCCGGCCCTTTACAAAGACCAGAACTAGATTTGTATGCAGCTTGTAATAAAGCAAAGTACACAGCAGGCACATGGATCCCAAAGAAACGTGATATGTGGAAACTGTAATTGGGAAAGTATAAAAAATAGCATCAGACGACGACTACTCGGCGACGTAAATTGACGCTAACACCTCCTAATAATACTGTTTGGCAGCATGTACTAAGCAGGAAGGTTAAAGCTTCGTGCCCAAGTCGGCCAGTAAACATGGAACTGTGGCAATCCCAGTAGGGAAATTATGCTAGCTCAGGATCAAGAGCTGCAGTGATTTCAATTTTAGATAAGCGAACAAACGCCAACATCTTAACCCTTACCCTTACGTCTGAAAAGAACTTATACGTAAGACTTTCAAGTCATCTGACCTCAAAGAATATTTTAAACTTTTTCAACTGCAACACTATTACATGCATAAGTAAAAAAAAAAAACTTTTAAAACTTGCAGAGCTAAGGTATCTGCATAGGAAACCTACACGAAACCTATCCAAAAAAGTGCCCCGCAGAGTAATATACGACACAACTTCCATGCCCTGAACTTAAACTACATCCGGAATTCAGTTTTTAGTCGTTTGGAAATGGACCTTCATTTTCATTTTTTTTTGGGGGGGTGTTTGCCACTTTTTCTTTCTAAAACACCTTTACAATGGATAAACAACTTTCAGCTTCGTTAGTTTGAAAAGAAACAGTGCTAGGTGGGCACCCAAAAAAGTTGGAAAAAAACATGGTGATCTAAAAACGCTAAACTTCTCCCACAAACCAATCGTTGGCTTTCGGAACACGCGCTCTCATTAGTCAAGCAATATGCATCAAACGTAACACTCAAAGCACTATGCATAACACTCGAAGGACAGTATATTTCAGTTTGCCCCAACGGGGGATTTAGGGCTGTGATTTTGCTGATACGAGTGCATGGAATTGGCCCTATGTAAAACACTTTGGCTTCAACCAACTGACCAAAACATATAAGAGGTGTGTATATAACGTCAAACGAGAACAAGCTAGTTCATTTCTGACCTTGGCTTGGGAGATAAGGGCTTTCCGATTGCCAGATTCTGAATTTGAGTTTTATTTTCGTTTTATATTTTCCCCCAAACCCCACCAAGACTTTTAATTGGGCTTTTCAGGCAGCTAACACACATTAGCAGGTTATACCTATTATCATGTAAGCTTACATAGCTCTCTATCTGTATCATCTCCTATCTACCTCTTTGAGTATTCTCTGACCTCACTAGACGTAAACACAAAAGGCAGGTATCAAATTAAAATGAGACCATTCGTTCTCATGTAAACTACCTCCGGTGTGTGAGTTTTCATTTTGTTTTTTGTATTGTTTCTTTTTTTGGCTTCATGCAACGTTGCGAAATAAATCGCCATGGTAAAGCAAACCCTAGGAATAAACATTAACGCAAAACAGGTAATTGACATGCAAAATCTGAGCTGACGAGAAAGTTCGCCGAAGGTTAAGGCCAAGTCATATGGAGCTTGGCAACACTTCTTGCCAGCGTGATAGACCCGTACAGACATGGAGCATAGCTTTTCAAAAACGGCATCAAAAAATGATAAGAAACACACGGAAGACGGGGGAGACCAGAAGGAACGAGAGACGCCAGCAGCCAGCCAGAAGGATGCACAAGATACAAGATGTACTGGCTGACTTCACCTTGCCAGCAGCATTCTAACCTAAGACCGGTTCTCTTCTCTTCCATCTTCAACCCAAAGCTTTTCAAGTACACAGGTACCATATATAGAAAAAAGACACACGAGGGGAAGGGCTCGGTTCGGTTGGACGACCTACCGTTCATATAAGCATTGTTGCACAGGTCTTTTCTTTCCCCTTTTTGCCCTCAGACCCAACGTATGCGCACAGTACCCATGCAAATGGAAAATAAACATGACGAACCAAAAAATAAAAAATATGACCAAGGGTCTTGGGCTGTTATGTTGCCAAGCCTCGCGTTATATATCAGCGTCATAATTGCTACGTAATATAGGAGAAAACTTTGCCTCCAAAAGTTGCAACTTGGAGAATGGCAAACCCTAATACTAGCTGGGGCCAAGCCCATTGCCGTGCAAATACACAATTGCCCATTCATATTAACGATCTCAGCGTAAACTGTCCGCTCCTCTTTGACGTGCATGCGTTTTACTTGGATTACTCATCAGCCATTAAACGATGGTTGCTTTCAGGTTGGCCAACCACGCCTAGGTGAATCTGCCAATACACGCTAGCCTGTTTGCTCGGACCAGAAGTTAATTCGAACAAGACGATGCACTTTTAAGAATGTTTAACAAAGGTGAGAAGAAAAGACGAAAAGCGCAACTCACCATCTTGCAAGTTTCCGAGTAGAAAAAAAGGACGACATACAAAACGAAGTATGCAGTTTAATTACACATCCTTCTATTACATTGCTTTTAAAAAGTAAATAAAAAGGAGAAAATTATATTAAAGGTCGTTGCAGCTCTCGCCAAATTATAATTAGAAGGGCTGGCCCTTTAAATCGAGGAGGATCGTAAAAACGCGCTATCTTAATAGCCAATCTAGGAAACTTTTGTGAAATTCGCGTCAGGGAAGCTTGGAATGATAGTACTGACACCTGAGATTTTCGTATGAAAGTAAAAAACTTAACGGTTTATGCAGTTTTTTTTAAGAAAAACAGTTCAAGGGGCATTTGGGTATCGTTCGCCCATGTTAATGTCTCACACGAGTACCTCACGGTTTGCATCCCATGTATGGTGAAACGGGAATGAGCCCCTTCTTACCGATATTTCGTGAACGCCACAGTATATTAGCGCGTTAACTCGACAAACAAAGACTTGTATTCAATGCATCTTATGCAAGAAACCTTATGAGAGGCATAAAAGTAACATAACGTTGGGTCACTCTGCGTGCTCTGCGTGAAACTTGTAGATTTGCCTGGTTTGGGCTGTACAGGCTTATACGCCCCTATTTACGCAAACGCGTACTGCATTTGCAAATGGATAAGAATCTTCCTAAGGCTCAGCTCCTCAAACAGGTTGGGCAGCAGGTTTTTTGAGAAACGGTTTCACCCTCACGTAAAAAAAAGAGAAACTCCGTACAACTAAAAGCCAAAAATAATAAAATAAAGAATGGACCACCCTCTACGGAATGTCCGCGCCCTCCTCGCTTCTCCAAGAAACAACTTTGTTCGGGAAAATCTGAAAAATCAAATACCAAGGCCAAAACTATCCCACACCTCTTTCATCGGCATTTCTTGACAGTCGATTATCTCTTCCTTTTCCCCGCACATTCCTTGTTTAGTCCAAGTTCCATTTATTTAATTTTCAGATAACGGTCGGGTAAGAGGCTGAGGGTTTGGTAGGTTTGCCACAGGAGAAGTGCATGCAATGGGCCATGCAAGAAATCATTAGTGGAATGTGGTAGAGGATTTCATTTTATTCACAAATTTCGTGTGTGAATTCCTGCCATTCTGCTATTTAATGCTTCGCTTATTCTTCCCTCCCCTATACTCTAACAACACGGAAAACCTTTGGAGCCCCATGAGCCAAATTTCGCACGATGTTTCCTTTAGAGATGTCTTCCAACGTCCCAAACCGCGGGCGTAAAACCGCGGGCAAGATTCAAAGTTGACGGACCGAGAACCAGCCTTCATCTGTTAAATTATGCTGCATAAACGCCTGGGCTCGCTAACATGTTAACGCTCTGCAGACGGTGGGTGACAAATGAACACACATCGTCTGCAACTGGAGCGTCTTTTACACACTTCATTCCCAAAGGGTTAACTTAAACATGTCGTTGGACAGCCCCCCCAGAGAAAAAGAAAAAAACGGGGACTAGACGTTCGAAATTCGAGTTTTAGCCTTGGTATGCCAGGCTTCTTACCTTCGCAGCTCTTGGATGTCTTTCTTGATACTGCCTTTGGGTTTGATGAAGGGGAAAAGGGCTTTTTTGTCGCGTTTGGTCGCCATCATGGAGATGGTAGCTCAAATTAACCACTTCCTTTACGCGGAAAACCACCCAAGTACTCCACACCTTGCAATATAAAGGGCCAGATTGGCAGCTGATACCACGTTAAACACTGATAACCGCAGCTTCTTGTTAGCGAACATTTGTCGCCTTCACGGTCCACGTCCAAATCGCGAGCCCCACGTATTTAGCAGCTCGGGTTTCGGAAAAGCCAGTGAATCTGAATTAGCCACTCTTCACAACCTCAAGCTGGTGTGGACAGTACAGTCACCCCCAAGCTTCATGAGCTTGTTTGTGTTTTAGCGACACATTTCAGTTCATAGTTGCGCTTTCACGTTCTTGTGAGTCACCTCTCTTCTATAAAAAACCGACAACAGTGGTTTTCTGGGACTATACATTGCCTAGTGGCTCCAGTTTGTTATTTCCAAGGCACAAAGACGGGAACAAAAAAGTGACACTGTCCTTGGTACGCTTCTCAATAGCGAACAAACCGAAATGAGATTGGCCTGATGTGCATTCAAGCAGTCCCTTTTCCCAGAGAAACACAAGGAAACCACTTTCACTTCAAAGAGGGCTAACAATTGCGTACCGGCAATTGCTTTAACTCGTTCATGCAGTGCTCCCCTCCAAAATAAAACCAACAAATTTGCTGCAGCACCAGTACTATTTAATCACTCAAGGTTCCAAACAACCTTTTTTGTAGTAATCAAGCCAATGACCGTAAAAGCAACCAAAAAAAGTCCACGGCACATAAATCGATAAAAACTTCCTCACTTGAAGCAAGACCACCATGCACCCAGCGCGGAGCTTTCCAGTCTCTCTTTCTCGCAACCTCGCACGGGTTCAAATCCGAAGCCAATGCTTCGGGTGATGCAGCTTATACTAACCCAGTATACACCTCTACACTCAACGTGTACAACGCAGCTCTGCTCCAGGTAACAGCACGCCAAACCGGACTCGGGCCGAGCGGATAGGGGGAATGGGGCGGAGCAATTCATTGTTGGCCCTCACACACATAAGAAAACCTCGTGCATTGGCATCTCATCAACCCCAAATGGTTCCTCAATACCCCTACAGCTTATACTACATGGACTGCACGAAAAACGAGCCTGTCGTCAACTGTTTTTACCCCACCAGTAACGAAAAGCAAGTTTCCCTTTCGACACTGTAATCTTACATCCGCTAAGCCCAACTGATTTTCACGATTGACAGTTGCTAATCAGAAACAGGTTTGCCATTAGCCATTCTCCCAATACTGGCTTCCTGTTTTAAAAGAGTTGCGCTAGAGGAACCCAAGCGCTGAGAGAGCGAGAGAGAACCAAAATTGTGTGGTCAGGGCCACCAGTACTTGGTTCGAAACTTCTCAATCCCTCCCCAGCTCCCCAGCTTAGCCTCATCGCAAAACAGCACTCCCAACCTTTTGTACTGACCCTTTGTTGCAGTGAATGCTGCTTTGCGCTTTTCCTGTAATTTCTTCGCTCGAGTACGACTTTTTTTCGTTACGTCCCCTGTGGTTACAAGTTGCAGGAAGGTAAGATACGGGGTCAATGCTCATTCCAATTTTTACTACTTCTGCAACAGCAGCAGCAAAAGCGCGAAAACCAAGCCAAAAGTAGAAACGTCACGTCTACAATCCCAAGCTCGGACTGTGACCAGCAATAAGAAGCCCCAAGACACTTGTAGGAGGGACAACGAAGACTTTTGCGGACACGCCAATTTACAACGATCTGCGACATGCTCCCCGAGATCTACCCAGCATTCATAAAGGGTCATCCATTTCATCCTGGCAAAAGATAATACCTTTTTTCTCGCCCAACAATCAGAAGCTGTCTGTTTTCTTTTTTTCCACTTTTTGTTGCACTACAAAAAACAGTATTACCCGTGGAAACCTCACTCGCGCTTTTCTTCGGAACCCAGAAGACAACGCCCTGCAGCCCACAACGTATCATCCTAACCGGTTAACATCTCCCATGGGAGCGATTGATTGAGTCAATAGCAGCACAACCCCAAACTGAAACCAACAACACTCGCAGCTCTAGATGGGTATACGTTCCCATGGCGTAAACGAATACCGCAACTAACCCCAATCGATTACGCAGAGGATGAACAGAGAAAGTGGGTCCATTTTTTTTCGCTGTACTGTAAAACACGATGCAATCACCTAAAATTAAACGTGACCTTCTTTCGCCCTCAAATCGTGCTTACAAGCTTGCTTTTTTTTTATCGGAAACACAGCCAGGAGCCCTATAATAATACACTTTAAGAAAGACGTTGTATGGTCGTGTGTACGTCGTACGAGTGCCTGGGAAAACGACTATGGATCATGAAATTGAACCGAATGCAAATTGGATCCATCTTGTGGACAGGTCGTGCGCAGAGAAGAACTAAGATAGATGTTAAATTGCTCTCCATTTTGTCACTGAAGCTTGGATACGGACATGGACCACGACACTGCGAGGGTGGTAACTGAATTTAAAGCGAAGAAGACACCCCGGAGTGCTATATAGCTTTGGTCCCTATTTTTTTCCTGGAGATTTGCGTTATAGATGAAAAGAATGGATTTGGTGACGATGCGAACTTCTGTTGAAAGGCCAAACTTTTTGCATAACAAAAGCTGGAAATGGACGATTCAATGGATTTTACCTGGAACTTGGGGTCATTCGGGCACTACAGACCATCATCAAAGTTTCAAAGTTTCGAGTCGTCACCCGTACCTCCTTATGTTCTATTCTCTCGAAAAACATGGATCAAAACGACGCCTTTTTCCACCACGTCACTTTTTGGTGCTGTTATTTTCTACCAAAAACATGCTCGATACATCGAAGGGAGAAAAAAAAACGTGGACAATGTTTCACACCTTCAGATGGTTACTGTTGGAAAGAATTTAGCTGGGGGCTGCTGAACTGCTGCTGGCGTGGAACAAAGACATGGCGTGAGCAAGGCCATAGATAAACGAGCTGGCCAAAGCGGCGAAAAACGTTGCAAAAACCAAAGCTCAAGCTTACATACAGCTTCTGGCTTAAAAAAAAAAAAAAAAAAAAAAAAAAAAAGCCAATATAGAAGCACAAGTGCGGTTTTACACCACCAAGACTGGTTCGTTCTTCACCTAAAATCTTGCGACATTCCGTCCGTGTCCAAAATTGTTTGAACAGCTTCCCAAAGGGTAGTCCCATGAATTTTTTTTTATTAATTACAAAATCAAATGTGTTTCTCGCAAATATTATTAGACGTTTATCTAGAGAGTTTTTAATTGTTTTTATGTAAAATAAAACATATTGTGGGCCTCGCTTTGGAAACAATCTATCAAGCTAAATGCTGAAAATAGTATTTGTATAATTGATATTAAGGCATTATGATGGAAAGTATAATTTTTTTCTCATTGGTTACAAACGACCTTCAAGTGGCAGTGAAGGGTTGCTTTTCCTCCCTTCATTGGCATTCAGAGCCGTTGTGTTGTCAAAACGTCACGTTGTTCGACAATTTTGGCATGTCACCTCCTCAAAAAGCCCAACAAAAACAAGTTGCGAACGCTTAAAGAAGCGACCCATTAGTTGTGGTCACTCCCGCTTTCTTGGAACATCTCAACCGCTCTAACGTAAGGAAGAAAATCGTGTGTGGAACCGCAAAAGCCCCAAGACAATACAAACTAACCTTTCCTACTCACCACACCAAGAACCTCATCACGCTGCATTAATTACTCTGCATTTTAATACACATGAGCCTTCGTCAGCCAAAACGTTACGAAATACACACCTTGAAACGTATTCACAGTAATGAGATGCTTAAAAAAGGATATAATATATAGTTGTATAGCCCGGTTTGACGCCGTCACACCTTTGTGCGAAAAGCACGCTGCCATAAGTACATGGGCCACTTTCAAATAAATCACCCGTTCTAGAAAAGCATAACGCCTTAGACGGCCATAAGTATTTTTTTTTTGCTGCATAACAGCTTTAGTTTTCTGAGACATTGAGAGCGAAGGAGAAAGTGACCAAGATCCGTTTTGGTCTCATCTAGTTAACACGAAGCTCACGATTCCGTATTGGGATGGCAATCATCATCGCCCATCGCGTCGTGCAGTCATGCCATAATGATGTAACGTGAGCTTCTGGGAGATGATGGATACAAAAATTGGGCTTGAATTGTCCTGAAAAGCATCTTGAAAGCGAGAGAGAAATCGACTGGGCTCTGTTACCACTTTTCGTCCAAAGAACCTCACGGCTGGCTTTCCAAGAGAGCACCGGTTCTATGCAAATGAGCTCCGTAATAACTTTTGCGAGCAGAACAGCCAGCATCTTAACGCTTTTTACGATCAGACGACCTAACGCTGACCTCATCATCTCTTAACATCTTGGACAAAGAAGTGATTAAACCCCACACGGCTGTAAGCCAGAATCCCGTTTTAGGTGAAGAGGATCACGAAACGAAACAACACAAGAGAGGGGTCTTGTCATGTCAGACTTGAAAGGAGGCTGAGTGAGATAATTATGCTTACTCCACGCCATCCTCAAGACAGCTTAGAGGGAAACGCTCTCGCCAAATAAGTTTCTCCCGAAATGCTGCAAAACCTACCACAAAAGCTCCACCTCCTGACCTATTCCTGCTTTCCTCTTGTATACAACGGAGAAAATCTCGCTGGACATGAGATGGGGCTTGTTGATGATTGCTTATCAACTTTTAACTCGTTGGCATTGTTAGGGTGTCGCTCCCACGCAAGGAGAGTCAAACACTGTCAGTGTTTTGATTGTCCAGCTTGAGACGTGTAATAACAACCACCACAATCAACGGAGAAACGGTTATTTACGCCTGTCAGTTTTGATATGCCGATTTTTCTCTTTTTTTTTCCAACCTGGGCTCATTAAGAAGGATTGTATACACTTCATTGTATAGCTTCATTGTGTACACGTTTTGGGGGTCATTGCGGAAGAAGGTTAGTAAGTCGACACGACAGCTAAAAACGCTATACATGGGAAATGGCATTATCATTTTATAAACAGAAACTAGGAAATGGTTCTTGTGACGTCGGGCACTTTGCTGGAAACCCACATGCTTCCATTTAAGGAAACTAAACCGTCCATTTTAACAGGGTAAAGACACTAACCTTTGAGGTCATTAGGGTAATACAGGCGCCTCGGCCATGCTAAAAGCTCTATGGCTTCGGGGTATGTAAGGTCTTGAAATCGAAGCTGTCCTCCCACGATACTCTTCGTGGAGAACTCGTCAAGTTTTCCTCAGAGAGATCAGAAGGAAACGGCGCTTTCATCGTAGCGTGCCTAACGGAATAGTTCGATGCTTATGTGGAAAAGGCGCTGCCGCTGCAACAGTGAGTAGATAATTAGAGACCGTTTACGCGGTCAAGTATCGCCTGCTGCCTTGATATGATATTTCAGAGTTTTGAGCACACCAAGCCCCAAAGGACATCATCCCCCAGAGTTGATCTCCTGACCCAAACTGTAATGGGAAGTGTACTCCTCATACGGTACGGGAGTACAACGACATTGTTTCGAAGGTATCGATAATAAAAATGGGTCAAGGGTAATTAACGAGCACGATGCTACGGAAGCTCTTGTCAAAATCCCTGTTGGAAATACCTGAAACCGGTAGTAGGCTTACTTACCCCTCCGACCAAAAACAAATGAACGGAAGACATGCTGGCCCGAGTCTGTGCAATGCACACTAAGGCGTTAAGGGAGTCCCAAGCATGCAAGCAAAACAGATTCTGGTTTTCTATAACCCACGACAGATGGTGAAAATCTAAAAGTAAGGATGGGGAAACTCTGTCGCGGGAAAAGGAAAGATTTTACTTTGGATCCGAGGGTGGCAACATCATTAAATTTGTGTTTGGGCTAGATTGTTATTGGGGGGAAGAGGTTTCTATTGCGTAATAATAGGGCATTTTTCTAGTTGAGCTCCCAATTGTCGTGCCCTTATATCCAATTAACTATACCAATGGAAAATAATAGTCAGTACGAGTGTATTACGGTACTTGGTCGTGACAAGTTCGGATCATTGTTTTTGCTTCGCATAGTCATGGCTGAAGATAAATGACCTTCTCTTTCCTAACCAAGTGTTCCGAGCACGATTCGATCGCTATCTTTTGCTTTCAGCTTCTTTGGCCGGAACAATGTTCAATATCTCAGTTCAAAAGGAAAATAATGAGACGCTTTGATACGTAGCGAGACATACCTTACAAGGTAGGCATTACACCTGAAATACTTCTCGCGACAAGCAATCGCGATGACTTGGTATCATTGTGTATGTATTCAACATTCCAAAAGTATGCAACAGCAATCTTTAGTCTGTGATTCATACTAGACCAAATGACGCAAACAAGTTGCCAAAATTAAAAAGCTAAAATTGATTCGACCCATAGTAAAAAGCATTGGTCGCAGGTTTTCTAGAATACCCTTTTATGTAATAAAGTGCCCATTATAGCCTTCCTGCTGACTTGCCTGCCTTACGTGTAACAACTCTCTCTTTTATGAATGTTTGACCGGACTTGAGGCGAAACGATGGAATACAAAGGGCAGATGCAGTTTAAAATATGTAAAAAAAAATATCCTAGTGCATCCAACCACTGACACATTGGAAAGAAGGTGAATGGCTGACCTTTGTACTCTCAAATCGGCTGGTGGAATAACCTCAAGCACCTCCTGTATCTGCTCAGCCTTAAGGCTTTTAAAAGGTAAACTCACCTTTGACTTGCTACGCTAACTTGTCATTACCGAAAAAAGGGCTATTTTCCGCCAAAAACCTTAAATGGTCCATGATGACGGCCATTGAGGCTCTTAAGCAATAGAAAGCAGGGAACTTAAAGGGTCCAAAACTTGTCCAAAACGCAATACTTGAACCTGCGCTCTGATAAACACGAGAAGACAATCTGTTTGTACTGTTACGCTAAACTAATGTAAAAGAACAAACGCACAACGCTGGAGATTCCCCAGTCTAATTACTAATAAGAAAGCTGTTACGAGTGAAGCCATAGACATTGAAATTCAATAACGGGTTACGTTTTCCCGTTAGTTTTCCCTCCCGAAGAGTCGCATCCCTTACTGCACACAGGCTTCGTACAAGCCCGTTCTCCCGAACCGGTGCGCCAAAGCTCTTACATCAAAGAAAGTAATACGACACGAACATTGCAATACGTAATGTACCTTTAGCCTGCGTGTTTTCTGCAGTATGTGAGAAAAAGGTCAAGGTAAAAAGGAAAGCACATCACCTAACCTCCTGGCTGAACATATAGCCAGCTTGTTTACGCTTCACGCTCGAGAAATTCGCATCACACATAGCACGTAAAAATTAAAGAGCTTTGTACCTTTTGGAAGGCTTCCGGAGGAGTCGAATGCTGCTGAATAGGGCCCACATCGTAACCCCAATTTGAAAATTCGAACTCGAACTTGTTCAGAATGGGTGGCACATGTTACACTATTAGCAAAGTACTTTTCTTCTTAAAAAAATTAAATCATTTGCACGTTCTACTCTATGCACTCACAGTACTCAGCTGCGGTTGAATGGGAAACCGCCCCCGCATAGTTTAGTTTCACGTGAACGGTTGTCACATTTGAGAACACTTTTATTGGATAAACAGGACCACACCTCTAATTGGCGTAAGAGTCACTCTTACTTATGTCTGAAAATCTTTGATGGCTGTATACATATGCACCAATGGACCGCGACTGACGTTCTTGTCCTGTGCTCTGCTCAACATTGCTCGGTGCACAATGCAAGACCTGACTTTAAATCACCAGTTACAGCTCTCACTGGTAAAAAAAAAAGGGAAACAAAGCCTGAGGACTTGTCAAGGTCCCGGATGAAAAGATCGTGAGCTTGTGCACTTGGAGTCTTTTTCTAGTAATAGCTATTTTCTATACTTGCCACTGCTGTTGTGCTATGGCTCGAAACAGAACAGCCATGGTAAGTTTGCGCAGCGTTGCTTTACGAATTAATTAGGGTCGCATGGAAACTACACAAACCTGTCCCATAACAAAAGCATTCACTCTTACACCATTGCCACGACACGTCAAAATCTGACTCTCTCACATGTGTGTTTTTCTTGCTGTTGCCTTGGACTAAGATATGCAAGCGCGGCATAAGAGGAACAGTGGACCGGACCGTACCGTACCCGCAAAGCTTCGTCAAGTTTGTGAAGGAAAACGCTCGGAACCTGATGGGAAGCTGGGAGCACGAAGCACGGGATTTCAGAGGCTTCAGTAGGTATGTTCACCCATAAGCAAGTCTTCAAAAGACTTGCCTCCGCATGCAAGCTGCATGGATTTTTACGAAAACGTGGGAGGTATGAGAAGGCTGTAATTCAACCTGGAAGTGACAAGGAACTAAACTAAGCTAAATGCCGAGACTCACTAGCCAAACGTCACGCAACAGGGAACTCGAGAAAGCTCCAGGTTCCAGCTGCCTTTTCAAGCAGGTACCATTTTTTGTAATCCATACGTGGCCAATCGATTGCGGGAGTAAATGAAGTTCGCTTCACGTTTAAACCTAGAGGAAGACATATACTGCGAGAACATTCATCTGATGCTTGAGTGAGACTATATAGTGAAGATAGGATTTCCTGGCCAGACAAACCCAAACTGTGGGAAGAAAAGTATTGTTGCTCGGAGTGCATCCAAGTGACAATTGCTCGTGACAGGCTTTGGGGTTGCAACAGAGCGAAGAATAGATCAACGTCACCACCTTTAATCCGATTAGGCACGACGCAAATCGTCTTTCCTATTCCTTTTACACTTTTTCTTCATGGGCCTTGCCTTGGTCAATGCTGCCCAAGCTTGCTAAGAGGAAAATAAACCCCAATAAATGGATTTAAACCATTTCCTCGGATTTCAACGAACTGCACACCAGCATGCCCTCCTTTGCGACCTTGCCATGCTGGACTGAATTTCAATAATAACCAGGCATATGACGTGCAGCTTTTCAATGTTCTTTCTATTCAGCGACACTCAAGAGAGCAACAACTTGAGGGCTTTTCTTTTCCCTTTTCTAAAAAAAGACGATGAAAAAAGAGAATCTCGAACACAGGAATAATCAAATAGTAAAATCATCCCCTGTCAAATTCTTCCATCTTTTACAATCGATGCCGTTAGAAAGGAGAAAGACTCGGAATCCGGGCAGAAAAAATATGAAAAATCACCATAGAAAGCTTTTTCTGGTCAACGGATGGAATACTAAGGAAAGGTTGGAAGACTTCCCCGTCGTTTTTTATACCCTATACAAATTTTTATGAGTTGCAACAGGCATAATGCAATTTGCCTTCATTTGAAGAAATCGAGAGTTCTCTAAAGCCTAAAAATATCAGAGTTACATAATTCTAGCTAGTCAGCTACCTTTCATAGGCATCAGTAAAATATGACAGGACCGTAAGAAAGGCAACATACATGTGACACTGCCGGTGCCGATGGCAATGGCGAAGGTTTACCTGGGCTTCCACGACTCGAAGTTATTTGATTCCAGGAACGCCCTAGAAAAACATGCAACGTCTGTCGTCTAAAGTACACGCTAAGAAAAACGGTTGCTGATTTTCGAACGGTTGTCGAAACGATTTTCACGGATGTTATAATAAACTAATTTCACTTTTAATGTTCAACTAAGAAGTAATGCTCGCCATTGTTAATTCCGTTTGCTCGGGAAGTGGCGCGCAGAAGCTTCAGCGATTTGAGGATTGCTTCATAGATGGCGAAAGGGGTGGCAAAATGAAATAAAAAATAAGGTTTTTATTTTAAACTTCAAGAAAGTTGTAGCCATATAATTACAACTAGGCTTGGTTTATAGATACCATGAAAGTTAACGGCAAACTTAAGCTATGCATAGTAAAAAATGGCTCGAAAGCAATATTGCATATTTACTGTGATTTATATTACTTATTCTTTTTATCCTACATGCGTGACATCTAGTGGTAGTAAAAATAAAGCCATACATGCATTTGAAAGTGAACACGCCTTCCAAGCACTAACACAGAACCTAGATTTCATGGAAATGACGTGCTTGAAGTGACGGACGTGTAGGTAATAAACAAGACACTTGTTGATGTTCAGTGCAAAGGAATTTTCGAGCGGTCGAGTGCAACAGTGTTCTTCTAAGTTATATAACTGAGATAAAGGGTAAGCATTTATTATACTAATAATAAAGATAGTACTTTGTAGAAACCGAAAGTAAAACCCCCAAAACAACTATTATTAATAAATAAAAACAGTTTGAATTATTAGAAAAACGGCATTGACTAGATTAAACGCTTGCTATATTGTTAGCTACAACATTTTGTAGATCGTTCAGTTGAATGTTTGAGATTGGCATTTGCGTACTCTTAAAAAGACTTTGTATGGACTCGGATTAAATCATAAATGACGTCAGTAGTTGTAAACTCTTACTTAACCCAATTAAGTACCACATCGCCAACTTCCAAGTTACGTTTAGTACAGGAACGTGAGCTCGGTAAAAGCTGTCGTAAACTACGTTTTGCAGGAAACACACTTTGGGTGGTAAGGTTTTTGACATCCTTGTTAGCGTGGCATGCAAAGAGGTAAGAAAGAACTGTAAATGCCATTAACCACGTGTAATAGAAGGCGCGGTCTTCGTTCACACCCTTAAAACTGGGCAGAACCGCTTGTCCTACTTTAAGCCCCAGAATTATCATACGATCTGCCATAGCTTAAAATTGGCTGAAATACAAGGGTTATTGCGCCTTTTTGACGTCAACGCACTTCTTTCAGGGGGCGAAATCCCTGTTTCCGTGCCTCTTTCTCGAACAATGGTTTTCTTGAATTATTGTATGACATCCCATATTGCCATAGGATGTTCTATGACGTCAGCACTCCAGAAAAGACCCATATATCCACCCCAGCTCAATGCATACACACCCTTTCTTCATGGAGATTCTCAGTTTTCATTGTTTGATAAGGGGAGGAAAAATTTCCTTATTGCCAGCACAAGACCGTTCCGAGTCCTTGCAAGCAGTCTCGTTTAAACCAGTTATACCACTGTATTGTTACCTTTGCTTCACTTTATTCGGAATATAACATTAGCAATTCAACGTCAAGGCAAGTCCTATTTACGGTTTGTCTGTGTATGTGTGCATTCAACTGAGCGAAACTCATTTCTCGATCCAAACTCATCTTGCGAGCTACCTTTTGTCTGGATTCGACATTTGTAAGATCTAATTGATTAGCCCTAATACTGTTTTACGGTTTCTGAAATCTAGAAAGCTTTATATTAATTATGCCAAGTTGGCTTTTTGGCGTACCTTTTTATTTCTAGGATTCGAGTTTTCGGGTCAGTGAATGTCGTTGAGAGTAACATGTGCTAGAACTTAACCAAAAAACATTCATTAGCAATTTGCACTAGTCATTTAGAAATAGAATGGGCTGTACGCTGTAGTTTAGAGGAATTGAGCGACCGTTGATTGGGAAAAATGTCTCGGGTTTGGGTCGACTCCTACACTTGTTTGCTTTGGCTAAATCTGCACGTGTAATGTGTCGGTAGTTGCATTGCCTAAGTGGTCTGCTGCATCGTTTTAGGTCTAAAGTGGTGACGCCAAGTACTTTTCCTCGCCACTTACGGTTCAAATCCTCAAAATGCCGGGAATATGTCCCCGTTGCAAGAAAAATGTCTACTTTGCCGAAGAAAAGGTTGCCTTGAACAAGTCATGGCACAAGAGCTGTTTCGCTTGTGGTACAGTAGCAATCTTCATACGTTTCCTTACCGTCCTATTAATTCATTCCTTTTGTTTCCATTAGCCCATTGCAAGAAGACGCTGGATAGCACGAACGCTACGGAACACGAGGAAGATTTGTACTGCAAATCGTGTTATGGACGAATGTTCGGACCAAAAGGATACGGTATAACTCATAACTCACGCGCAATCTTCTGTCTGATGAGAGTCAATTGGTTCTTGTGCTCTTGTTTAGGTTATGGCGGCGGTGCCGGCGTCCTGAGCATGGATGACGGAACAGGATACAAGGCAAGCTGTTCAGCTCAAAGCTGGTCAAAGAAATTGGCTCATATTTTGCGTTCATTTTTCTCTTTTCTTTGCAGAATGGTCCGCCAACGTGCAACATCCCACAAACGGCTCAAGCCCATGTTGCTCCTTTATTAGGAGGTCCTGCTCCGAGAAAACCGTCCGGTAGTGGTGTACCGGTTAAAAAGTTTGGCGGAGCTGATATCTGCCCGCGCTGCGGTAGGTCATAAGGTGTTACATGATTAAACGTTGTTGCTAAATGTGTCGTTTCCAGGAAAGGCTGTGTATATGGCGGAAAAGATGATAGGGGGCGGAGCTGCTTGGCATAAATCCACGTGTTTCACGTGTGCAGCTTGTGGAAAACGTTTAGAGTCCACTACTCTAACAGAAAGAGAGAACGACATCTACTGCAAAGGTATCTTGCGTTCTTTAGGTTCATAAGACACTTAACAATTTGGTCCAACTGTCCGCTAGCGTGCTATGGGAAAAATTTTGGGCCCAAAGGTTATGGCTATGGGATGGGCGCTGGCGTGTTGCAGATGGGCGAGTGAGGCCTCTTTTTGCGCTCCGGCTTTTGAAAACTCTTCCAGGTAAATGGCTAATTAATTAGAAACTTTTTCCGTTGAGAAATTCTTTAGAAAAAAAATGTGGTGGCTTATACGAAGGAGTAGTTTGCTAACTTAGGCAAAACTCGCGGTATTAGAGAGACCAAGTCTACAGTCCACTTTCTTTTCAAGAATGGATGATTGGTGTTTTACACGGGCTAGATTGATTTACATTTGTGGTTCGGGCCAAGTACAAATGACAGTCGTGGTAAAACGAAACTTGTGCTGCCCTGTGCTTGGGCGTCTTTTTATGGTTTTGTCGTGTATTCTCCGAGTTTTGCTAACGGTTACCCATAATAATGGGGACCTTCATGAGCTCGGTGACGTGGGTCAGTGCAAGGAACAATAGGCAAGCAGCCTTCGCGTGCCGTGTTCTACCCTTTATGCCAGGCTGTGACTTTGCCTTGTTTTCCTATAGTTTCCCCCACCCTCATTCTTTTCTTTTCAGTTTTTATGAGCATTTTTCCCCGTATCAAACCCGAGTTTTGGGGCCAATGTTGCCTTTTTAGCTACTCTTAAAAGCCGCAGTGATAAAGGGCATGGTAGACAGAAACGGGTTACATTGGGGGTGACAAAGGGGTGACAAAACTATCGTATTATTAGCGTTGCATGAACCAGCATGCGACTTTTATGGACAAGTAATTTGTTGGTTCCCCTCCACTTTTCTTTGGTTTTCTCCAAAAAAATGCCCCCAAAATTTGGGGCATAAATATCATCTTCTTTGGTTCCGTAACATGACGACAATAGAAACGCAGTATCCAACGGCGGGTGAGTCTGTTTTCCCCAGACAAAAAGTGTTATTTTGGGGGGTTATTTTTTCCTCAGATGTGGAAAAAAAAGGCGGGGTCAAGTAATAAATTACGGTTCAAGTACCGCCTACTCTTTCAATGTCCTCGCACGTTTTCTCTTGTCCCTATCTGGAACCTATCTGGAAAGGCAGCAAAGTCTTTATGAAAAGAGTGACAACATAAGTTGCCTAAAAAATGACAGAAAAACATGTGTCGACAAATACTGGCTTCCGCAACATGCATGTTTTGTAGGGTTGGGAGCATACCTTGGGAGAGAATAGGATAAAAAGCCGTGCTACAACATTAAGGGAGCTCAAGTAATACTCTTTTTATGAGGGGAATTGCATGAAGGGGCTTTCAAACCTAAAAGCAAACACTAAAAGTATAAAAGTCACACGCTTAAATGGCAGGATTACTGTTTTTTCCCTTGGCGATCTTGGGGATGGCCTCGGTATGACTACGTATTGTGGAAGTACTCCGCAAAGGAAGATACTATGACCAGGGAGAGGGCTAGAAGTATCCCGAGTTCGATTTATGTAAATCAATTGTGCAAAAAAGTAAAAGCAAACGCTCGTTAAAAAAGCTCAAGGGAAAACAGATAAAAGGAAGCTGCTGTGTATAGCAGCAACAGAAGCTTTTTGACCGATGTTATTATAGAGCGGTAATGCCTTCAATGGGTGTCTATGATAAAGCGTATACAGCCCAAAGACGGGAATGAGCTTGGGGTGGAAAAAGGCTTTGTATGTGCCATAGCAGCAGCCGTATACTGCGACCCAGTACTAAAGCGTATATATTATATACCTTTTCGTTCCAGTCAGGTTGTTGTAGCCTTTTAGTTTTGTCAGCTTGGGGGGGCTTCTTATTGACTCGACTGTCAAAACCAAGTCGGGGACGAATAATAAGGAACGATTTAAAACGCTAGTCAAAGGGACTCATAGGAGGTAGGAGGTAGCCATAGGAGTCAAAGCCTCGAATGCTGTCCCGCTTGCATTCTGTGTAATTAGGAAGGGTGACAGATTCCCGCTGGAATGGACCGTTATGCAGTCACTCTTTTATTATTTTCGGTTCCAGGCATCATCCTAATCCCACCAGCGGTAGATGTGTGGCCTACTATGAATCCCGCGTGTAACCAAATGATCGAAAACGTTAATACGTGTAAACCTCCCGGACTAATTGTTTGTCCTATAGGTTTAGAAAGGCCATAGGGCCCCTAAGGGTTTTGCTTTGCATACAAAGAGGGAGACCGAGTTACATGCCGTGTGTGTAACGTAAAACAGCAGCGGGGCAATCTGATCTGGTACTACTTAGTCAGCCTGTATTTGCACAGATGCCTACGGTTAGCAAATAAGCCACCCAGCAAACTTATTAATCTTAGGCCAATCACTATTTAGCATTGGATTGTTTGTTAGGTTTGAATCATAGTATGCGAGTAGACAGCCCAAGTTCGGGTCCGGCTATGGAAAACATTTGGAATTCACTAATGCTTTTTATTAATTTAAAAGAGACTATTTTCGTTGTGTGAATGTATTACAACAAAGAAATGTTGCAAACTTGTCTAACACCGACTAGCGGTTATCGAGGACGGAGGCCGAATGTTCGGTTAGCGAGGCTAGCTTAATAGACGGGAAAATTTCACTGATGCCCAATAATGAATGTTCTCGTTGCGGGTTATGTTAGGGCTTACATTTATACACACAACAAATATACCTTCGGTATCTAGTACGGAACAGCGAGATTGGATTTCTAATATAATAATAATGTAGTTCGTCTTTCTGTAGAGCTGCTACGGAGGAAACACCTTTGAGGCTAAAAAACTGCACTTCTGTTCTATCCGGTTCCCATAGTATTGAATCCTCCTCCTGTTGGATGAAAATTTGTTTTGCAGTCCAGTGCCAATATGCGGGTGTTCATTTCCCAATGACATAATCTCATTCCAAATCTCCACTGCTGAATGTCATGTTTCATCCTCAAGACCTTTTAGACGAGATTGATGTAACTCGGTGCCTTTTTTAAAGAGCTATTGACTCTTTGTACGCCTTTTTCTATGTACCGTGTAAAAGTGTGAAGCTTTGTAATAAGAAAAAGGATGTGGCAGCAGCGTTTCTGTATTAGAGAAATTATAATATAGTTTTGGGACCAATAAAGCTCTGTCTCTCTTTAGCCTGTCGGGGTGAGTTTAGAAGAAGCCAACAGCCGTCACAGAAAATATGCAGCAACAAGGCGCGCACATTAGTAAGGTCGGGGAGTCGATGAAGATGGAAGAAGATATTGTATAGCTGGAGCGAGTGTGTGAAACTCCGTTGCTGGTTCCTTAACGCGTAATCTTTGACGCTTGGCTAAAACGGTTCATTATCGCTCGCCTTTTTCTGACAATCATTGGGGCATTCCAAATTAGCCTTCCATATGGTTCTGATTTAATGGGAGAAATGAAGATGATGGAAAGTCTGAAAGCGCCTGCCGTTGTTTCGCTGCTGATGGCGTCGGCGCAGGCTTGTCATTTTTCGCTGCCTCTGCTCACTCCTTCACACGTACACAAAACGATGCAATATGTGCCCAAGACGCCTTTCGTACGCTGCTGAGGCTCCAGAGCACGGATTGGAGCACATAGCTTGATGGAGGCGGTGTTTCCGAAACCACCCCATTGCAGCATATACCATGCAAAGCGTGGTGCTGCTTCGGCCGCTGCTGTCAACCATCAAGTTCCAGCAACTTATCCAACCGCCCCGTCAAATGTGTTGAGCCGGACGCCGATAATCTCATTAGATACTCAACACGGGTCCTTACGGTTGGCCTTAAACAGCTTGCTCGAAAACCTAAGCCCGAATCCTTTCCAGGCGTGTGTAGAGACTTGACCGAAACAACAACACTTGAGCGTCCCGTGTACGGATGTGTGCGTGACTAGTACAAGTGCGTGGGGTTATGTTTTTCCGTCTAATTCCAAGAGCCAAAAGCATCAAAAGTTCGTTCGCCGACGTATGATCCTAGCCAAGTTCCAAACTTCTGCATGTCAGAACATCAGCACTCCTTCGAAGCACATGTTCTCCGTCGATCGGACTCCTTTCCGTTACTGTCATCTTCACAGCAACTCAATCTTCTCCATGCAGGCGGTAACATGATGCTAGGACTAGCTACCTTACCGTTCTCAGCGGCTATCGAAGACATGTCCAAGAAACGCGTCAAAGCATCTTCCTGGTCAGCTCCCGGGCGGTTGTTGCAAAGCCCTTCGTATTCATCCACCCCTAGTCCCCAACCGGATCTCAAAAGTGATTTCAAAAGTAGTCGTAAGCCGGTACTCAAATTCAGTGTGAGTGCGATTTTGGGGCTCGACTTGGAAGAGAACGAAAGTACCACCCCCGACTCGAGATCCTTGACTGAATCAAGTCTGGACAAAGCCACTCCCAAGTTGGATGTCAGCTTAAATGATTTCACCACAGAGGGGCAAGAGATTTTGCAACGTCTCGGGAGCTTTTCCAGAGGCCATCAACCGAATTTTACATGTTTATGTTCTTATCCAGGTAAAGCAGGTCTAATTGTTTGTTTCTGTCTTGAAAACTTTTCTTCTTGGTTTTAAATAGGATTAGAATCTTATTCCAAGTGCAGTCTATGTGGAAAGGAGCCGATGGTCAATTTGATGAGGCCCGTTCCTTGCCCTACGTATTTGAACCCTTATCTGCGACCTTTAATTGGACCACCTCAGCTAACGTATTGCGGTAAATATTGGCCTTTTTTCTGTTAGTCTATTCTGGAAGTTGGAGTTGGGGTACTACAGGTTGACAGGGGGAAAGGATGCTGGATCATGTAGGATGTTGGGTATACCTTCGTCATTGCTTGTGCAAATAACACTGGGCGAATTATACGTGGGACAAATGACGGGATGACAAAGAGAGGGTCAAATGGTTGAGCTCTGCTTACACAAACAGTTAGCAAAAACACGGAACCTCTCCACCATAAGTCTGTAACGTTTCCCTTCCTCGGTGCATATCCCGTATCCCACGATTGGGGAAATTTATTTGCGCATCTTATGCCCACATGTCTGTTTGACGGAGTCCTTGAGTAAATGAATTCCTCACTACCTTTATTTTATTTATTTTTTTGGTGGGGTTCAGAGTGTCATAAGATTCTAATTCTGTATCCATTTTAGAGATTGAACATTTTAATACCGTAAACAAAACAAATTAATTACTCTTGGCCCTTTTTTCTTTCGTAAACTTATTGAATCTTTTCTTTATACAGCTCCTAATTCAAATGGAACAGCAAACTTTGTGACTTCGGCTGGGATGCCTATCCCAAGGCATTCCATGTCTTGGTTTGCGTCACCTCATATGCATCAAGAGCACTTGGCTTTGGTGACTAGCGGTTCTACTTTGATGACAGCCTCCGTCACATCGACCACATCGTCTTCCCTACCACGACCAAGGGCCCGTAGAGGAATGATGAGGCGGGCCGTTTTTTCGGAATTACAGCGAAGAGGCCTGGAAAGACGATTTCAGTTGCAAAAATATATTTCCAAGCCAGAGCGCAAAAAGCTGGCCGAGAAGCTTGGATTACGAGATTCACAGGTAAATAAAAAATAAACTGTAACAGTTTTTTTTTTTCTATCACGTTCCCGAAACGTAATTTCAGAGAAAACGTACAATTTCAAATGCAAATGTGTAAACCCAAATTCCGCATAGGCTTTTCTTTCCTATAAAGGAATATAGTTGGTTAACGAGAGAAGGACACGCTAAGTGGCGTAAAACCTGAAAATAGTCGTACTACGCAAAGAGTGTTAAGTAAAATAAGTGTGATATTCGTACAGGTCTCTCACGTGTCGTTAATGATAGCATTTCGTACATCAACAACCTGTTTACTTTAATATATGGGTAGTTGAAACACTTGGAATTTTATTACTCCAAACATTGGTTTAAACGGAATATGGAGCATTTATATCCTTATTGCTTATCGTTGCAAGCCGTAGAGTTATATTAAATAACCTAGCAAAACCACTCGGTTAAATGTCGTAGCACTCATCTTGTAAAATAACTTGCCTATAAATCAGCCAACCCGGAGAAGTCCGTTAATTGCTATCATGAGGCTTCCTCGTTTTCCTGTTAGCAGGTATGGTATGGAACGACATTACAAGACTAGACTAGAGTCCAATTGTTTAATTAGGTGTCTCCACGCACGCAAATTTTTCAGGCTCTAAGCCTTGTGTGGCAGAGGCACCTATGTAATAAATACTACGTATAGAGGGGTTCGTCTACTGGTAATTGTAATTGTACAATTGTCTTCTTGGAATCGTTTATGCTGGGAACTGTAGGTCGGATTCAGACTATCTATATGATTGCTGTAGTGTGCAAAAAGCAGTATCTTCATTGAAACGTAGAGCAATGTATTTCAACATATTTAAATATATTTTAACATAACTTCTAGGTTGATATGAACTTGATATTAAATCATAGGGGCAAGCAAGTGTCTCCGTTTCGCGTATCTTTTTCTTCTAATTTTCCAAAGGGTTGAAACAGACCTCAGGACTTTCCTATAACCATTATTACATTGTTATAAGCTTATATTACTTCCCCGACATCCAGACTTTTTATTATTATTGCAACTATGGCCTGGCTACGGCTGTATTAACAATTAGTTTCGTTTTTTGTATGGGTCTTTAAACGGCAGATATTGTGTCATGGCAGAACACATACGCGGCCTTGTTTGCTAACAATTTTGCCAGTGAATGCGTGGCGTTCAAGAGGCGCATTTATTATTGCACGTGGCTAATTGCACCCTGCCATCTGCAGGCCGTAATTTCCTCTTATCTTAAGGTTCATTTAGATTTCCAGCCCACACATTTTCGTTTATCCTATAAGTAGCTTTTTGAATTCATACGTGTGTCGCTATGTGCCGGTAAGTTTTTTTTGTCCTTAACCTTAATAATATAGGCGTTGCTCGTAATTTAAGTAAAATGCGCCTCCTAAGTGGGGTAAGGGCTTTATTGTTTCTGTACGCCTCGTTTTTTTTTTCTTGTTCTTTGGCGGGGTTGCTCAATTGATATTGGTATGAAATCATAAAGTAATAGGATGCAAGCAAAGGCAAAAGCCAGCAGGGGGAAAGCTATCGTTTGTCCATATATTTGGCCTCAATGGTGCACTTGCCGCGGTGACTGCGACAGTCAGGCTCCCACCAAGGCGTCATTATTTGTGTCCAAATGAATTGCCGTAGAAGGCCCGTGCCTGCCACAGCTGCCACCCTGGAAATGAAGAGCGCAAAAAGGATGCTGGCGAGAAGAATTCTTGTCCGTATAACCCACAGCAGACCAACTTCGCTACGTTTCTCGATTCTTTTCGGTTGTGATATGAAAGCAGCTTACAGCACTCATGAAACCTTCAGCAGCCTTGTAAGAAAGTCTATCACAGGCAGATGAGGGCTGAAGGCGAATATGGTCAGCAATCGCTGCGTTTTATAACTCTCCTCCTCCCCTTCTCACGCGAGTTTCCACGCGTAACCCCTTTATCCGTCTAAAAAACCCAGAAAAACAGAAGGAAGCAAGAAATGGGCTGCAATAATTTCTCAAGCAAATATGATAAGGTCTACATCAAACACATCTGGATATCACAAAGTTATAGGGAATGATTGTCTAATGAAATTTTGCGGTTCTACTTAGGAGTGACAAGGGGAAGAGAGCTGTTTGCATTATAGGAACAGGGGAGTCCCCGAGAAAGAAATTTTAGAAGATGTGAGAGGATGAGCAGCTGGGAAACACAGCAAGATAGAAGGGAAAAAAAACAGTAAATGAGTAGAGAATGCAATGATAGTTTTGCGATTAGTTAGGTCAACAGGAATGGGAACACGGGGAAGATGGTTGTTTATCTTCCTCTTTATGAATCGCGTTTGTCAATACAAGCCCATGCACGGGAGGGGAAAGTTTGGGGCGGGCGGTTCAAGGGAAAGCCAGTTTGGGGGAAATATTAGCTACTCACCCCTGTCGCACAAGGCAAGGCAATGTGTTGTCGTTTCCTTTTTTTTTCTTGGTTTTTCTTGGATCCTAAAAGCAGAAATAATCATGAAGTTGTCTACTTCGATCTCCAGCTGTGGGTATGGATGTGAGTATCTAAGGTGGGCGGGAGTTTGTCGGAGATTTGAAATTGAAGGGGATCTGTGTATTATGTAGCTTATGTATAATAGAGTTTTGGGGAGAAAGAGGGGAAGGGAAAGTGATTTGGCCAAGCTTTTCGGTTCGGCCAAGCGTTGAAGAAGGCAATTTCATGCTAATCGTCGGGGGCCTGTCATCGCCATCTGAGGCTGGGGGGCTGTCGACGCCCTAATGAATACGGCACTTAACTTCCACGAAGCTCGTTTTTGGCAAAACAATTCTTTGCTTCCCTCTTCACTCCCGAAGAACTGCGCGTTCGTGCTTTTTCTTCTGCCTGAAAAGAAGCTTATCCTTTACCACTGAACAAGCGAACCCCAAGCGGTGTCCGGGATGGCCAAAATGACACGGCAATCAAAGATTCATAACCTTCTCAAGCATCTAGCCACTCGGCAGGTTCGGTGCAAAAAGTCATTATCTATATAAAAAAGAAAAAAAAGTTTGTGGATCAGGGGCACTACCAGCCCGCTAATATCTCGTTCGGCAAGCCAAGATTCGTTGCTTTTAGAGCTTCAGTCTGGCGATGAGGTCCTTTACGAGTAGTGAGTTATGATTCCGCTTCAGCTCTTTGAACTTACAGCCGGTTTACCCCCTTTACCAAACTTTCAATTTCTTTTGACAGCGCTCCTTTCTTCTGATTGGCGTCGTTTATGATGACAGTCTCTGCACCCTTGACTTATTAGCATCAGTTACCCCTTAACACGATGGAGGATAACATTGACAGATTAGAACCAATAACGTTTTTCAATGGAAACTTTTTTTCAGGTATTGTAAAAATTGAACAGCGCGGGCAATGAGAATGGAGTTAGGGGTGACTTTGGAATGTTTTGCATACTATTTTGTCGATGGTGGCCGTCATGAGACGCTTTTTAGTCAAGAGGTCGACGTACAATGATGGATGACTTAATGACCCCCTTGTGCCAAGCCCCATGGCTTCATTGCTGGACTGTCACGAGCAGAAAGCGTCCCGTGATTTTTATCCATCCTTTTGTGCCATATGCAGTGTCAACCATCCATTCCGAAAAACCGTTCCTTCCTTGGTAAAGTCATCAGTCTCTGCTGCTTTCATGCCGGCATTGGTCTTCGCGCTTTACATTACCAGCATCCCTAGTGCTCTACTCGAGAATCTGTCAACTTTTAAGGGATTTTCCCTAACTTTGGCAATTGTTAATTTCTATTAAAGTGCAGGCCATATTTCCTTCACCTTTTCCACTATTAGAAATGATTGCATCTAACAGAACCGTACTGCATTGTGGACTGATTTATGTCAGCCCCCAGTCCTGTTGACTTTCGCACACGCTACTCTTATAGATACAGGTACTGTATGTACAGTACTTGCAACACTAGGAAGGTGGAAGGCTAATTGCGACGGTTTGCGTGTGGAAATGCTGACGTAAGGCGAGCAACAAATTGCAGGTTCTGTTTCTTTGTTGGCTCTTCTCAGCGAAATGAAGGCATTTAAAAGCGCGAAACTAGTTGTGCTAATTAGAGCTCTGTTGTTTCAAATGGAAATTACGGATGGCAACGTGGAGGTAGTTTGCACGTGGGCTCCATTTCTGTGTTGTTTTTGGCAAATCCGAGCAGCTACATGCATGTTAGAAAAGTCTTTATCTTTTTTTAAAAAAAAAGGTGAACAAACAAACTTGTTATGGCAGCGTTCATAACAATATTATGCTGGTTTCCGGTCCGGGATTGAAGAGGGGCATTTTAGGTTTTGCGGTTGCATTGGTGTAGTAACAGGTCCTTTTACAATGGCAGTTACATTGTCTATTGTTAGCATTGCATGTCAATTCTTAAAGGGGGAGTAAGGTACGAAAAAATAAAAAAATATGTTATAGAGGAGACCAAAATAAGTGTTCTGGCTGAAGAACCCCTATGTCAATTATGCATATTAACCGAGTAATTAATTATTTAGCGGTTTAAGCTCCGCCCCTTTCCGCCAAATTTCAAATTTTCCTATCCTTATAACATTGGCGGACAGTTGGCCGGAGGCCTAGCGACTTTACCTGTGAGCGCATTCAAAATCGATCCCAGATCTCATAGGGACCGTACCGTGACCTTTCTTTTGAATGCTTAAGCAGTTTTTTACGCGCTTTGGTTACTTCACAAACTTAATCACAAAAAACCACTTTTTCTTCGCGCCACGACGGGAATGTTCCGTTCTGTGGCTCAACGAACGTCAACGCCGCGAGCGTGGAGCTCACAACCTGTGTCAGGATAGCCTGCCGGACTAACCGAAGAATCCGAAGAATCGCTTGAAACACTATCGTTATCACTCATTTTAATTCAAAGCTTATGAAGACACAAACTAATAAACTAAACAAGCGAATAGTCAGCACGTATACAAGACCACGCTTTGGAATGTCGACTTTGGATAACACGCGTTCCAAGGCTTCTTAGCCTAGCTCTCCCCAATATGTTAGTCCGGCAGGCTATCCTGACACAGGTTGTGAGCTCCACGCTCGCGGCGTTGACGTTCGTTGAGCCACAGAACGGAACATTCCCGTCGTGGCGCGAAGAAAAAGTGGTTTTTTGTGATTAAGTTTGTGAAGTAACCAAAGCGCGTAAAAAACTGCTTAAGCATTCAAAAGAAAGGTCACGGTACGGTCCCTATGAGATCTGGGATCGATTTTGAATGCGCTCACAGGTAAAGTCGCTAGGCCTCCGGCCAACTGTCCGCCAATGTTATAAGGATAGGAAAATTTGAAATTTGGCGGAAAGGGGCGGAGCTTAAACCGCTAAATAATTAATTACTCGGTTAATATGCATAATTGACATAGGGGTTCTTCAGCCAGAACACTTATTTTGGTCTCCTCTATAACATATTTTTTTATTTTTTCGTACCTTACTCCCCCTTTAAGCCCCACAAATGCACACACCTGTCCGCTGCATTTTGCCCAGTAATTGTTTTACAAGTGCCAATGACATATTGTTAAAATTTTATACGTTTAATTCTTTTGCAGGTGAAAATTTGGTTTCAAAACCGTCGTATGAAATGGCGAAATTCTAAAGAACGAGAGTTGCTGGCTGCTGGGGGGTCCAGGGAACAGACTTTGCCCAACAAGAATAATCCTCACCCAGATTTGAGTGATTCCGAGCTGGAACGGAACGCGCGCGCCCTTCAGCGGTTCTTCGACGAAGATCTTGTTGGCGTCGTGGCCTCCGCCGCGACTTCTGTGGGCAGCAAAGAGCAAAAATCGTCCCTCGCCAATAACAACTTCGCCCATTGCCCGCTTACAGATACGTCTTCCCAGGCCGGTGGAGCTCTGTCGCCTAGAAAAAATGGACCTAATGAGGATGTGGCTGAAAGAACGACCAAGAGCTTTGACTAGCTAAATGAGACGGCAGACTGGAGCTCTACATGATGTAACAGCCATACAATGGCGAACTATTAAGCTGGGACGAGAAAATGACCTTACAGTTCGGCTGGATTCATAACGTAGACTGGTTCATCAATTAAAGGATATTACAGACGTAGTAAAAAAAAATACAATGAGAGAATACAGCGGTTCGTAGAACACTCAACACTCCATTACCAATTTTAAAAGTTGCAGTCTGGTGGACTTTGTATTCACGCTATTCTCGAACGTACAGTACAGTGTCAGACGCATACAAAATAGGGGATGGGCGCTACGGTGTGCAGATGCGAGGACAGAGAACATTCACCCTCCGTTTATATACATTGCAAGCCGGTTGGCGTAGTGTAGGGCGGTTGAACCTTATTGTATACATGTTTCTATGTAGATTTGCTAATTAAAGCGCGTATTACGGTAATCATGTAATAGGCTGTCTGGCATGTAGCATAAAAAACACTAAAAATGTAACGTGTCGTATATAAGTTTCTTTACTCGGTCTGGAAACTAGGCACGCTGTCAATTCTGTGTATGCTATCGGAAAGATCGTCCTTGACTATTACGTCACAACATTAAAGTATCATACGTACTTGCCGTGTCCCTATGAGTTCTTACATTATGGTCTCGACGTAAGTATATGAGCGCTTCTGTTTTTTTAGCAGGTGGTTTCTTAAAGTAAACAAGAGGCATGTTTTGTTTCCGAGTCTTGTAACGTGTTGGAGAAGCCAAAACCAAAAGCTATTTGTTGTTCCTCTTCCTTTTTTGATCTTTCAATCTCCGGAGTCACGCATAGGGGCAACATTTTAAGTTAACGCCTTAGCGAAAGGCCAATTTTGGCTGCCAACGTCAGATCCTGCTAATGCAAGGCCAACATGTCCCGTGCATTTTCCAAGAAACGAAATTGGCGGGGGCCAATGAACTTTGCAGAAAATAGTTTGTTGTTTTTTTTCCCGGACGAAAAGGAAGGAAACGCGTATCCCAAACACATAGAGATATGCCAAGCGACGCATTCGGTGTTTTTCTAATCCATTGCAAGAGTATTCTTTGTGCGTTTTTCTTTTTTTATAGACGCTTCTGAATCTCGTAGACTCGACTATGCCTGTTTTTCTCGAAAACCTGTCCTTTAGCGTGGAGTAAGTGATACGAAAGTTTAGCTGCAGGCCATTCACACAGCGCAAGGAGCGCAAAATATAGGACGCCCGACCAAAAAAACAAAAAGGTCGGACGTGTAGGCCTCAGCCTTTCACGAGAGTAAGTCGCTGGCCACTGGGCCGCAACGAAACCTGCAAACCAGCAATTTCTAAAAGAAAATGTACAGGGAGTAGGGGGGCTTGAACGCCTGCAAGCAGCACTAGAAAAGGTAAAAAGCTAGACAAGGAACTTTTTTATTTAACGTTTCCATAGAAAAGTGGCTGCAACTTTGGCTCACTTGAAGAAAACGGGGAGGTAGGGATGTTTTTTTTTTGGTCATGTGATCGGCCTTCACGCACGGTTCTTTGCATGTCCCCTCCCTCCTTAACTCTTGCGAGTCCGCCTGCAATTTACACAACTTCTGCCTGGCTTGCCAGCTATTTTCTACTATTGTGAGCAAGGCCTCCGCCCCAGGCAATGCGGAAAACTAAAAATTATCTTTTGGGGGGAAGAATTCGCAATGGTGGTGAAGCCAGAGGTCGACGCCTGGCGGCCATTTTGGAAGAACCGGATGCAATTATCGACAAAACCAAACGCCAAGTTTGCTTTTGCGTCGCGGCATGACATGCAAAAAAGCTGGTTGCTAAGGCGGAGTAGGTGGAAGCGGGAGGGAAAACCTTTCAAAAATGCATACGCCAGATCGAAGCGAGCTACGACAGGGGAAACCAAAAAAAAGGAGACGTTGGCATCGAGCGGGGGGTTTGCAGAAAGGCGAAAGAGGAAGGAAAAGAGGAGAAGTAGGGGATAATCTAGGGTGGCTTGGAAACGGTAGGGGAGTTATAGCGGAGGGGAGGTTGCACGAACACGTCAATACTTAAAGGTGTTTCGCACAGCATAGCAAGGTTGTTGACCAGGCCGATTCAACTTCACGTTCACGGCCAGACGGAACCGCGACCGCGCGGCGCACAAGGCGGAGCAGAGTAGTTTGGACGACGTAAGCCGCCCGCTTTCGGGCTACGGACTACAGCCAAGGCGGATCGAGTGCGTAAAAGCAAAGGAAAAGGCACAGCTAGGATGTCCGTGTGGCCGGTTAGGTAAATGATAAGGCTTGATGGGGCTGGTGGAATGAAAATGGGGAGTCGCCTTCACTTTTAGGGTGGCGTAAACAGCCCAACGTCAGTAACCCCCGCACATAGCAATCCGCGGTTCAGCAGCCATTTTAATAGAGGCGTCCCCCCTTATTAAATTGCAAAAAATGGAGGAAAAACTGAGCCCAGCCCGAGCTCGGAAGAGGGTTTTCAGAAACTGAAACCTACAACTCGGTTTCTTGGGATCCCCCCATACATGTCATGGGTATTCTCCAAGGTGGGGTGGCTTGGTTCTCACTCCGTACGATTTTGCATGGGAGGCCTAGGCAGTTGAGTTGCCAATCCGCCATGGCAAACCGTATTCGCTGTGCGGCGCTGCTAGGGGCGTCGCACCCCGATGGCAGCTCAGCAAGCGAGCAAAGCAGCTCGAATGAGTGCAGTGCGTAAGAACAAGTAGAAAGGTAGGGGCAAAGCGAAAAGAAGGAAGGGAAGGAGGCCTGGGCCTGGCTCATGTGTTGCCGAGTTTGCACGGCTTTTGGGAGTGTTGGAGAGAACGGTTTAGTGCGTGACGTTACTGGCTCTGCTTCTTTAGGCCTCAGCAAAAAATTTTTTTGTTGAACCTTCAGTGTCCTCCTTACTTTTATTGCAGTGTGGTAAACCCTCAGCCCCAAAAAAGGGGTTTCCGAAAGGGAAGTTTCAGCGAAAACCATTGACGAATTTAGGAGCGAAGTGAACGGTTTGATTCAGTGTGCAAAAGTTTTTATGATTATAGAGTCCCTTCACAGTGTGATCCCTTTGGCGTGTCAATCAATGAGGACACCTATGGGTGTCAGCGTGCGAAGATCTGGACATGGATCGTAACGATAGTAATAGTAGTTGTCGAACTGAGTGAAATGAGTGTTTTCGTTTTCAAGAACGCAACTCGAGAAAAGGTAAGCCTTGACTCTTGATTTCCTTGGCCACCTACCCACTTGGGGGTTATCGGTATGGACAATGGAGCGGTGCATCTTTTTTTGTGACCAAATGAAAATTTTGGGCCCTAAACGGTTTTGCGTGGCGCAACACTTGTTTCCTTTGTTCGCTGTTTTTGCAATCAATACGCCCAGCAGAATATGGGTAGTGCAGTGGCAATAATATCTTAGGTCGTAGTCGTCCAACTGGAAGTAGAAGACTTTCTAGCCAGCGTGCAGGTCATGACTCCATTAGCATTGCCGCCAAGTGCCAGGCGAAAACGAACCAGAAGCTGTTTCTTACGTTACACGTTAGCGCTAATTTATACGGTCAAAATCCACGCATAAGGCAAACGCGTCCAAAGTTCCTCAGCAAAATCCGCAGCGAAGAAATGAGAATACAGGGAAGCAGAAGAAGAAGAAGAGAGAGGCAGAAAGAGAGAGCGTAGAGGGAGGTATAGTGTGGAAGGGGAGGACGCAAGGGAGAGGGAAAACCTACTCTGCAAAAGTTGGACGTTTTAGCCTTGGCTCAGCGGCGGGCTTGCTTCTGGCTTTATCTTTTTTCTCGGCGGTATTCGTACGCCCTCCCGAACGTAACGTTTTCACGTTGTGGGCATGGTAGTAAGTAGATAATATAAGAAACGAGGCCTGCTGCATTGCCTGGCGTCGTATTGCGGGTTGGCATTTTCGCCATGGCCCTTTTGCTCGGGTCCAACGGCCGTTCCCTGCTCTCCGGAAAACGCATAGAACGCAGACTTGCATTGATCCGAAGGCCGGAGGCGGCCTAGGCTTTTACACGCGTCTTTTTTATGAACGTGCCTTGGTGCAAAGGCAGTGGGCTGGCAAGGACCTTGCAACATGGCGATGAGGCGAAAATGGGGAGGAGGGAAAGAATGGGCACAAAGAGGGCCAAAAAGACGAGGTTGCAAGGCTGGACTCCAGGCAAAAAAGAAAGAAAAAAGAAAGAAAGAAAAAAAGAGCCCAAGCCAAAGGAGATAAGAAAGCCTACCCAGGCCTAAAAGCGTTAGAAAACCGGACTCGCCAACCAGCTTTTCTTGTGTCTTGTATAGGCCTAGAATAGGGGAGCGAACGAGAAAAGAGTGCAAGAGTACGCACGAATAGGAAGAATGGAGTGGAAGAGAGCGTGAAGTGGTTGTCTCTGGGCTTGCAAAGCAAAACCGGATGCTTGTCAAGTTTTTCGTAAGAATATGTGTAGTGTGCAGGTTTTAAAAACAGAAAAGTATCCAACGCGGCATGCAATGAAACATTTACTATAATTATATGGAACCGACATTAATACAGCGTCGAAACAAGAGAATAGCCCCACGCCAATTTGTATAAAAAGGAGGCATGGTTGCTAAATCCCACTTTTGTGGCGCTCCAACGTTAAAACCGGGCAAATGTGTCATTCGTGCATATCTGGCCCCTTTCGCTATAGGCTTTGAGAGGGATAATGATGGCCTTGAGGTTTTTGGTTTTTCGGTTTTCGGCAAGGGCAATAGACGCCATGCTATGAGGCTGCTGTGCTTTGCTGGCTAAAGAAAGAAGATTGGGCTTATGCTTGTAACGCTACGCCGGGGTATTCGCTTTCTTTTTTTTCGAGGAAAACTGTTGTGTATAATCTGCGGCAGCGCTGGAGTTGTCTATTTTTTTTCAAAGCCGTTTACGGACTCGTATGCTTAGATAGTGCGATAGCGTGTAAAATACGGGAAAAGTGAATGTATCGTGACCGACTTGCTTATCGTGGTTTAAACGTCCAAGGATTGCGAGCGTTTACTATCATGCTTGATACGATGATAGGCTCAGCGTCGAGTTCGCACTAGCGATTTAATGCTTGGGGAAAAGAAACATTAAGAAAAGTTTAGTGCTGTGCAGATTTTTCTTTCAACACCACGCGTTACTAAGGTTGTGTTCCCTTTAGTAGTAGTAGTAGTAGTAGTAGCGGTGGTAGGCCTACAAGGAAGCTCATCTAGTTTATGGCGGCCATCAATGTCATCACTGGTGTAGCGGCCCATACTTTCCCATTCTATATGGTTACCAGCCTCAACTTGAATTCTAAAGAAGATAGGCCCACAAACACGCAGACAGCATACGTAAAACAAATTTCCCGCATTTATCTTTATTGCAGGCGCATATTTTTTTCAATTTTTATTAGACGTTTTTCTGATAAGGCGTATCAGTTCGCAAAGTATAGGACACGGATTGAGCAACCTGCAACCTTACGTGCGATAGCTCGAACTGCTAGCCTGTGGGTAATTGTCGTTTTTCGTTTTAGTTCCCTGGATTTTTCACCCGAAAAGGGCTTTTTCCACTAGAACAAAGGTTAGAAAGAAAAAAAAACGCTTTCTTTACTTCAGATTAGGCCAAGTGAGGAATGTTGTCAGAGTGACTCACTTGAAAAAGGCCTGGGTCTTATTGTGTAATATTTTTTGTGTTTTGATTATGCATATGGTAATCTAATTCTTCCTTGTTTGATTGCAGGTCCCACAGCGAAAGTGGCATTTGCGAAATTTGTCTGAAAGGAAGGCAGGGAGAGGAATCGTCGAAACAAGGCTATAAAACCAAAAAGGGGACAAAGAATCGGCCAGGGGGAAAAAATAAAAGAAATTTTTCGCCATGAACAGCCCAGGGCAGCAATACTGCCTCCGTTGGAACAACCATCGTTCCAACTTATTAAACGTGTTCGATCACTTGCTCCAAACCGAAGCTTTCACGGACGTTACTTTGGCTTGCAATGGCACGTCCATCAAATGCCACAAAATGGTCCTGGCCGCGTGCTCTTCGTACTTCCAGTCTCTCTTCCTGGAGAACTCGTGCGCTCATCCTATTGTCCTCTTCAAAGACATTGCGTACGGCGAACTCCGTGCCATTTTGGAGTACATGTACCGCGGGGAAGTGAACGTTGCTCAAGAACAACTGCCCTCATTGCTCAAAGTGGCCGAAGCTCTCAAAGTCAAAGGCCTCTTTGAAGATGACAGCGGGAGCGAGTCCGGCATTCCGTCTGCAGGAAGAACTCCTACACCCATAGCTACCTCACATGCTCAGTCTCAAATTCAAACAACTACCTCAGGTCATTTATCAGCCGTTATTCCTACACCACGTATCTCAAGTACACCCATTTCTTCATCCACCTCAGTTACAGTGGGCGGGGACTCGACGGCCGTCACCGAACGGCTGGCCGATTCACACCCTCCCTCCAACCCGCCCACGCCCCGACCCCGGTCGCAGACGCCCTCGGCCTCCAGTCCCCACCCCCCGCTCCTCAGCACGTCTGCTGCCAACAACAATGCCTCATCCTCCTCCGCCAACGTGGATCCCCGTGACTTCCTTTACCGGCCTCCATATAATATGTACAAATCGCCGTTATTGAGTCCTCCTGCAGATCAGTCCGTGCCTCTGTCCATGTGGCCGCCTCTCGTCATGCCCTTGCACTTGGGGGCCTTTGAATCGGCGCTGTCCACACTCGGCCCGCGTGAAAGGGAGCAGGCATTAGCCATGTATGGCTTCCATCGCGACCGCGATCGAGACAAAGACCGAGATCGAGATTCCAGCCTTCCCCTGCCTTCCTCCGGTGGACGCGAGGATTCTTTCCCCTCTGGCTCTGCGAGCAAACGTAAGCGAATTCTAGAGTCCGCCGCTGGGGACACGCCCATGCTACGAAACGTGTTGGGACCGCACCTGAAAAGTCACGAAATGCCTCCTCTTTACCCATTACGCACTTCTTCCCAAGGTTCGGCCAACGATGATCGGACGCCCTCAGGATACGCTGCCTTGGTAGGATACGCCGACGTAAGTATCCATTAAAAAACCAGAACTCAAACTTTTCTACCTTCCGAGTGGAAAAACAAAGCGAAAATGTACACAATTTAAGGGACAAGCGTCGTTAGAAAATTGATAAAAGCTTCTATACCTGCCGCAACCGTTAAGACTCGTAAGCCTTCCAGGAAGTCTTTGAAAACTCGGCGCAAAATGTTTGTCGTACTTGGGCAATTAGCCGAGTTTCTGTTTGCTTTGTAATTGGGATAAAATAAAAAAAGTTACGCGTAGGAAATCGATGGAGCGTACGCTGTATAGGCCTAACGCTGAGTCGCAGGTTGCTTTTATTTTTTCTTGTGTGTTACGAAACTTGTTTACTTGTTGACGAGAAAAAGTTGTGGGTTTTCTTTTTTTTTAAGGAAACGTCCTTCGAAGTTATTAGCTGCAGTAATGATTGCTTTAGGTAGTAGACATTTCATTAGACTGTCGGTTGTTTCTTAGGACATTCTCTTCATTTCCAAGATATTGTCTCAAATTCCCCTTTCAAAAGTTGAGCTTTCCATGGAACGTAAACTTTTCGTAACTTGCAGCTTTAGAATGCTTGTTTAACAAGCTAGAACGCAGAAGAAGAAAAAGTGCCTGCCAAGCAGCCCAGTTTTCAAGTTACAACGTAGGTTTACGTTCTACGTTGGCCTAACAGGTGGCAGGCAAGATAGAGACCAACTTTTGTTTGATCGACAAAATACACAAGAACGCTTGAAGTTATATTTGTTTCATATAGCGTATCATTAGATTTCGTTATGTATTGCTTGTTCAGACTTGTGACATCTGAATATTTTTTTGAATACCTTGTGAATGGTGTATAGAAATCGTATGGACATGAAAGGAATTGCTTGTTATGATTGCCGAGTAAAGAATTTTTTTTTTTTTCCCTTAACGAGTTTTCTTATTTTTCCAGCGTTATGGCGGCAGAGATCGTGATGACGACTGGCCTAATGCCGATACGGGTGAAGATGATCCGAACGAATCGGTAAGATTAAGTGACTTTCGCAGTAAGCCTTTTATGTAATTGTTTTCCCTGTACGTGTAGATGGGTGACTATGGCGCCTTTCCGTCATCGCCACACTCGGACAAGCGGGGTATGTGTGACTTTTCTCTCTCTCTCTCTCTCTTTTTTTTTTTTTTTTCTTTTAAGGTCGTTTTACTAGACTAGGGTTGACTTGAAGATGTGTTGTACCGTACAAAAGTTGTCACTTTAAGCCCTTAATAAGTTAGGGTGGTCTAATCCGCCTTGTCTATCAAGAGTACGAAAGTCTGGTGGTTTTGATAGCAGAAGCAAAGGGTCAGACCACAAAATCACTTGACTGTGTTGAAAGCATGTCATATGTTAAACAGCCAAGGTTTTTATTCAGTCAAGACAGGGGGAAATGTTCTAAAGTTCCTTTAAATTGCTCGGGGCTAGTTTAATGTAGACTTTTGCTTGCTGTTTTGTAACATTTCCCCCTCCGACAATCGAAGGCTTGTATAGCCTACTGTCGAGATTTAAAAAAAAAAATAAGTTTCTGATAGAAAATTTGATTAGTACAGGATTGGTTGTTTCCATGTACAAAGAACTGGAGAAAAAAAAACAGTTTAAAAGTCTATTACCACATTGTTTTTGGTACAGAACTTATAGAAAAGGTGGGAAAAGGAAATCTTACCCGGTTTTGTGGTGTATAAATATTCCAAAATAATTGTGTTCTGCAGATTTGAGTGGCGCCCGTATTGCTCCGTATGTACCCACCCAAAAGCTCGAATGGAAACGTTACAAACAGTACACCAGCAATGATATCACTGCCGCGATCGACGCGGTGAAAGGTGGAATGAGCGCATTGCAAGCCTCTCGCAAATTTAAAGTGCCGTCTCGCACCCTCTACGACAAAGTGAAGAAGTTGGGCATTGCCACCACCCGGCCGTATAACCGAGCTTCCTCCAGCAACAACAACGCTTCAACCGCCGCGGCTGTAGCAGCAGTGGCTGCTGCAGCGGCCTCGTCTTCGTCATCCGCCAATTTTGGCCATTCTTCAGCCATGTCATTGGTCAAGCGTGAACGCAGTTCGGTAGTGGTCCCTCTGCTTTTTGCTAATCAAGACAGCCCTGCCAGCGGCAGCGACGAAGGCCCTCCACCGCAAGGTAGGCACCATGCTTCATCCTTGTCTTTGGACAAGCTGGAGCTCCAAACCGGCTCGGTCACTGGCAACGGCGGAGGCGAGCACTCCAGTTATGACGGCGGACACCCGGGCAACGATTATTCGCCACGTTCCAGGTCAAGAAGTTCGCCGCCCGGCTCGGATAAGGACACCAGCGACCGCGCCCGGGGCCGCCTAGACTCCTTAGAACGGAGTCGAAGTCCGCCCGTATCTGCCTTTCCCGGTGCTTTAAGTCGCATGGGCAATTCCGGAGCGGGCATGTCATACTACGTGAGCGTAAAAGAAGAGTTCAAGGACGAGTTGAGCTCTGGTGCCACAGGAGCGAATGAAGCCGTCCTGGGCGGCGGAGACAGCTTATCAAACGCAGGGAGCACTTAGAAAAGTATTGTTTTTAAACCCGAGAGAGAGAGTTGTTTGGTTTGGCATTTGAGAATGACGCGCCGGTTCTCAATTGGGACACCATTCTAAACTTGATTCGTCGAAAAAAAGATGTAATTTGAAGGGAAACGCTCCAAGAAACAGACCAAATTAGGATTCATTTAGCAGCGTTTCCTCCTACCCAACTCAGGCAGAACTGAGAGTGAAACAAGCGAAGGTTTATGTCGACTTTTATTTTATGACTGAGAGCAAAAAGTGATGGGCTAGGAATGTTTACCGGTAAATAACAAGTCCAAAGATTGGCTAAAGATTGGTGGTGACAATGAAGCGCTCCAACTCGCTCGTTCGGTTAAGAGGTTTGACTTGGGGGATAGAATTCGGCAAAAAACCCGGTGTAGTTACTACAACCTATTCGTTTGTTGGCGTAGGACAAATTACGAACATGGAACAGCTATGACTATTTTCAGAAGTGTGTGTGTGGGGGGGGGAGGGGCAGACTGGCAGGCGTTAAATTGTTGGGAAAGCTAATGACGCCAAAAGTACCCCCCAGAAAAAAGATGGTCAGAAACGAGGTGGGAAGGAGAACGAGCGAGGTGGAGTTGTTCGAGGTGCAAGGGAAGGTGTAGGGCTCACGAATGCGACAGTTTGCTAATCGCTCAAGTTCGACAAACACTTCCCTACCTCAATATTCATCTCGTATACGTAATGTAGTATCATCTCGATAACTTGTTCCGCAATGGGTAATTTGATAGCTTTTCACTTCTTTTTCAAAAATCCTCCTTGAATTCTTTTTTGGGTCGTATTTGTCCTGTTCTTCTGCCTAATGGGTTTTTAGAAGGAACGAGGTTTCATAGGTATGAATTACTCTTTCTTTTGGACTGTTTTTCCTTTTTTTTCGTTAGTGGGTCTTGTTAGTGAGCTGCACCCGGTGATTAGTGTGATGTAACAAACAAATGGTTTTCCTCTCACAGTGCAAAAGTCTCCTGTTCCGCGATCCATGTGGCCATGCTTTGCTAGCAAACGTCAAATCAACTTTGGATTTTCTTCTTTCTTTTCAAAAGTAATTTACAGTTGGCAGCCAGGGGTGGGGGCGAATCAAAATTTGGGTTCCATTTGTGTCATTGTTTTGGCCGTAACAGTGTTTTTGCGCAAATTTTTACCGTTAAAGGGTGGCATCGTTTTTTTGGATATAGATCAGTTGGTGAAGTAGTATATTGCGTGGCTTTAACTTTAAGGCGTGGTATCCCTTGACAGCAAGAGAAACCCCTTTTAGCAAAAACAAAAAATTCGTAAAAAAAGCAAAAAAAAACTCCAACACCAAAAAATTAGCGTATACGCTTGTGTGTAAATTTAAGGGGGGTTTTATCAATTGGTCGCACTTTATTTTACTCATGCTTGACTTCATTTTCTTTCTTCGAAATTACTGGCTCTTTTGGAGCACCCGAGGCAAATTTGTAGGTTTTTGGGGTGGGTCAGTTTTTGTTTTTGTTTTGTTCTTTTCTTTTCTTATCGGCGAAAAGGAAATTGTAGGGAAAAAATTCGGCTGGCGAAACGGGATAGTATGTGTGCTAATGCCCACTCGTGAATGCGTAGGAACAAGGGACTTCGAATTCTTATTCCATCAGGAAGGTCCCGCTATAGTTTTGGTTAGTGATCCTAGCTGCTAAATTGTTTCTCGTGAGGTTTTTTTTTTTTTTTTTTTTTTTTTTTTTTTTTTTTTTTTTTTTTTTTTTTTTTTAAGGAGAATCCTTCCAAGACAAGGGTACAGGTAATTTAGTGCAATATTTAAAAATTCCGGACTTTTTTTTAGTACCGATGTCTAACCCCTTCCATTTGGGGTAGACACTCAAAAAAATATTTTTTTTTTTTTAACAATAGTACCGCAGAAGTAATAGCTTTCAAACTACTCCCAAGTGATGCTTTACCGCTGAATGATGGTGAAAAGCACAGGGGAAGGTAACGTCGAAACGATCCACTGTTGATTTTACTCGATTCTATTTTTATTAACCCAATTTCGTGCCCTATTTTAGCAACTCGTATCGAAAAGGCACAGCAACCAGCGTCTCTGGTTACAACGTTGCGCAGGACGAGCGCGATCTCTGCCACTGTTTTCTGTGTATGAGTATTAGGAGGCCGCATCGCATAGCAGCAGGTTTAAGAACAAGAATCCATCATTTATTCGTCCGGGTTTCGGCGCTCAATAACCACGTGGCCAGCGAAAGTAATATTCCGGTAGGGCCGTGTATCTTGTGACAGGAGCCCCTGTACTCGTACTTTTCGTACAGGAATTACAGTGCAGCACGACGAAGGGGGATACCTTTGTAAACTACCCCACCGAAATCCCAATGCAACCCCACACGGATCGATATAGAACAACTTAGAAACACAACATCCCTAAAACGCGGGGACTAAGTATCGATGTATGGGGTCGCGAACCTTGTCCCTCCTAGCCTGAGGTGGTATATGTTATTCCTACTCAGTTTGGTACTTACACAAGAGAAACAGAGTAGCCACCCGCGTCAAAAATCGTATTAATGTGACTTTTCAAACAAGAGCAGCACCTTTTGAATAGACGTGCAACCCCTTTTGGGGGTAGTACTGTACAGGTGAAGGGTAATTCAAAGCTAAGTAGCTTTTTACTCCGCTTCTGACTTTTCTTTTTAGCTTCCGTTTCATTAAAACTGCTGTGTATGGAGCGAATTAGGAGCTGCTGTACAGTAACAGTTTTTGGCTTTTGTGTCAGTGTCAAAGGCAGTTTGATGAATGGGGCCTTATTGAGCCTGATCATGCTGGATCGTTTCGAACGTTTGATATCTACCTTCCCCGTGTTATTTATTCGTCAGCAGCTGTGATGCTTATGTGATTGCGGGAGCAAGGCAAAAAGAAAGGTCTGTTATAAACTTAAAAGATGTGAGACGAGCGCGAATAATTTGAATTTCAACATCCGGGACCGGGACTTTCTTAGATTCACGGAGGGGAAAGGGTTTTAATGTTGCAGAAATTTAATTAAAGACGGGAACTTTCGCAGGATAAGGGCGTGAGAAAGGGAGGTATAGCGTAACCCACCCTCGCATTAAAAGAAACACCTCAACTGCCGCAGCATTTCCTCTTTTGTTGTCTGACGGTCTAAACCAGCGCATCCCTTTATTCTTCATTTACATTTATATATACGGCATTTTTTTACATCTAGGCACTGTACAGCTTTGGTAGCGAAAAAAATTCGGGAATTTATTGGCTTTCGTCCGTTTCTTGGAAAAACGAGCCCGGTTTGAATTGATTCTTGGAAACGCCTGAAAAGGCCATTTTTTAGGTTTAAACTGATTTGGTATGATTATTCGCGTTGCGTTGCGTTTGGGGTGAAAGTTAGGTAGGTCTTTGAAAACACACACCTGACGTTGCTGCGTGTATTGTGAAAGGGTGACTTGCGAGCATAGTGTTGGTTCTTTTGACATTTTTTTGTATTTTTTACCCGTGTGTTGAGAGGGACGTCGGCCGTTTCATCTTAGAATTTTTTTTCTATGCGTTTGCATTGGATAGGGTCGAATTTGAACGCGTTCAGTCACATAGTTTTTCTGTAACTGTCAAGCGTAACTGGTTCAACTGTATGATGGTGTCTCGTACATAGATAGGTCCAGAAAGTTAGGGGTGGTACGGAAAAACACGGGTCATTAATGCTTCGTTAACATTACAAAGATTTTCAAAGTTCCAAAAGTTTAAGAGTAAAAAAAAAAAAAAGAGAGAAAAGGTCATCTTCATGGAGAACGCGTTGTTTAACTTGTTACACGAATGGCTGGATCCTTTCTACTCTAATTTTTTCAAGTCAGTGTCGCTCTTTAAATTCCAACAATTTTTTTAGAAAATAAAATCAATTAAAATTTTTCCTTAACAAATCAAGTTCACGTTTCACACTATTTGTTTATCAAAGTGAAAATAGTTAACAGCTTGGCATGTTAAATTTCTTTTTTTTCTCTACAAGATACACTTCTTTCGGCTCCTTTGCGGACTAAAAAGACGAATATGGGGCGTTTTTTTTAAACTTCCCGCTGAATTCTGGCCATTCAGTACAACGCAAGGTGCCTTGGCTGTTCACATGTGTTCCGTTTCCTCGTGCGTGACCTCGTATGACCCTTTTCTGTATGATGGATGACCTTGCCAATTGTACAAACGATACCACCCATCGGTCAATCTTCAGGTCTGGGCTCTGGTCTCCCAGAAGCCTGTGCTCATAGCTACCTCAGGTGTTTGATGATAAAGATTAAAGGAACGCTTGTTTAAACCCTACTACACAGAAACTCTTGGAAGAAATATCATTTTTTTGTAAATTTATCGTAACCTATAATAGTCGTCGTAAGTAAACATGTCTGGACATCAAGGGGAACGAAAACGCCCCCTTTTTCAATCATATACCGGTGTAGTATAATTATCGTTAGGTCTCATTGAACTAGCTTGCGACATCGTGACAAGTCATTCACTTTCATTCTGACACAACTTTTTGTCTTCGTTGATCTTAACACTTTTTGCAAAGTCTTGGTTCTTGTGTGTCCCGCAAAGTTTGGTTTCGCGTTCGATAGGGTGCTTTTTTTCAATTGATTTTTTAAAAAAGATTGCATTAAAACCACCACAAACAAATGGATTATTGGCGATTCGCCATTTTCCCTAAACCGGATTTCTCCCTCTTCTCCCGTTCCTGCTAACCCAGTCCCGGGGGGGGGGGGGGGGGGGGGGGGGGGGGGGGGGGGCTTGACACGTGTGCTAGCAAACAAGACCATCAGGTCGCAAATCAATAGCGACACATTGGTTGCTCCTCCCACCTCTATCGTTTGACCCTCTACTCCTTGGCGTATCGATCTTAAAAGCTTGCTTTGAAATATCTCTATATGTATGTATCTATCTATCCATATAGATATACATTACTGCCCAACCTCCACAGTTTTTAAAAGAAAAAAAACGAAGGAAAATATTCCGTTGCCGTCAGAAAGTTTTCCTCTTTTTCATACCGCTATGAAGTAAACCAATAAGCCGAATTCAGCATCAAAGAAAACGCTTTTGACCACAGCCAGAGTACAAAATATGCCCATACACAAATAATAGCTAATTAAATTCTGTAGAAATAAAAAAACACATACTATGTTGAATATGCTACGACCTTTATATATACCAGATGAAACACCAAAGTCTCAGGGTCCGTCATCCTATATGACTCAGTTTTTCATTACGCTGTATGTTTGAAATAAAAACCAGTTTTATTCGCGCGCAACCGCGCAGCGAATTCCCAGTCCAACATTTATATATATATAAAAAAAAGCCCGGTTATCATTTTGTATATGACCCTATCCTATTGCATACCGCTATCGTAATTTCGTAATATTGGGGGTTATCCCTTTCACTACCTTTTTTGACCACCTCAGCTCTCGGTTCTGGAACAGCCCCGTGGTAACTCACGTGCACACTAAGTTATGTATTCGATAAAGTTCGATACTTTTTTACGCAATGCAAACATGCATTTGTCTTTTAATCCTGGCCTCGGTGCAAGTCAGATAAGCCCCTTTGAAGTAACCCAACATTGTCAAAGCGACCGAACCCTATTTTTTATTTTTTTTAATTAACTAATGAATTATTATGATGAGTTCTGGAGACAACCTACGCCGAGCTAGGAAGTTGGAATTACAACAGGAAACTAGTGGAAGGGTTTAGAAAGACGTTGTGTATCTTTTCTGTGGTATTCACCTTGTATACGTAACTAGACCAATGACAAAAAAAGGTAAAAAGCAAAGAACGACACGAACCCAGAAGGTGAATTGATGAAATTTTGCGTACGGTGGTCTTTTTTTCTGTTGTGTAATGAATTCGGTTTTCCCCTTCCGATTTTCTGTTCCAAATTAAACATTGTACCAGTTTTGCACTCTCTCTCCTTGTTTCTCCTTTCCCCAACACTGAAAACTATTGGAACGTGTCACGTGTGGCTTTACGTTGTTTCCTACATTTTTCCTTCCCAGTGAACTAAACATTATTTGGTGAATTCTGCCTCCGTTTGACCATTTTTTTTTGTGCAGTAATGTTAGCTAGCGCGGGGTTTTCAGAACATATTATGTGTTAACCATTTAAAAAGGGGGTGCACACGTTGAAGTATGTCCCGTTATTCTCAACCGGTGTTTCATTTTTATTTTTTCTTGGAGAAGAGTTTTTCTTATAAACAGTTATTCTTAGACAAATACAGCCTATGATATAACTGTGTATAGTGTATGGACCTGCAGCGCCTCAACTTTTCACTCATTTAGCTGCTGCCTTTCACTTTGAAGAGGGTTTCTGTTTCTAGGACCTGGAAGCTGGAAGCCAGACCAGAAACGCGCTGCCAAAAACCTTCCAATAAAAATGCAAGGGGAGAAAAAGGCAAAAGAGGCCTTGGCATCGTGGTGCGGCTTAAGGAGTAGGCATGGCAAAGCGGAAAGAAGGACAACTTCGACTTGCATAGCCCAAAGGAAACAAAAAATAAAAAAAAGGACAGGAAGATAAATGACAAGCGCAAGAAATGGGGCTCTGTCCAAAAAATCCATGCACGCCAAGTCCAGGGAGTTGTCCAAAAACCAGCAGAGCAGCCATCCCGCTAAAGCAGGCATTTTTTTTTCTTTCTCCACCCTGGTAAGGGGGTTTGTGGGGTTCGCATAGGCGGAGTAGGCCTGTTGGCGATGGACAAAATAAAGGATGCAATGTAATGGCTTTACGACATAGAATGGCAGTTCCTTTTTATTGCTAACCTCCCTCGTCTTGCCCTTTTTGGTGGCGACCACTCGGAGTTCAACCCGTCCGCTATTTTTTTCGGTAGTGAAAAGGCTTTTTTTCCCTTCGTTCGGGGTAAGAGCAACAGCCTTGCCTTTTTGGCCCCTTGAATACGGTTCCGCGCGTTAGGCCTTAAGTCCACATTTCCCTTGCGCAAGCTGAATTGGAATAGAGAGTAACGAATTTTAATATGGAAGAACCAGTTTTTTAGCGTGCCCAAGTGTTACAGAGGCCTCAAAGCGAGCAGAACTGTGCTGGCATCCTGGTTTTCGGTAAGGGGAAAAACTGCCATGCCGTTTTTGGGAAGTCGAAATTGCCCTCTAACAGTAATTTGGTCGGCAGATCCATCGGCATTGATCCAACGCAGAAAAAGGAACGGGGGGAAAAAGTTTTAGGATAGCTAGGGTTCTTTGGCATTTTTTTTTTTATCTTGTTTTGCGTTCTGCAGAGAAGTGACAGGAAACGAGAAAAAAATAGTGCAGTTAGGCCCCAGCACGAAATTGTCACTTCGCCAGACCTTTCGAACTAAAACTGCTTTTCCCCAGAATGCTTAAAGGCCTACATGGTTTATATAACGTCATCCGTGGATTTTCTGGAACATACTGACATGTTTTTGCTCGAAAGTTTCGGCTTTTTTTCTGGATTTGAGAAAATCCTAACTTCCAAGCAGAGCGAGATTTCAAGACGGATCTAATTGGAGTTAATCAAGGGGCCCGCTCGTTTGAGGGTGCGAGCCGAGTTTTTTGGATATCAAGGAATGGATTAAGAATGAGCCTGAAACGGATGTTTTTAAAACGCTATTATAGTGTCAAAGCATTGCCTAATAGAGAATGGAAAGCATGCTACTTTTTCATTGGCTACCAAGTCCCTTTTTTTAATCTGGTGAAGGTTGCACGCGATGTGAAGTAGGCAAACTGAACACTATTGTCGGGGGACTTGGTCCGTCACGCTGGCTTGTTATGCTCATAATAAAGGAGGTTACTGCGTGCTGTCTTGCTTCTCAGAAATCCGAGCTGAAAATTCTCACTACCAAGATGCTGGGATTATAATCCAATTTTCCGTAACTCGCCTTGATTTTTGGGGCCGAGCGCTTCCTTCCTTTTCAATTAACCCTCGTTCTAGAACGAGTATCTGGACATGATAGCTGCCTCTTACATTCTTTTCCCCCCTTTTTACCTGCCAAGTTTCGTAAGAAGGTATAGGTAAAGTTGCGGTCTCGATAAGGAAAAAGAGATCGTGACTTGCGAACTTGGACATTTCTAAGCATGTCCTTCGGAAAACTTCTGACTTGACTGAATTTTTGTGGAAACATCGCCTCCACCACGTCTGCTTATCGTGAAAATCCAAGGTAATGGGACAGAGCGCCGACGAAAACTGGATGCGAGACTTTTTTAGGTTCTTTTCTTTTTCTATGTGTTACCCGATTTAAGAAAACCTAATATTTCAGGTCAGTAACAAAGATACCAAGATGCTTATGCCCTGCAGATATTGCCATGCAAGCTTTTTGGTTTTTTTCTTCGTCGTGCACAAAAAATAGGCCTTAACAACCCCAAGGACAAACGTAGCTAACGTATTGCATGTGTACATTAAGACTTCGGGAAGGTCCTGCCTTTTAGCTCGTTTTTTTTAGGGGTTCACTGGTAAACATGAAAAATTCCCATCGGGCTTCACACGCCAATTGTCAATATGCATCTAGTATGGTGAATATTAGAATGGAATCTGTACATTTGCAACGGAAAAATCCCGTTCGACTAGCATGCGACATTTTTGGGTTTGTGTTTCAACGCCATTATATAGTTAGCGAGCCTAACGAGGTTATGGGCTTCAAGTCTCTGTGCTGCGGATGTCATCGGGCATGAACGAGGCACAACAGTTGCTCTGTGGACCCAGAATGGGATGATTTTCCATATGGATAAGAATACTTAATGGCTTTTAGAGCTCATGGCATGTCGGTGAGAGAAAAAAAAAGCAATTGATAACGAGTTTAGGTACCAGTACAGAACCATCCATCGCCAACCTGTGCCTAGATCCAGACCATTGGGAAACGAAAACGAGCTGGCCAAAATTGTAAAGTGTCCCAAACCGGCAAGCTACCATAAACTAGCAGAAGGCCTAATAGGGGTTACAAGGTAAGACGTAAAAAAAAAAAAAAAAAAAAAGTGACCCTTCGAAGTTATTGCTGCGATCGTAAGAAGGTGGAGTCAGGGGTAGAAAGAAGCAAAAGACCAATTGAAAAACGGCAAAAGCGATGTTCAGTTTTTTTTTTTGGGGGGGAGGGGGGCTCAAGTTCAAGAGGACCGAAACGGAGTTGGACTAGTATTGCTGCAGCATCACTAAAAAAGAAGTTGGGCTGATAGACACACGACTTTTTTCGCTTGGCTTCTATCACCAAGTAAGTGAAGTGCTCTTTTGGCAAACTTTTGGCGATTTTTTTTTGTGTGTGGGGGGTGCGATGGGGTTGAATAGAAGTTTTATTTCATGCTTGCCGATTCCCTCTTTTTGCAATCCCTTTTATAACTCCTTCCCTAACCCTTTTCGCCAGTTTTCAGAAGCTTAAATTGGGACTTGCTGCTCGTGTGAGGGTAGTAAGATTTACCCGCCATAAAAGTCTCTTGAGACCAACTTTGCAACTTTAGCTTTTATTTTTGTGTGTGTTCCTTTTAGGGATCTTCATTTACGGCTTCTTTTGGAACGGATACCTTTACAACACGTGAGAAGAATGGGCGGCACGGGGCAGCAATACTGTTTGCGCTGGAATAACCATCGCGCTAATTTATTGACCGTCTTTGAGCAGCTGCTTAATTGTGAAGCATTCACGGACGTTACTTTGGCTTGCAACGGCACTTCCATCAAGTGCCACAAAATTGTGTTAGCGGCGTGTTCGCCGTATTTTCAAAGCTTGTTCCTGGAGAATTCATGCCCGCATCCCATTGTTGTTTTTAAGGACATTCAGTACGTGGAATTACGCTCCGTGCTGGAGTACATGTACCGTGGCGAAGTCACCATAGCCCAGGAACAAGTGAGCAACGTACTCAAAGCAGCCAAAGCTTTACGCGTCAAAGGCTTGTACACGGAAGAGAACGAGGAGTCGTCCTTAGCCTCCGCCGTCTCTTTCGAACCTATTACGCCGAATTCGGCCAACATGGGCTCCTCTTCCACGTTTTTACCGGTAAATGGATCCATTACACGTGCAGGATTCAACCCGTCAACGAATTCCAGAGTTTGTTGTCCCGTTGCTTCACGTCGCAATAGCCCCGTGCCGCCCGTTCCAACTTCGACGCCTACGCCCATGCCAAGTTCTACGCAACCGTCAACACCTTCTGCACCTAGCCATACCTCCGGACGTCAATCTTCCAGTAGTCCCGATGTAAGTAAAACCGATCAATTGACTTGAACCAAACACACAAAACTAAGCATGCTATTTGCCTAATCCTCCTGTTTCTGCACTCTTGTATTGGGAGTTAGCTTCTCATGCTTTCACTACATGTTTATGTCTTTGAGGGGCTTAGTGCTTCGCATTGCTTCCGTGGTAACTCCTAGTAATATGATTCACGCCTTTCTGTCAACGCTCTTTCGATTTATAGAAGTAGGCAATTGGAGTGAATGATATCCGCATGTTAAGTTTGCTTAGCAAAATAAGCAGTATTTTGGCATTTCATGGAAACTTTTGGACAACCCCTTCTGTTGTCTGTTAGTGTACCAGTAGTTTAAAGCGTCAAATCTTCCCACGCCCAGAACCATCTTATAAGTGCCACAGACCGCCCCTAATTGTCTTGTCCCCTCCCCCTTCCCTCGCTGATATTTTTTTGTGGAGGGGGTCTTGGTCCGTTACATTAAATATATGTATATGTATATATATGACCTTACCGTGGTCCAATCCTCAATTCATGAGACCATCCCTTAAATTTATCCTATACCTGGTCGGTACCATATGGCAAACGTTATTTTTTGGGGCACTGGGCAGGTTTACGACTCATCAAACGCCTTCTTAACAGCTCGTATTGTTACAGAAGCCAGGCTCTAGCGATAAAGAGAGGGAAGGTTCTATGAGTTCGGACACTACGCCTCCAGAGGATGACCGCGAAGATTCTTTGGTAAGTATTATGCTTTTGTTTCCTTGACTTGGAGTGTCGCGTAACCTGGATGAGGATTTTCCTTGTTTAGTAGAGCGTAGGATGCATCATACTTTAATAGAAATTAAGCCAGGGGCATGTTAGGCTTGACATAAACAAAGGCAAAAAGTATCAGGAACGTGGGGGCTTTGGAAAGTTCTTTGGATTTCCGTTTTTCTTTGTCTTTTTTTGTGTGCTTTCAGCTTCTTCCGCTCTGCTTACGAACAAAGTTCATTAATTAGTTACAAGTTGGAAAACGATATTTGTCCTAGGCCGTAAGTTCTGCAGCCAAGTCAAAGTTGTGTTTGGGAAAAATGTATCGCTTGAAGGCCTAATCACCTTTATGTTTATTTCATTTCCTAGCCTACTGAGCCGGTTGTTGACGTCAAGCCTATCGTCTCGCTCCAATACATGGAAATTAAAGGTAACATACTCACGCTAATTGCTTGTTCCCTTCCCGAGTTGCTAATCCAGAGTACTCTTAACTTCTCCTAGGCGTTCCGCTCCCTAATTTGGCACCGTACGTTCCCAAGCAAAAGCCGGAGCTCAAACGATACAGACAGTACACACGCGATGACATAAGCGCAGCAATCGATGCGGTTAAGAAAGGCATGAGTGCGTTGCAAGCCTCACGGTTGTACGGTGTACCTTCTCGCACCTTATACGATAAAGTACGCAAGTTGGGCATTATTTCCAGTCGCCCTTCCTATCGTCGCCCGATCTCCCTTACTGTTCATCCCTTAGCTCAAGGGGGAAGATCTGTTGGATCACCTCGTGACGGTGAAGAGTCGATGGAAATGCCAGAAGAGATACGAGGTTTTCGTTCGCTGGGACATGTAACCCCACTTGAAGAGCTTGGCTTATATTTTGGCCCAGGCGTAGCTGGAGAATTAGCACTGCGCGCTGGCGAAGAACGCTTGTTACGAAATGAACCGTCCAGTGTATCCCTGGATACGTCCTTTTCGCCGATCGATTTGTCGCAAGGATATGAAAGAATGTTGCGCGGAGATGCGGAAACGCGTACTACAGCAGAAACTACCTTAGTCGTGGCACCCACGAAAGACGACGCCATTAGGGAAGCACGAGAGAAAGGCGGAGAGATGATTGTGGAAAAAACTGCCTAAAAAACTGGGTCGTCGTCATTTCGCCACTACGGAAACTGGCGCATGCAACAAAAGTATACGTATAATTGACTGGTCTAGCGAAACTTCATGGATCTTCACTTATAACTTAATGTTTCTATGCCTTAATTCTTATTTTGATTGATTGATTGATTCGATGTCTTGCGTGATGATGCAAAAGTTAATCTACCTCACACACCCCTCTCAGTATACGATAAAATTGCTGTGGTTCACACGATAAGGTATAATTTGCTCTTGTCAACTGGTATACGTTCTGCCCCGGTGATATCCGGACATAATTTTATACGATTCTTAGAATTTTTTTTGTCTTTTTTTTGTGCGTAGTGATTAGTGGACCTAGTCATAGGCCAATAAGTAGCTGTATTTTGTAGTCCCTAATACATAAAAATACCTGCAATTTCTTTGCTCTGTATTAATCACAGCGTGATGTAGTTTGTTGCACAATGAAAACCTTTCTGTATATTTTGTAAAACAGTATAATTTGAGTCGGGAAATTTCACGGAGACAAAGTCCAAAATTGCTTTCTGTCTTACGTAGTAGAAGTGTACGACCATGTCCCAGGTTGGCGACTGGAAAGGTAGAACAGTGTGGTAAGGAGACGTAAGTACAAGACAAAAAAAAGAAGCGGCGCTTTTTTGGCATCCCAAGCCTCCAGCGAGATTTCCGGGTTATAGTTATTATTCACGTTGGAACGTACCACAATGAGGTCATTGGGTACGTTCTCATAATAGCACGACGTGTTTCGCACGATTAGATTAGGTTTTTCTCTATGAGTAAAACTGCACACCAGTGCACTCTTCATAATGTACAAGAAACTATGGCAATTATTGGCGACGATGACATGTATTGCGCTTGTTAGAGCAGAATGGCTACGACGTTTTATGTAAGTTCATTGAAAAAATATCAGAAATTATACAGTGAATCTAGAGGGATTTTTTTTTTGCTTGTTTCAAATTTTTTTTATTTACAATTAATGATAGCACAGAAAATGATAAAAGTTTGAAGGTTTCTTTAAGTCAATGGATATCCGTATCAAAATCCTGACGTGTACTTCGTGAAGAGAACGAGTGGTTAATCTATACTTTGACTTGCGTACAATACAATTCACTGTCTGACCAGACTTTTAAATTTTTCTTACAAAGATATAGTGGATAACAGTAAATGAGACAATGATCATGCTCGCTCAAACCTAGCTCTAAAATTCAAATCTAAAAATCGCGGCTTCTCGAAGTAAAGTATACAGGGACTGTTGGTGGATTCCTGTATTTGAAAACATAATTACACAAAAATAGTATTTAAAAGCTTGCACTCGTTGGGATACACGCAATGCTAGTTTTCGATAGTACATTCTACTTTTACATTCTACATGTGAGTATGCATTCCATGAAATTAGTTTTGCATACGAGTAATTCATGTACACATTTGTTTTGTTTCCTCATAGGTGGCGTAAGCTGTTTGTTTCCATGTTTGCCAGCGTGTTCGTTAGTTAACAAATTAGAAACAAGACAGCTGTTTTGTCCCAGCTGCCGAATTAAAAGTTATATTTTTATTGCTATTCGCTACACATTACTACGTTAAAATGAGCACTGCAAGGTAATACAACTAGTTCACTAGTTATTGAAATTAATGTTTGTATTTTGTTTTAGTTCTGAAAAAGTGGTATTCAAAATCACATTGACGTCTGACCCAAAGCTCCCATACAAAATGTAAGCAAATCATCCGGCATTCTTTACGGCAACTACAATTAAATTAATTCCTTGCAAAATGGAGAATATCCTGGAAAGCATCCAGTATTTCATAGAAAACCTGTTTCCGAAAGCAGCTAATTCAGAACTTGAAAATGACCCCGCATTGATTAGGGAGATTTGTCAGTGGGCCAAATTTTGTGAGAATATCCCTGCTCTTGCTAATGACAATCAATGCCTGTCAGAACTTAAGATCTTGTTGGGAAGACATGCACAGCACTCCAACTTCCCAATGTATTATTCCGTTGAATTCCTGTCCAAGGCTTCCGTAAACGTGCTGGATCTCCTGACAAAGAACTGTACAAATAAGACGTATTTAAAAAGGACTGAATTATTGGGGATTATCTTAGAAGAATTAGAGCCCCAGAAATTCAGTGAAGCTTGTCAGACACTTTCGGATCAAAAAGCCACGTATCTATCTACCGTATGCTTATTAGAGACCCTGACTGGTGCAACTCCTTCCTGCAAAATAATGTACGGAAGACTTTCAGCCTCTCTATTGCGGGGTCATTTCTTGAACTTGCTGAGCCATAATGAAATGGAAAAAATCGAAGAAACATTGGGCGAACTTTGCTCGGACAATATCTCGTCAGACAGTCTCGTTAACCTTCTTATCCAAGTTAATTTAAACAGTGATAAGCAAAACTTGGATCGATCCCTGGCAAATTTTGTGAATACTTGGATCGAAAAATCATTTGAGAAATTAGGAACAGATAAGACCTCAGCTTCAATGGTGAATAGTTTGCTGAACTCAGAGGGTGAGCTAATAAGAACTTTGTGGTGTCACGATTTAGCTTTGTGCAGATTATGGCTCAAAACGCTGAATGTTTTAGCAAATTGGCTCGAACCCGTTTATTTGGAAACAGGATACGAGTGGCGGATGAAACCAATCGCACCTTTATCCGTCAGTTGTTCCTACGACAAGCTTGTTGTCGTGTTTAACTATTTAATGAAAGAAACGGATGACGTAGAAAGTCTTACCAGACAATTTTTAAAAGAAAAGCAGAAAACTAATGGGTGCTCATTATGGTTAGACCTGGGAAATTCTGTAGAAAATTGTATTTAAATCAAATCTATACATCTGTGCCAAGTTCTCTTATAACTTGTATTTTTATCTTTTAATCAATCCCTAAAGTGTCAGCGTACCCGAGTCTACTCCCTTTACTGCCGTCCTGAAATTCGCTGCTGAACAGTTTAAAGTATCCCCCGATACTTCGGCTATAATTACCGATGACGGAATCGGTATTAACCCTCAGCAAACAGCTGGTATTTCATGACTCATTACTTCCAGGCGTACGTTGCACTTGCATAACAGACCTTCTACCTCTTCTAGGAAATATATTTATGAAACATGGTGCCGATTTGCGACTCATTCCTCGTGATCGTGTAGGAAGTTGGCTTCTTTGATTACCCTTCACAAGCTATTTTATTGTGCTTCTGCTGTTCGTTCTGTATCCGGTTCATGGGTCAATACATAATTCTATTCTACTTGTCTTGGTCATCGTCCTTTTTTGCCGACAGAGTTACCTTTCCTCACGTACACCACCTGTATTTTCTTGTCTTCTACTTGAAGTTGGAACTTGGAGCAGGTATGCGTGACTTCCAGGTGTGCGGAAATGCGATGGCGTATTAAACTAATGCATATTAAGAAAGCTATACCTCAACAAGTCATTGCGCCTTGACTGGCTAACCGCTTCAACTGAAAATTCCTTTGTTATGTTCTGATAGTCTTTGATTTTCGTTGGCGAAATAAACATACCCATGTTTAAGGAATTTACATTATTACGGGGGAAACGATTATCAAAAAAGAAAGCAGGAGCGCAGAGTTTGGCATTAAATGACCGGAATTCATGCAGGCGCAGAATGTTGCGAATTTCCGATAACAATCGCCTACGGTAAAGAGTCTAAAGGTTCCAGACCCCTAAGCATGGGAATAAAGAAAGACTGACAAGGTCAAAGAAAGCAAGCCCCTCAACCCGAATTCCCATGAGCCATTCAACGTCTCATTGTTCTGTAGCCTTAGCCTCTGGCTTCTTCTGCCTGTTTGTCTTCATCTTCCGTTTCCATTCTGCCTTTCTTCACCATGCTTGAATTACTTATCCTCAACTGCTTTTGGTTTTCGGTCCGCATCCACGGTCGTTGTTCCCCAGTGCGTGGAAATCGTCAGGGTCCGCGTGGTAAATGGTAAAATGGATATCGTCGTAGCTCGAAGCTGGTAAGGTGGTTTGCCAGGGCTTCGAGGAAATACGAAAGAGAAGGAAACTTGTCTGACCAGACACAGAGGGGTGGGGGGGGGGGGGAGGTTTGGTTTGGAAGGAATGGAATGAAAATCTCTTCGCGACCCAAGTGCTGTGTCCTGGCATTCGGTTGATTATCCTCTCCCCTGTCTCAATTTTCAGTAGACCTTCCGTTCCCGTCTTGTATTCCGGCTTCCGCTGGAGTCCGCCGAGGGCGAATTACATGCGGTTTGCAGTAACGCGCTGCGCTGCGTAGGGAGCAATACGAATTTCCCAGCACGATAAGCGCAGCCGATGGTTGGGTAGCGCCTTTCTTGGCGGATCGGACTTGGGTCCTTTGCGTTCTTGTGTAACCCCAGACTGTACGAATACGACGCGGCACAAGACGACCCAGGCGAAGCGAGTCCGCAGGACGACGAAGGGAAGACCGACATTTTGTACTGTGCTCTCATACGCAGAACTTCCGCGCTTCATCGGGGTTCCCACATTACTGCGCAATTTGGGTTGTTTTCGCGACATTCAGGTACGTAATTGTACTTCTCGTGGTAGATTGGTCTGCGGTGCATGTGTAGCCGTGAGTATTTTGATTTAAAGTGGTTGAACAAGAGCTGAATTCCGCTGGAATGTGTGCGTTAGCGTAATATCCAGGGCTTGGTCGCGTCCGGTTTCCTGTCGTGTTAATCATGCATGCCCCTTTGTTCGATTAAGGAATGTTTCCAACAGGGTCTGCAATTCCCATCATGGAAATCGGGAGAACAGCTTTTTGTATGTGATGAGAGTTTGGTAAGGGGGGAATTCGGCAGCTGTAGCATACGTATTGCAAGCGCTTGGGAAATTTTAGCTGTGTGGGAAGAGTACCGTATATTGCTTCGCTTCGTGACTGGGACGGCGTCACCCAGGCGAGGCTGCAAGGTTTGGCTAGCTAAGCTAAAGCTGCCTAGTGCCTTGGGCTCGAGGTTTGGGAAAGCGGTACTCCGCCGCCATTTTGTGTAAAGCCTGGAGTTCTTTGTCCTCTGCATGCAGCACGGCACGCCTCGAAGCTAGTGCAGATTGTGTACGTGTAAAAATACCTGCGTTTATCTGATAGTGTAATATAATCTATGTGTCTTAAAATTAAACTTGATTTAAATTCACTGTTGGGTGCAATAGTGTTTATACTTTCGCACATCATCTGGAGCGTGGGTTAATTGTTTTCTTGTGTACTTTTAGGTGTCGACTGTAGTACTACGTGCAGAACATGAGCAAGTGCCTGCTGTGCTGTTAAGTCGTTATCAGCATAGCCTTATTTGTGAAACATGGACAACCAGGAGTTCTGTTTGAGGTGGAACAACCACCAAAGTACTTTGATTTCTGTGTTTGATTCCCTCCTGGAAAATGAGACCTTGGTTGATGTCACCCTGGCAGCGGAAGGAAAGTTCATACGTGCGCATCGTTTGGTATTATGTGCCTGCAGTGCATACTTCCAAGTAAGTACAGTTTCCATAATGGTCGGCCGTAAATAACGCCTGCTTTTTTTGTCCATCGTAGGAGATATTGGCACACCAACCTGAGAAGCACGTGGTCGTGTACATGAAAGATGTTCGCTTTGAACAGTTGAAGGCTCTGATGAGTTACATGTACCGAGGAGAAGTCAACGTAGCCCAAGATCAGCTGTCATCTTTTATTCAGACTGCAGAATCCTTGCGTATTAAAGGATTGGCAGATGGAGGAGACAAAAAGAAAGATCGCCAGTCGACGCCTCAAGCTGCTATTGCCTCCATGTTAACTGCAACTCAAGGGCGTTCACAGATTGCCACATCGACTCCAGTTGCAGCACCGTCAACACCAGTAGCTCCTGAAAAGACACCTGAACCCGAACCTGTCCCTCAAATTGTCACTTCACCAACTCAAACACGCCGCTCCAAACGCCAACGCCGCAACTCACATGACAACAGCACCTTGACGTCCACCAACAACAATGGGTCCCCAGCAAGCCTTGAACAGCCTATGGTTTACATTCCCAATATTAGCATGACAAGTTCTGCCCTTACTCCAACTACACGTTCGTCAGCTAAAAACAAAGCTAGTCAAGCGCCACAGCAGAAAGCTATTGACAACGGGACGCCCATCATTTCTTCAGTGTTATCTGCAGCCGAAGGCTATACCAACCCTGATCTCGACAGTCTGACCACGAACAAGGATTCTTTTGAACCGAAAATCACCGTGACAGAGAGCCTAGCAGAATCAGATGAAGGGAAAGACTCGGACGTTGTCAATGTTCAAGCTAATGATGATAGCTATATGAACATTAAGCCCAAACTTGAAGCTGACGATAGCAACTTCGAAGACGACAAGACGGGGAATGGAGACATTGAATGGAGTGACGTTGAAGGAGCTGGTCCTTCTGGAGAAGGAGTATTTGAAGGTAAAAGACGCATATTTTCTTAAAATAGTAGAGCCTGGCAATAATAATCTTCTTTTTTTTGGTTAGGATGGGGTGGCGACAACAGTAATGCTTCCGGAGAGGGACCAAGTGGACAAGGTAAGACGAAAACGTTTTCTAAATCAAAGCGAGCCAAAAATCTGACTAGCAAGTAGCAACATTCTTCGAATTAAAGTGTCTCGAATAAAGGTCAAGGGTTGTCTTGAAAACCTTTGCAAATGCGGTTTATTTTTTCTTAAAATAAAAGTCTGACACATTTGAGAAAGTGGAAGCCGTGTAGTCAAGTCAGAGGAAACATGACATGAATCATGTTCTCCATGCTTGTCACCGAGTATGGTGATTGCTGCAGATTTTTGGCACGCTTTCGGAATGAGCAGCTAAACCATGGGAGATGACTCGCGAACAATTTTAATGACTCACAAAATTTTTAAAATAGACAATGGTTGCTACTTGTCAAAGGAAGATTTCTGGGTTGAATAATATAAAAGTTTTTTATTTTATTTTTTATTAAAAAAGCGACATTTTGATAAATTTGATCCAGATGTAGTCATTTAGATAACTAATTTTGACAATGTTTTTATTGAAATTGACATCTCCTGAATGGTTTTGCTGCTTATCCCGCTTTATTTTGGCTTGGGTTGTGGTATTGAGCTAGTTTGGGATTGCATGTCTTCTGTTTCTTGCTCTTTTCGTTATTATAATCCTATCTTGCGTTGGGATCGTTTCGAGGTTTTCCTGACGGCGTTTAATTCGGGATAAATAAGTTTCAAACGATTGTCAACGAGCAGTAGTATCAAAAATCGTTGAAAATGTCAAGTAGCAGTCGCTGGTCGCAACACCGTTTATTTTCCCACTACGTAAAAGCCAGTCGTTTGTTCTCTAGTCGATCGAGGTCCAGGGATTTGTCTTTCTACGAAGTCCTTAGGTCTTTTTGTTTTTAAAGAAAAGGAGATCGCCTCAATTATCTCTGTATAAATTCTCCACATCGAAACTCCCCGCACTGAGGTACAAATCTGATGTTCAGGACGCACTCTACAGCCACGCCTTCATGGCTAGTTTACATGAGCTGCTTAGGATCGGGTGGATGCTTTTGTGCCCGTTGCACGGTGAAGGGATTGTTTTGGGCTCCTTGCCACTGATTAGGTTACGGAAATTAGATTAGGACGCCTAGTTTCAACGTACTCGACTTCTTTTTGACATGTCTGATCTTCAACCACCAGCCAACCCAACACTGCTTGCATCGCGGGATGGGGGTGACTTCTTGCTTTTCCATTCTCTCCGCTATTTCTCCCGCTCTCGGAGGTGTCTCTGACTAACAATTACTCCCAACCAACATACCGAAACTGACACACCACGTATACTTGCAGGAGAGGAAGAGAAAGAGCCTTGGAGTAATGGACGCCACATCCGCCCCCCGAATTTTGCGTTTTCAAGCTCTTCGTCTTCCTCCGTCATGTCTCTGTGGGCGTGTTCCAGGTGCAGCCGGACCTTTAAGACAGACCTGGCTTTGCGCTTGCACGTTCGATCGTCCTGCTCTCCTGATAAAGGCTACTTCTGTAGTCAGTGTCCATTCCGCGGACAACGCAGGCGACAGGTCATCGTTCACATGCTTCAAGCCCACGATGTGAATGTTAATTACAAGTAGGACTTCCCTTTTCGTTTTTAGAAAGAACATCCACTGAGCTAGCGAGTCCATTTTCACGACCTATTTCTGGTCTGTTTTATATTTATAGGGCTATTACCAACGGGCGGAAACCAGTACCGGCTTTACCTTACATGTGTGCCCGCTGTGGCAAAAGTTACAAGAACCGAAATACCTTGAAAGTTCATCAACGCTACAATTGCGGCACTCCTCCTGCTCGCCATACTTGCAGTTTGTGCGACTATTGTACTTACAATAAGAGCCACTTGATGCGTCACTTGGAGTGCATCCATCGGGTGCCTCGGAATGACAAGCCTTCTGATAATAATAACTCGGACGGGAAGAAAAGCGATCTGACCGTTATTGAATAAGTTGTAGTAGGCCTTCTCAAACGTTTTTGCCTATGTAGTTTATGTGCCTTTCCATCCATCCATCGGCGTATTCGCCAGTTAACTAGTAACGTGGGACCAAATTGCCTTGATTCTTTTCTTTGTGCCTTGCCACTGAGATTCCACTCGTACTTTTTTTCTGCACACTTTGATGATTTACACCCCTATTCTAGAACAGGAAACATTCAGAGGTAGCATTTTGATACCAAGGGCTTCAATGACTTTGCAATAAAAGTAAAAATTACCCTTCCATGCAGCATTTGTCTCCTTGCTTTCCGGGTTGAGTGACGTAGGCTAGAGTGACTTGAGTTTGACTCGGGCTTTTGAGTTTTGCCAAAATATGGTTTGCTGTTGCATGCGCTTACCTCTCGTGCAACTTAGTTTCAAAGGTTGCACTACTTTGTCCGTCGTCTCGTCTACCAACTGCCCGTGCTTGCTTGACTTGGTCGATTTCCTCATCTTCATCCTAGAAGAAAAACGTCTTAACATTAAAAATTTGTACCTGATAGAACGACCTTTTGACAGATAAGGAAAATAAAAACTAGACTTAGGCCTAGATTTATTGCCACAAAAATAGATTGTATTTTTTACCCAGTATCTGCAGTATCTGTTTGTCTATTCTGCCGTTTTTACAGATCTCGCGACAGGCGGTATGGGGCGAGCTTCGGACTTCCTCTGCATTTGTGGCAAAACCTACAAGAATCGCCATAGTTTCTTAACACATCACCGATATGTGTGCGGCAGGAGGCAGCCTCCGCTACGCTGTGCTTTGTGTCCCTACCAGTCCAATTTCAAGGGAAATTTGAACAAGCACGTGCGTAGGAGACACAAGTGTGTCTAAAAAAAGCAAGATTGTTTTGCCCCTTTTTGGAAAAAAAAAAGTTGAAGAGAAAAAAAAAGTCCCCTCAAGTTGTCAGCGTGCATTTTTTTCCTTTTTTTTTTTAGTTTGAGACAATACAATACCCCACCTTTGAATAAGCGATACAGGTCTGTTTCGTCTCTGCAAATTCGTGGAATGATTTTCTTTTTGCAACCATCCCTGCCTTCTTTCAGTTTGTAGCTTCCTCATTTTAACGTTTGGTCCATATGATTCCTACGTTGGAAATTTCTTTCAAATTTTGTTGCCTTATGCTGTTTAGCACCATGCCAAAAAAAGCAAGAATCCTATACATTTGACCCAAAGTCTGAAAACAAAAAAAAAATACCGCGTCAGTTTAGAATATGAGCATTCATGTCAAATTCGTTTATGCTCCTTGTTACAGGTGCGGATGTATCGGCGCCGCACGGAAGCCCCTCATTGCGCTGTCAACGATGTGGGAAAGGGTTCAAAACTCAAACTGCTCTCGCGGGCCATCGAACGCACACGTCGTGTAGCGGTGTGCTCCCACGTTATTCTTGCGATATCTGTCAGTATCGCTCGCATAGAAGGGCCGATTTGCAAAGACATTATGAATCCCAGCGTCATCGTAAAGTTATCGATGTAATTGTAGTTGCATAGAAGAACTTTTATGTGTAAACGTGTCGGAAGTAATTGCGTGACAGCACAGAATTTCACTCGCGTTAAAAAGGAAGCGGCTCGGGTTTCTAATCTGGCGCGGTTCAGGAAGCCGCTGCAAGGAAGTGTGGACTAAGTTCAAAGTTGTCTCAACCGTCATGTAATAGATAACTGTTCCAAACACCTTGAAAAGTTCTTATCTCTAGTAAACTTTTCATATCGGAGTATTGGCAAGATCCTCTGCCATAGCTGAAGGTTTTTGAGCTTAAGATCGAAGGGATTGGCGTTTTGAGCCGTGACATTTGCCCTTTTTTTTAAAAAAACTTCATTACTCTTAATAAGATCGCGAGTTACGAAGGTCACGTCAGTTTGTTCTTACGCAAAGCCTTCCCATTTCTGTTGCAGGGCCCAAGCCAAGCGATATAACCTGGCATGAGTGCGTGGGTTGTGGACGATTCTACCGTCATCAGAGCAATTTAAAAAGACACACAAATTTGGAGTGTGGCAAGCACCCAGCTTTCCCATGTTTTCAGTGTGGCAAAAAGTTTCATCAAAAAGGGAACGTCATCCGGCACATGATCTCTGTGCATCGCATCGAAGATGCAAGCATATCTTACGGGTGTTGGCTTAAAAGAAACATTTCCCAGTCAACGAGATGAAGTGTTGGAGACTCGCTCACTTTTTGTTTGTCTGGCTTGGTTGGCATTGGTTATACAAATCAGTTGTGGAAAAGGAAATACATATCCAGGTGTATCCAAACTTGTGCTTCGTGCCTTCACCTCTGAAGGTTTTTCTTGAGACGATGCAGTCTATTTTTAGACTCTAGACCTTTCCTTCCCCTTTTCCCCAATGCTTAGTAGGAAGGGTGTATTTTCTTGACATCCTTGGTAGATTGGCTTAGAAATTGAAGGTGTCCGTTGCCTCTTGCATTTAGCTCGGTTTGCTTGGCATATGCCCTTAACTATTCTTATTCGCTTAGCCTGGTCCTGACGTCGTACTGTACAGTACCTTTGAACGGAGCTGATAATCATCCTGATAGGGTACGGCATACATATTTGCGTCAGTCGTAGTTTCTTATTTTGGGACTTTCTGTGCAAACGTTGTACATTCTTACGCCAGGTAGTGGATACAAAGGAGCTCAGAAGATCACTTTTGCGGGAAGAGCTTTCGTCGTCTCATGGTACTGGATACCGAGGTACCGTACATATACGCCTAAATTCGCAGTCGAAGAGACGCTAAAAGAAAACCAAAAGAGGGACAACAGTGTGGAATTAGCCCACGGTCAAGGAAGGAAATTTTATTTGAGTTATGCCAGCACGATTCTACGTTCAATGAAACGTTTTCCTACTCGTTTTTCTTGGCTGTGTAGTACTCTTGAACATAATTCCTGGACAAAGAAGTACGCCCAGTAGTTAATCTTGTTTGGTTTTACGCTTTTTAGTACTCCTCGTACAGTCTGTTTTGTTTTCCTGTACCCTCTTGAGGTTCAAGGTATTCAGCACACGTCCGTTTGGTATTACGTTAGCAAAAACTGTGCTTCCTTGGGTTGCCTTACTCGTTCGGCGGTCCTTACTATTGATCGATCTCGTCTTTTACTTGGCTGCATGTTCGAAACGCGACGCATCAGTTTTTAGATAATTGAATTAATTCTAGCTACAAAGTTGTACTCAATACCCACAAAAAAAGCCCAAAAAATTTACTTCTTTAGTTTTGTGTACCTCTTTGGTTTTGTTCAGAATTGGTTAATATTTTTGTGTTTTGATCCCGATAAGGCTGCATGCACACAGCTTGGCTTTGCTCCACTTTCACTGTATTTATGATATAACGTGGGGTACAAGTAGGAAGTTCGGCAGCTGATTGCAATATTTATTCTGTTCGCAGGCATTTCGCCTTTTTCTTCTCCTCCCTTGCATCAGTGCCCTGATTGTCAGCGCTTTTACAACGACGCATCGGGTTTGAACCACCACATGCGTTATGTGTGCAAAAAGGAGTATCTACTACAGTGTTTCCAATGCAGTCGGCGGTTTAAGCTCAATCAGCATCTGCTGCGCCATTTGCGTACCGTTCACAAACTGCAGAACACTGACATGTTTCATAAGCGTCCCAAAGCCAAAATAGCATGTTGAGTCACGAAATCTATAGGTAGGACCGCATAAATAGTACCCTCTTCTTTTCGTTTTACCATTCGGATAGCCGTCTTTTCGACATTAAAGCCGGAAAAAGATGTTGCTATGTCTGTGCTTGAACCAGTTCAAGTTTCTTTCTGTTAAACAAAAGCTATGCAGCATGCAGTCCTTCTTATGATTTGGAGCAATCCAACAACCCCCAGCTTAACTTAGCTGCCCGCTTCGTTTGCTACATTGCGTAGTCGTATGTACGAATTGACCCAGCCAATCCGCCATGATACACGTATCGGCAACACCGACAAGATGTGTTTTTCTTGTTGCAGGTCCTGATGCCATGGCGGATTTTGAGCTTTCGCTTCGGCCGTCCGCGGTGGCTTGTCCTCGATGCCAAAGATATTATCAACATAGATCTTCATTACTTCTTCATTTGCGAGATCAGTGCGGCCGGTCCAGTCCACGTTATAAGTGTCCGCATTGTTCGTTTCGAGCTTTTCAGAATGGTCATGTCCGTCAGCATATGGCAAAGCTTCATGGCTACCGGTTTCCTCGTTTCGCTCGGCAAATATTTTACGATGTGGACCCTTACGCCATGCAACAACAGAATTAACTTTTTCTTTGTGTAAAGACTTCCGGTAGTAGTTTTTTTTTGGTGAAGACGCTATAAATTACCCCTAATTTAGTGCATAGCTTTTTGTGTGTATACGTCAGATTGTGGTTCAGTAAAGTTTCGAGACATAACATGATTCCCCTTTCTTTTGTGAAAGAGGTGTGCATGCCATGGAGGTTGAAGAAGAGGGAGGTCACAATCAGGTCGTTTATCCACGTTTCGTCGTCATGGTATGGGATCTCGAGCGTACTTTATGTCGAAGAGATTCCAAGTTTTAGCAACGGTGGCTGAAAGAATCAAGCGGGATCGGTTGTTCCATTGATTTCTTACAGGTTGCATGGGGCTGGCCTTGCTGGCGGCCGTCAAACCATAGCGGTGAGGAGTGGTTCCTCATCTGAATTAAGTTCACTTTTTTATATTGGTGGGTTTATTAGCGTGCTAGCTTATACAAGGAACATTAAAACAAACATTAAGGCAACAAGGTTTCGGTTTCGGAGTACATTCAGCGATGGCATGAACCGCAAGTTTACGCGATTGAAGCTCGTAGCTCAGACATAATAATGTTCATGGGAACATCGGCTGCAAAGAAGAGTTAGGTTACCCCGAAAAAGTAAAAATACGTTTCTTAGACACTTGAACGAACCTCTCGAACTTGGTTTTCCGCTTTTCCTCATGCTATGCCTTCCTTTCTGGACGTTTAACAGTCGCTGGGATTCTGGGCTTGGGTTTTTCTTCAGTTGCTTTCCGCTATGACGCCCAGCTTTTTTTTTCCTGCGTATTGACCCTTATTCATCACTGCAAACATGCTGATTGCGGAGAACCTGCGAGAGTCGGTGAATCATTAGCTTGGTGCACGCTGGGGAAAAAGGAAAACCTACTTTTAAAAAAGATGCTCGACTGTACAATGCCAATCCACATATTGACCAAAGATTACCCTTGTTTTGTGTTCCAGGCTTGTGTTTTCTGTTTGAAAAGCCCAAGATTCGTCATATCTGCCCACGTTGCGGAAAATCGTACGCGCAAAAGTACTCCATGAGGCTTCATCTTAGGAACGAGTGTGGTCAAGAACCCAAATTCGCTTGTTTATTTTGCCCTCTTAAGTCCAGGCGTAACGGCAATATTCGCCAGCACATGAGACGTGTGCATAATGTCCAGATTCCACCTTACATTCGTCATCTTCACTTACCCGTCAAAACTGAGGTCATTGATTACGAGTAAAAAAAAAGAAAAAAGAACCTGAAGATCCAGTTAATGTTGACGCTTCCAATAAGGAACATTCCAAAACGTGTGGCCTTCCGACAAATCTTCCCATTTTCCGTTTTGGTTTTCCAGAAGGAAAAATCAGGCGTCATGCTATTGAGTTATTGAATTTAGGGAAAATATTTTAGTGCTAATAGAGTTAATTCCGAGATGTGATTTTGCTTGGCCTTTAGAAAAATGGGGAACTTGGTGCCTTTAAGTAAATTATATGTCGTTTTGTTAGGACTTGATCTTTTTTTTTTTCCTTTGAAACTTTCACGAGTTTCGTTGTTGCAATGCATTCCGTTTCTTACCATATTGGTCGTCTAATTAGAAGTTCGTCCTCAGCTAGGCTAGGCAAACTTGATTTGTTCAGTTATAATGGAGTTTAATTCACGAGTAGAATAAGTTAGAGCTGTCTTCGTACTATTGATATGATAACCTGCTTTCGTATTGAATGAAAAGCTTAGAAATTTTAAACCGAACTTTTCGTTTTTCGTCATTCTGCTGAATCATTGCATCTGTTGGATCATAAACTATCAGGAAAGAAAAATGAAGCTGTCGAATCAGTTTGAATTAGGACAATTTGGTTTTTCTTTCAAGGTGTGGTTAATTCACAAATGTCGACTGCTGACGTCATACCTAGGTATGGTTATGAAAAGGGTAATAATTTTCAATGCGTGTTCTCTTTGGACTGGGAACATCACACATATAAAGATCTCTTGCTGCACCTCGGGGACTGGCGATAAGGCTATTTTGCTAAGCCCGAACTAAACTGAATTTGTTCTCTTTGAAGTTTGGGCTTTTGCTCCTAGTTTTCTCAGTAAGTTGGCTGGCGTGGAATTCCAAGAATTGGTCGAAACAAACGCAATGGTAGCAATTTTCTTGCTTATTAACCGCATGAAATGATGTTGAGTACTTCTTATTAATCAAATGTTTTATATTCTATTTTTTTTTTAGGTAAGAAGTCCCAAAGGAACGCCCATGCGCGCTACGTGTGTTCGCATTGCGGGCGTGGGTATTTGCGCCTGCCGAGTTTGCGTTACCATGTACGGTTCGAGTGCGGAAAAGAAAAACAGTTTAGTTGCTTCCTGTGCCATCGAGAATTTCGCCAAAATAGTTCGTTAAGGCGGCATTTACGTGATATGCACGGGTATGGAGAAGCGCAGAAAAGAGCTCGTCGGGTTGTAAAATGACGATCAGTAATGGGAGCTGCTTATACCACGTTTTATTTTTAATAACTGTCATTTCGTATTCAGCTCCAAATGGGTTGTTTAATTTAATGGCTCTTCATTTATCGTTGCCGGTTTTTTAAAAATTAAAGATACTAACTAGAATGAGGTTGAATTGAAAGCCTGATAGCCCCTTCCAATTCCTCACTCGCTGCCTTATTCTTATGGTTGTTTGTTAAAACCGTTTTATATTTCATAACCTGTCTGATGTTCGAAAAATATGTGGGTTTTAAAGAAAAATACACATTTTTCTATGAAAAATTCTTTGCAATTATTAAGCGCCAATCCTTCCTCGCTGCCTTATTCTTATGATCTAAATATGCAACTTATGAATCGCCAGTTCGTAGGTAGCATTTCAGTTCTGGTTTTCTGTTGTGCGACAAAATTTCTTTTGTTCCGTTGTGTCCAATGAACCGCGCCAAGTTCGTTCAGGTCAGAAACGCTGGGAACGCCTTCCAGTTCGCCAGTGCGTTCTGTAGCCGGCTGCTTTTCCGCCTACGTTGCTACTATGACGTCAACATTGTAGTGTCCATTGTAAACAGCCAGGAAGGGCGGTCATTTTCGCTTGTTTTGTCAAGTAGCCTGACCAGTTCTTCATATAGATATATAAATAGTGTTTGGAGTTCCAATGGTTGTGAAAAGTTCCTTTATTTTTGTGTGATAAGTGCTTTGTTAATTACTTGGGAAATCGGAGAGATTCTAAAATGGAAATTCTGATGTTTAGTCGAAGTAAATTATATTTATCGAATGTACGTTGTTTAATCAATTACGATTTTTCTGTATGCTAAAGGATTGGTCTGCTATGTGCTGCTACTGGCGTTGTACATTATCGTATCCAGAGTACAGGGTTCGAAATTAGGAAGAGGAGAGCCAGATGGTCTTGCTTCTGATCCGTATTTAAAACTTGAACTTCGTATGCCAGGTGTCCGGCCGAAAATTGTAATAATTATTGCAAAACATTGTCAGACTTTAATACTGTTTTTCTTCAGAATGATGATTACATTTGCCATGCTCATAAAATCAATAGTTCCCAAGAGTTGTACATCAGACAATTCAGCGTGAATGCCGATGCCCAGAGGGCTCATCACATGTTGTTGTATGGATGTCCATCTGTTGATTCTGATCTTGCCGCAAAAGGATCCTGGTAATGTTTCCTGTTTTTCTCAGGAAGTCTCGGGAGATAAATGAAGGGTAGCTTTTAATTACTAAATATCCTGTAGGGACTGTGGCCATCACCGTGTATGTCCGGGGTCGCAAATCTTGTTTGCGTGGGCCAAAAACGCTCCAGCAACCACGCTACCACCAAACGTAGCATTTCGTGTAGGCGGATCTACTCAAATTCAGTACATTGTTATGCAAGTTCACTATGCTCACCCATTGTCCCCAGACGATGAAGATGATCGGTCCAGCGTTGACTTATCGTATTCTTATACTCCGTAAGTCTCAACTCCTATAACTTGTGAGTTTAGTTTCGTGTTTTCTATTGCAGGGAAAAGTACATCGCGGGAATCTTCCTCTTACTGGCTTCACGTACCGTGATTCCTCCCCATACGCCCAGTAAAGAAGTCTGGCTTATTCGATATGGCAGTTACAATTTTTTTCTTAGAAACTTACGGCGAAGTCAATTGTTTAGCGAACCAGCCCGCTTCCATTCATCCATTTGCATTCAGGGTACATGCACATAAACTAGGTGTGGTCATTACTGGTTATAAATATGACCAGAAAGTAATAAGTCATGAAATTCTTTCCCTTTTCAGTTGTTCTTATTGCAATTAACCATTTCTGTAGAATGATACTATGGAAGAGATAGCACGAGGAAACCCGCAGTGGCCGCAAGCATTTTACCCCATGAAGAAAGTCTTTTCTGTTGAGAGCGGTGACATACTTGTTGCAAGGTGCACTTTTAATTCCACGAATATGAGTAATTATACCCATATAGGTAAGCATGTCTCTAATTCCTTACCTAAGCATATAGAACGTAGAGTACACGCATATATTGTACTTGCTTTTAGGATCCACCGCGGGTGACGAGATGTGCAATTTATATATAATGTATTACACGGACGCGAGAAATGGCTCGAGCTTTGCGCAGTGCGTGGATGAGCAGATCCCAAGTTTCCATATTCGTTTACCAGCAGACTCGGACCAACCTTTACCGCCTAACCCCTTACTAGAAGAACATGCGCTACATGGCAAACACAGCCAGGTTAACCATGGCACAGAGAGCCAAATGACTACTCAAAACTCAATCAATATGGTAATTAAGACCACAATATTGACGTTTCTTAAGGTTTCACACTTTTCTTTGTACAAACCCAGGAACATCTTGACTACAATGGATTGTTTGCATCCAGTAAACAGGGTACATCTTCTAAAAAAGCAGATCCCACCTTTCATAGCAAAAAGAAACCAGTACCCCTCCACGTTGATACCTACGATACTTACAATAACCAAGACGACAGTTTCAATTACCCTGAAGGTCCAGCTTCTAGTGCGGAACTTGATCTAACTAAAACCCCAGATTACACTCTTCCGAAGGACATGGCCGATGCTGGGTTCCAGGATGTGGCTGGTTGGTTAAAACCTGAAACTCTAAAACTTATTGGACAGCCTTCGGCAGTGGCTTTGGACTCCGCTAACAACATCGTTATATTCCATCGATCATCGCGCGCGTGGACCGCCTCTACTTTCAATAACAACAACGCGTTGAGTTTGGACGAAGGTCCAATCCCAGAACCAACCTTAATTACGGTGACATCGTCAGGAGCCTTGATACGAAAATCCGGCCAAAATTTGTAAGTGAGCTACGGGTAACATTTTTGATGAAACTAATGTATGCATTATCTAGTTTTTACATGCCGCACGGCTTAACTATCGACCATGAAGACAACCTATGGGTTACTGATGTCGCTCTCCACCAAGTCTTCAAGATCAAGCCTTTATCGGATAAGCCTGTGGAAATCGAGCTTAGTTTAGGGACCAAATTGAAACCTGGCAAAGGAGACAATTCTTTTTGCAAACCTACTTCAGTGGCTGTCTTGAAATCGGGCGAATTCTATGTCGCTGACGGCTATTGTAATTCGCGAGTCATTAAGTACACGGCCCAAGGAACTAAGTTAATGGAATGGGGAGAACACCCTACGTATGCCTTTGGTAGGTTTTTCGGCTTCTAAAGAACAATCCAGTTAATTTTCTTTTTGTTACGTAGGCTTTAAAGTTGCACCACCCAACTCTGCGTTTGATATACCCCACTCCCTAGCTTTGGCTGAAGAAAAGGACACGTTATGCGTTGCTGATAGACAGAACAAACGTATCCAGTGTTATGCTGTGTCAACTGGCAAGTACAAGTACCAGATCAACTCACGTGTCGTGAGTGGAATACCCTATGTCTACGGCCTTGCGTACTCGCCAGCAAATGGTAAAATTATTGGCATTTTAGACTCGTTTAGTTATAAGTCGCATTCATAGGAGGAGAATTGCTTGCTGTAACGTGGACAGCAGAGAATCAACCGTCTCCAGGATTAATTTTTGACATAAGTAACGGTCAGCCGCGAGGTTTCTTCAAGCCCTCTCCTAGCGAGTTCAGTAGACCACATGCAATGGCCGTTTCTGGGGATGGGAACCACATCTTTGTGGCAGATATTGAGCGAAACGGCGTTTGGCACTTAAAGAGAGGTATGCTTTTAGTTAAGCCACGCTATAGAAAGCTTCATTTCGTGTTTTATTAGGCAATTCAACCTTGAATCCTGTCAGCCCTACCATCATCAAAGCGAATGTTGTACCGTCGATTAACCAGACAGGAATTTTACCCTTTGAGGGCAAAGGCTCTCTGGTCAAGCCGGTTACACCAAGCTGGTCCATGTATATATTCCTCATGAGTTTAATAGCTGTTCCTGTGCTATTCGTAGTGCTGATTACCGCGGTTGTAAAGTTGCGGAAACGAGGTAATTTGTTTTGGTTTCTGAGTCGTCTTTCCTTCATAGAGTTTATTTCCCTAGGTGGCTTAAGATGTTGTCGGAAAATAAGTTCTGTCAATTCGCTGTTAGGGACTGGTAAATCGCGTAAGGGCTTTGAGAAACTTGCGATGGAAGACAGCGAATCAAGCAACTGTTCCGATCAAGACGAATCGGAGCCGGAAGTTGTAGAGTACAAGGCCAGTGGGCATAAAGCATAAAGTAAGGGGACATCTGTTCTCAAGATCTATTTACGCATTCATCGTTGAACAATTCAATATTGGTCATATATGCATCGTTCTCATCCAGCCTAAATTCCATTCCATTTACCGTTGCTATGTATTTGTATTAAAAAATGCACCGTCTGTTATGCTTTTGTTTTGCTGCAAAATGGTAAAAGGTTAGCTAGTTGCATTCAGTGTGGGTGTAAGGTATGTGGCATCTATTGGTAAAAAGCGTTTTTCGGATAATATATTTTACCGGGTTACTAGAAAGTGAGGCTATTTACAAAATCAAACGTCATAATATATTTAGGTAAGAAAGGATCGTAGAAGGGTTCGACATTCGCCCTTTCGTCACGTCTCGCCACGCCAATAGTTCTATTACTTGGCGTAATCTAGTAATGCAGTTAAGGTTGAAATGCGTCAGCACCTGGGTTAATAATTCCCGCCACGGTGTAAAGCGCCTCTCCGGGGAAATTCCCCTAACTTGAGACGCAAACAACAACCTAGGTGGGAGGTGATAGGGAATTGCAAGATTTTGGGTGACTGCTGTAGCGTGTGCACTTATCCTGTTTTGACTGGAGTTATCTTTTGCGCCTCATCTTACGGCATTTTTGTTTCGTAAATTAGGGTATTAACACTACGCCTGGATGGCCCAACCTCGAATCGTCGGATATATTCCGCAGCAGGGGCTTAACGGAATGGTAAATACGTTTGTGACAGTTTCCTACGTGGAGCTAGTCAAGTACTGATAAGGCCAAAGTATCTAATATTGTCTATTTCTTATTCTTATTAACAGCTGGAACCCACGAGGTTGTTGCGACTAAAAGTTGTTAGTGGGCAAAATTTGGCCAAGAAGGATATCTTCGGGGCAAGGTATAAAACTAGTCTAGTTTTCCTATTCCTTAAAACTCTGATAGTGAACTCTGGCATATTCTAATTGTCTTACATCGTCCTAGTGATCCTTATGTTCGTATTGATTTGGTAACTACTCAAGGCGATGAAGTCATTGATTCCGTGTTAACAAAGACGAAGAAAAGGGTAAACAAATAGGGAAATTTCATTGGTGTTTTCTATATTCTAACATTATTGTTGTAGACACTGAATCCAAAATGGGATGAAGAGTTCATTTTTAGTGTCAAGTCTGCTGAACACAAGCTTGTCTTGGAGGTCTTCGATGAAAACCGTCTAACCCGAGATGACTTTTTGGGCATGGTCGAGCTGTCACTAAGATCGCTACCAAAGGAACATCCTGATGTCACTATTCCAATCAGACCTTTCATCTTAAAACCAAGAAGGTACCTAAAACTCTTTCACTTACCTTGATGTTGTTAACAGTATCTTTCTTCTAAAGTAGTGCTCGGTCACGGGTCAAGGGCCACCTACAGTTATACCTAGCATACATTCCTGGGCCTAATGAAGAAATCTGGAACGGAGAGGCCGTTGAAGGTGATAACAGAGAAGATGTACCCGAACCAGACTGGGAGTTGGTTGACGCTTCTGATGGACATGGAAGACCTCAAGTAGAAAGACCTGCAACTGTAAGTATTAATTTTCCATGAATAGTTTTATACGAGACGGTATCTCTGTGTGGTTAACGTCTTCGCTATGGTTTTGTTTAGGTGACCATGACTCCCAATACAGAGCCGTTGGCTCCTATGCCTCCTGGATGGGAAGAGCGGCAGGACGCCAATGGTCGCACCTATTATGTCAACCATCTCGCTCGGTTTACGCAGTGGGAGCGTCCGACACAGCCACATCCTACAGAAGCAGTTCAGCAGACATCTAGAGAACGCAGCATAGAAAATGCTCAAGTGGAAATGCAAAGAAGATTCCATATCTCAGATGTGGGACAAGGGGCCGAACCTTCTCAGCAGCAAATAATGCAACAGGTGACACATAAGACTCGTGTTGTTATACTACTTAATCTGAACAACAACAACATGCATGGGAATGGTTGTTTGCGGTAGCCTGTTGGTTAACCTTTGTATTCGACCTTGGGATCTTCGGTGAAACTAACAATTTGAGAGCGTTTAGGGTTTAGAGGACCTGGACGAATACTACTCGGATGAAGACGAGGATTGGGATGAGTCAGATGATATATTCGATGAGGTTATAATCCATTTCGATGAGGGTTATTTAGCATTGGTTGCTTCCCTGCATTGCTCGTATTTTTTATGCAAATCGCGTATTAAAAGCCCCTTTATTTCGGTTTGTGTGTTATTGTAGATGCAAGAGTTGCAGTTAACCGATGGCATTAGCCCTGCCAATTCGCGTCGTTCGTCGGTAACTGTAGGTTACTCCCATTTGTACTTGCTCTTTTTTTTAGTTGCGTAGTTGCGTGCTGTAATTTCATTAAGCTTTACAAATTTTTATGTATCTGTATTGCCGAAGCTAAAAAAATTGGTGCTAGGTACCCCCCTCTGATCCTCCTCGACGTCCCTCTGCCTCGCCGCCCTCAGCACCTTTGCCAAGTTCGGAAGGTTTGCCCCCTGGCTGGTCCCTTCAAGTAGTAGCCGTTACTGTCACCTTTGTTTGGCGGCTTTCTTAATTTCCAATTATTAGGTAGCGCCTGTTGGGAGAATCTTCTTTATTGACCACAACCACAAGAAAACGACATGGATTGACCCTCGCACTGGACGTCCTTCTCCACTTCCGAGTGCCGCTGCACCTCCAGCTAAACGGAATCAAAACGAAGATGAACTGGAAGCATTACCTGAAGGATGGGAAGAGCGAGTCCACAACGACGGCCGAATCTTTTTTATCGATCATAGTAAGGGAGTCTTTTCTACAAACGTGAATTTTCAGCTATTAATTTTCGCATGCGTTTTTCTTTTAGATACCAGGACTACCCAGTGGGAAGACCCACGGTTATTGAATCCCCACATTGCTGGACCTGTAAGGTTTCGTTTCATTTCTTTTAAACCCCTTTAGTGACCATGTTCTGTTATTTTTTGCGCAGGCCGTGCCCTATTCGAGAGATTACAAGCGAAAGTACGAGTATCTCAAATCGCAGCTCAAGAAACCGGTAAGAGGTTGTGCAAGTTGTGCAATTTCATTTGTGCCGTTGACGTAAGGTCCTAAAGTTGGTTTTTCTGTGGCAGGCTAACGTGCCTAATAAGTTTGAGATAAAAATTCACCGAAATAACATTTTGGAAGATTCGTATCGAGTCATATCTACTGTGTCCCGCGTGGAGCTTTTAAAGACAAAACTTTGGATTGAGTTTGATGGAGAGGTTGGATTGGATTATGGCGGAGTGGCCAGGGAATGGTTTTTCCTTTTGTCCAAGGAGATGTTTAACCCTTATTACGGTTTATTCGAGTACTCCGCCATGTAAGTGCCATTCTGTTTCGTTTCGAATACGCTGAGGTTTAAGTGTCTGTTTTTTTGTGGTTTTTATAGGGACAACTATACGCTTCAGATTAACCACATGTCAGGACTTTGCAACGAAGACCACCTGTCTTATTTTAAATTCGTGGGTCGAGTGGCCGGTATGGCTGTCTATCATGGGAAACTCTTGGATGGTAATTTTATCTAAATTGGTGTGAAATCAAAGCTCAGTTTTTGGTTGAAAACGCAGCCTTTTTCATTCGCCCCTTCTATAAAATGATGCTGGGAAAGCCTATTGAACTTCGTGATATGGAAAGTGTGGATTCCGAATATTTTAATTCATTAATGTGGATCAAAGAGAACGACCCCGAGGAGCTGGAGCTTACGTTTGCCATTGATGAAGAAATTTTTGGTCAAACGTCCCAAAGGGAGCTTAAACCCAGCGGCGCCAAAATTCCCATAACGAACGAAAACAAGGACGAATATATCAAGTAAAGTTTTTATACGTTATCGGAATTATTTTGTATCATTTAAAAAAAAAATCTTTTATGATTATCGTTCCTAGTCTCGTGATCCAATGGCGTTTTGTGGCACGTATTGAGCCCCAAATGAAATCGTTCTTGGAAGGCTTCAATGAACTTGTACCCTTGACTTTACTTCGAATCTTCGATGAGCACGAAATGGAGTTGCTCATGTGTGGAATTGGTACTATCGACGTGAAAGATTGGAAGGCCAATACCCTATACAAAGGAGACTATCACCCTAATCACATCGTTATTCAGTGGTTTTGGAGGGTAATTAAATCCTGTTTTTTTCTCTGCCATTAATTAAGTCTGTAATGTATTATTGTGGCAGGTGGTCCTCTCATTTAACAGTGAGATGCGTGCCCGCTTGTTGCAATTCGTGACGGGTACGTCGCGTGTGCCTATGAATGGGTTCAAAGAGCTCTACGGTTCTAACGGACCTCAGCAATTTACCATTGAGAAATGGGGAACTCCAAACAACTTTCCGCGTGCTCATACTTGGTAAGTAAACTTTTTTCTTACTCATATTGAAGCGTAAACATTGTCGTCGTGATTTAAGACGACCGTTGCTAATACTCACGGTGATGTTTTCCTCTTTCTTGTTTTTCTTTTAACGTAGTTTTAACCGGCTGGATTTGCCGCCTTATGAAAGTTACCAAGAGTTACGAGACAAGCTCATCAAAGCGATTGAGGGCTCTGAAGGCTTTGCAGGTGTTGATTAAAGCAAAATATTACATGTATAGCCCCTATTTACCTGATCTGTTTGCTCGAAGTTCGGTTTGAAAACTTTTCTAAATCATGTACAGAAAAAAAATTGCACGAGCTGTTTCGCAAAGTGCTGTTTTCTTCAAATTTTACTACGCTAACCTGTTTCTCTTGTTTTCTTACATACGGGGACTGCTATGTTAGCTTTATTCGAAATGGCAAGCTAAGGGCAAGTGGCAATTTCTCAATTTCAATCCATTTCTTTTTTTCTTCGACAAAAATATTAACCTTGGAAAGTTGGTAGAAAAATATTTAAAAAAAAGTTTGGGTCTGTATCTTTCAGAACCAAACCGAATTACTACACCCTAGTCTCTCACTCCCTTTCCCCTGTAGAATATCCGCGTGACGTGTTAACAAATTATCTATACATCCTTAAGTTTATTTGTTAAGAACTTTCCAAGGACCATGCAAAAAAAAAATAAAAAATTACGAAACCTGTCTAGAACATCGTTTTTTTTTTTTTTTTCCTTAAGGGGCTGTGAAATTGTTTGCTGAACACTATAACTTGCGTCTTGGCCTTTCAAATCCTTTCTTGTTTGTCATTTGTGATATGCCCTGTAATAATAAATCTTAAGCGTTTAGCCCAGTTCGGCTCGCTTGCACTTCAAGAATGTCAAAGTACAGGTTCAAGTATTTACAGTTAAAGGTTAAAAAACATGAATCTCCCCAAGGTCCTGGCTTTATTATTGGACTGAGGGGGATGACGTTATCGTAATGGCGAAAAAAGGAAATGTGGGTAGAATAAGAAGAACTCATTGCCATTGTTACCGCTTTCGGTGGTGCCCTTAACAAGCAGTATCCTGTAGAAGACCGGATGAGATGACGTCTACGTCTCTTACGGCTTTCGCTGTAAATGAAGGCAACCTACATTTTTTGCATGAAGATATACTCCGCATCCTATATGCACTGGTGTACAGTGCCAAGAAATGTCCTTCTCTTGAAATTAGGTAATTTTATCATGTCTCATCCTATTACTGTCAGCGATACTGATGCTCTTGCGTAGGTGGAGTTCGGATTTAGGAAACATCGATTTTTCTGGAGCCGAACAAGCTTTTGTATCGCGCGTTTCCCCCTTACAGTGCTGATCGACTGAAACAAGTAAAACCCCTCTTTATTTCCAATCGTCGGGCCTGAAATCAATGGCCTGGTCGTCATCGTTTTGTACCCTCTAGTACAACAAAAAACTCCTTGCGAAACCGAGAGATCGACGAGGAAATGTTTAATATGAGTATAATTTTTGTCTTTGCACAAGATTCGTCTTCCGTATATAGCCTACAGTCGTTTCTTCTACGTTAAAAAAAAAAAAAAAAAAATCTTGCGGGGATTTCGGTACCTGAGTGTCGTTAGCGTCAGGCATCTACTTGAGGTGCCCATTGTACTCTGCGTTTGATATAACCACTCCTGGACTGCCTGTCGGACCGCTCCCTTTCCACCTTGCCTTACCCATATGTTAACTAAAATGGTGTTCTTCTTCTTCCTTCGCCTTTTCTTGGTCACAATCTGCGAATATCCAAAGGCGGGTTAAGAGCCCTGCGTTGGGACTGGTCCTTTTGATTCACGCCACCATTGTTGGGGTCGTATTAAAAAAAAGAAAAAGAAGAAGAAATCGGGGCAACGCGTACGGCGCGAATCGGCCGGTAGAAGAGATGCGGGACTCGCCCCAGCCAAGTTGAGCATCTTCACATTCAGTGTACTACACTGGGTGTTGCTGTCAACAACGCCTCCGTCCGAGACCCTACCTCCAGTGGTTGCTTCGTTTACTAACACCAGTCGAAAATTGCAAGTAAATGAATCCCAAAATAAGTTGTTTTCACTAATTACCTTCTATCCCTTTACAGCCTAAGAAACCACATGTGCCGGGCTCTGAAAGATTGAAGATCGTTGGTAATTATCATTACTGCGGTCTAGACGGCGCAAATGAAGTTGTGAAGTGTGACAATTAAGATCACGTGCCGACTGTCCATGAAAGTTTTTTTTTTTTTTTGCATCGTCTAAATTGAAGTGCTAGCCAAGAAAAACAATCAGGTCGGTCGCTCGAAGAAAGTGATCAATAATTCGTTAAAGGCGCGGATTTTTTTTTAGGAAAGCTCGAAACATAGAAGTGGGGGAAAAAGCCTCAAGAGAAGTAAAGATTCAATCGAGTGCAGTCTGACTCGATTTGTTCCTATATCAGGACCTTTAAGGTTTCGAAAATTCGGGGCGAAAAAGCAGTACAAAGTGCTCTTCAATGGAGCCGTGGATGATTGTTTTGGTGGCTATTTTCATTACATCCTTCCTAACCGTGGTCGCCTGCATCATTTACCAGTTTTTCTTCGTTCATTAATGAACTCGACAAAGTCGCGTGACTCAAGTTTACGTTAACCACCCGAAACATTTTTGCCCCATATTACACGACATTTTTACATACATCAGCCGCTATAGTGACGGGTTTCAATACGAAAAGAGAAGCTTGCGTTTGCCACGGTGTGATCCAGATTTCTGTGGTTCTTAGTCGTTGCCAGAGGAAATGTGCCCAGCCTTGCATCCGGTAAGTGGGCTAGCTTTATCTGAATTAAGATCCCGGTATCTCTAGCGGTTAGTTAGCGTCAATGATTGCATGCGAGCGAGTTTGGGATACGTAAAACAACCCGCGCTTTATCATGCACGCTTTTTTTGCCGCCCAAGAAAAGCGAAACCAGGCACCTGCTATATTTAAGATAGGATATTCAATTCCTTCCATTTCTTTCAACATTTCTATTGGTATTTTCTACATTCAATTCAATTTCTATTCAATATTCATACGCTAACCCATGATTCGAAGATTTATTTTACAGTCTAATACCATATTGGTGTCGCTCGTATCGTGGTAACTTTGATGCTGTGTGCCTCCTGAGTACTGGAACGAAAGTATTTTCAGCAGCAGTATTTGACGCATGTCAAATGAGAACAAAGCGAACATGCAAATTGAGTCTTTTAGGCTAGGGAATCCTTCTTTTCGAAGGAGATAATTTTGTATTTTTTTCGGAAAAAAGAGGGGGTGGGCCAATACAAGGAAGTCAAAGAACCAGTACGTTGCTTGTGAAGAGCCCTATTCAGAAAAGGCACCGTCAACAGAATCTTCTTTATATTGTATATCCTTTTTTATTGCTTTTACGTCGCATCCTCTTGGTTTTCATATTTTTCAGTGAGCTAGCTTTCCCGGTCTTGCCGTGGAGTCTGGGGATGCAGCTAGCAAGCAAACAGGATAGTTGATGGAAAAGGTTTTCTGATATATTGGAACGAAAAATTCTAAAGGTAGATACCCATGGTAACGCTATATTATGTTAGGAAGTGTATAGGATATGACTGTAGGTTAGTTTTCTTCTCCCAGACAGACCTTTCCGGTACCTTGTGAGCGTACCAAAGCCAGGCTTTTTGATGTATACAAGTCCATGGACAAAAGTCCTTCCATTGCGTGATATTAAATTTTTATTGCTTTCATGATTAGCGGCTTGACTTGCTATCATATCCCTTCTTAACTAATCTGCCAATATCACGGTGTACGTATGTTGTGACCGGGTTAAGCTGCCACGGAAGGAGGGCCTAGGAAAGCTCTGTGGACTGATTAGTGTCGCTGCTTGGCTAGGGTTGGTTTCTAGCATTATTTGCGTACGTGAAATTGGAATTCCAAGTACTGGGATTTGGTTGGCACTTTGGCATTTCCAGCCCTGGCTTCCTAAGGGCCCGACTAGGGGCTCCAGCCAAAAGCACGCTACTCGTGGCTGCGGACTGCAAAGCTCCCGGTCTAAAATTAAGGCCAGACTAACAAAACGGTCCAAGTCCAAGTGTCGTCAGTCCTCTGCATTCACGTCTTGTTCCAAGTCGAACGAAAAACATTGCTGTTGTGTATTACCGTCTTGGGACAATTTCTGATCGATTTCCGTGCGAGCGTTATCCGATTTTTAGTGACGCCTATATCTCCAGTATTATCGTGGCGAAACATCCGCTGGTGGCGAACACACTTTGCGAAATTTAGTTTCTTTTTTTTGGGGAGGGCGAGAAGAAGTGGAGACACCGCCCTGTATCATTTTTTTGCGTCTGTTTCACTTCATGTCGACAAAACGTTCACGCCCGAGAAGTAAAACCAATCAGGTATTTATTAGAATGAATCACACACTTCCGTGCAACTTGCCATTCGTGTCGTTCGAGCGTGAGAAGTGGGCTTTCGTTCCCCGGAACTAGGTTTACAGGGATCCCCTTTTTCCCCTAAGAAACATTCGGCTTTCCCTCAGACACCATTTACACTTATTGGGGAAGGATTCGAAGGGTGTTCGAAAAACGCCAGTGTCACCACACCCTATAAATTGGTAGCAGTGAGCAACTATCGATTCGCGGAATTTGGGCTGGCAGCGAGCGAAGAACTCTTCTTACGTTGCCAGACAACATTCATTTCTACTGTGTCTGCTAGCCTCGGCTATCCTGGGCCGATGAGCAATTGTGCTAAATTTAGGCAACTATGGGTCCTGTTTTTTTTGCGTCTAATGGAACTACTTTCTTTAACAACAAGCATTCCTGATCAGCTTCTTGTTAGTATTGATGCCGCAAGTAAACTTTGGCGGGCGAAGATTTCCCCTTCATTTTTCTTAACTCACTGAAACATATGTAACATATGGCGGTATTGAAAGGTTTAAGGCTTGAACAGCATGCGTTAGCTTAATGCCTTGATCAACTTCTTTTCCGTTGTCGCCGATACCGTAAAAAGAGTAGGGGGAAACAAGACGGACGACTGCTTGCACCCTAGAAGGGTACGAGGGTGAGCATCGACATGAGACATGGGGTAGAGATACTATTTCTTTTAAAGTCTTGCAAGTTTTCCATGTGGCATGGTTGTATCTCTGTTCCGTCTCTTGCTCCCGTGAACTTGGGGTGGAAAGACGGGGCCAACGCTTCTCTAATAACGGACTGTCACCAAAGCCAGCCCAAATGTCTTCCGGTTTTGCTGGGGTTTTGGAGTCATTTGCAAAGGCGAGTCGTTCCCCCTTAACGAGTTCTCTTGCTCCACCTCAGTCTGAGTAGATGAGCTACAAGTTCGGCTTTGGAAGTAGCCAGCTGCGGCCTCGTTGCTGATAACGGTGTGTGAAACATGCGTGTTACGTACAGTGAACCAACATTACGCGACCGCTGCCAGTCGCTTCTCATTACCGCCACTTTTCGAAAAAGCCAATTCTTTGAAGTTTGAAAAGAGTTCTTTTATTTGTCTCATTTTTCGTTTTTTTTTTGGGCTTGGGATTTCCGCGACATTCCCTCTGAGGATTTGCCAATCTGAAATGGACTCCCACAACGTTTAGTGCCTAGTTTGTTATGCAAAGCAAGTAGCGAAAAAAAAAAGAGGGTGCGGTTTAGGGTAGTCCAGCGCAGACTTGGGGGGAAAAAACGGGGAAATGGAAAATAGACTTGGGAGACAGATGTTGACTTTTACAAGCGATCAATAAATTGGATGCTCTTGTGTAGTCCACGGCCTAAAATCCTCTGACAGTCTTGACGCACGTAGGGTGGCTTTTCAAATCTTCGAAATTGCCTTCACATTATAGCCTAGCTTTTATTTACCCGACCTTTTCTCTCGTTCATATCGAAATTGAACTGGTGCGGAGGGTGTATAAACGGAACAAGTCCTGAAGTTGGTTCTCCACTAAAGCTCGTTTTCTTTATTACATGATAGAGTGGTTCATCACCGACCAGCAGTCAGACGCCAGATGCTCCTGTCGTTTCGGGATATCTGCAGAAATTAAGTGGGAAAAGTTTGCTTACATCGGGATACTGGAAGCGGAAATACTGTGTTTTGGACAGCAAGCGACTCTTCTATTATGATAAAGAGGTAATTTCCTTTTTCTTTTTTCTTTTTAGGTGGAACATTAAGGAAAATCGTGTCAGATTTTCTGTCATGAAACCAAGACTTGTTCAAACCGACAAACCTTGCCTGAAGCTTTCCGAGTTTTACGTGTATACTTGTTTTCTATTCAAGAATTGTTTATAACCATGTTAGCGTACTTTTTAAGGGTAGCAAGTTGACAAGGGTATTTTTTAACGTATTTTTAACGTTTATTTCTAATAGGGCGAAGGCGTGCCTAGTTACATTAATCTGGAATACCTAGACACATGCGAAGAAGTGTCTTCTAAGGAGATAAAAAAGACTCCCAACGTGTTTGTGATTTGTGCTTCCGATAAATCATTCTTTGACACGGTAAACTTTACGGCCTGCAACATTCAGAGAGTCGGGATAAACGGAAGTTAATATTCCCCAGGGTCGGTACTACTTTTCGGCTGACACGTTAACAGAAATGAACGAATGGGTCGGCAAAGTTCGCACAGCTATGGAAGGGTTGAAGAAGAAGCCCGCAGAGGCCAATAAGCGGAGATCGGAGAGAGCTGTCAAGGAGAACGAGTCCCACAAGTCCGCCAATGACAAGGTATACAACATGTCCGAGATTTCGGGGTATTAACGAAGAAATGTTATGGACGTTGAAACTAATAGCCCGACGATTTGTTTTCCTTATTTATATTTCATTGTAGTACTCGGACCAAGCTATTCAGGAACTAACGGCTCAGATTGTTGGCCCTTTACCGTCAGTTACCAAAGAGCGAGCCAAAGGACCACAAGGAAGACGCTTACCCCGTCAGCGTATGACGTTGATGCCTCCGACTAGCGATTCGCTTAAAGCTTCCGCCTCCATGACTACTTTGGAAAATTCTTCAACTTTGGCAACCAGGTTAGATGAGCACGAGGGTATAAGTGACGAATTGAGCCCGGTTTGTGTGTCGCCCAAGGATTACGAAAGGTTTGATCAAGCGTTGTTTATTGCCCCTAATGAACCTTGTGTTTTGCGCAAGCCAGCCACAAACATTTCCGCCACGAGCAAGGAAGTTGGGAAAGACGAGAAGGTACAAGTCCCCAACTCCCCAATCTCTGTCGAAGTTAGACCTAATACCAGGGGAACTAGTAGTCAGAGCCATGTTGACGAAAGAACCAGTAAAGCTTCCCAGGTTTTTAAGTCTGCGGAATGCGGTCCCTCCGATGAGACTTCGATGGAGGACGGCGGAAATGAAGACAGATTGACATGGCGAATGCGATGGGCTTGTGCCTTGCTCTAAATTCTGAAAGTAGTCTTGGCCGAGAAGTCTCGACACACGTTCCATTTCATCCTTCTTGTTTTTTTTCTCTATATTTTTCGCCCTGTGATAACGTTTATCCTTTTCTCGAATGTCTTGTTATTGGGCTCGTTTTAATTGATTCAAGTTGCGTGAGTAGCATGTGCATGCATTATGTAGAAGGCTATGGGTAAAGAAGATGACCGGTGGGGCGAGATTTCATATACAAGCCTTGTAGTATGTATCGGTGTTGTAGAACTTGATATTTCGCACCTTGCATGAGCACCATTTTTCAGAACAAGGTAAAAGGATGCACATTTGTGTCCTTCAAGGGGCAATAGCCACCAAAAATCACATATAGAGATTTTAATGGATGCTTGTAGTCTGCATTGTCTTTTAGAACGACGAATTTTCTTTCCATTTCTTTAGATTAGCCATTGATTTCACGAGTTATTGGCATGCAAAGTTTTGCCGTGACGTCACAGACATGATTGGGTCTGGCTTACCGGGCTTGTTGCCATGGTTACTGTTAAATTTCATGCTTAAAACGTGTAAACAAAGTTGTCTGGTACCATGGATATCGAAATGTTTGTGACGTCAGAAAGCCGTTTGATCTTATTTTTTTATATTTCTTTTTTTAATAACTTAGTTATCACTTACGCGCATGATAGAAAGAAAGGGATCGCTAGAAGCTCGTTTCTAAGACAGTTTTTTGTGGCTATTGTTCTGTAACGAACGCTGCAATGAGGAGCTAATTACATACTTGTTTATTTTATTTCCTTCCAAGTGTGCCCGCGTTTTTAAATCATTCAATGGACGCGGAGGATATGGACGACTCAATGGCATCTAACGGATCTTCTAAGCCTTTGCAGCTCACGTATGCTTATTCGTCAAGCGAAGAAAGTTTGAACACGTCGTTTTCTTCTGCTAAACTATTGGACACATCTATCGGCAGCCAGGCACGTAACTTGGCTGTTGCCGCTGCTGGGGCTCGATCTTCGATTGCTAGTTCGGCGTCTAGCAACAATCGCATATATGCCAAAAGAGCTCCCCATCAACCACATCGTCAAGTTCGTTTTCGGCCGTTACCCAAACCCAGCAGCAATTCGGTGGTCGGTAACTACCCATCGGCGGCTCTCCAGCCACACTGTACGCTGTCTGAGATGGAAGCGTCATGGACGTCTTCATTACCCATTCGTGGTCGGAAGAGCGAATTGGTTATGGCTGAAGAGCCTTTGACCGGCTCATTATCTTCGATTTACATGACTTGTGGAGTCAAGGATGAAAATCTCAACATTACCATGACCGAGGACTGTACGTCGCAGACAGATTTGCCTAGCGTTTGGAAAAATTTGGAAACCGAGACGAAAACACTGAAGAAGGCTTTGGCGCACATTAATTTTGATGCACAGAACGCTCAGCGGGACATGGGATGCTTACAAGGAAATCTCATTACGGTGCAGTCATCCGCGAATGCCACCAATGACAAAGTTACCAAATTGCAGAGTCACGTAGCTTCGGTGGAGAAACAAGTTATGACTGCCTTAAAGGTAATGCATCCCCTCTTACTGTGCGGAGAGGCGGCTTAGATTTGATTAGAGCTCGACGAGTGGACGAGGTTGCTAACTCAAGCTATTGTTTCCTAACTTTTCGCGAATTTGGCATTGTGGATGCTTCGAGATCACTAACCTAAAACAGAAACGCAAATCGGTTCAACGAAAGGGTGGCAAAAGGGGAGCATGTAGCTTTTCGCGCTCTGGATTTCACGTTGCATGTCTTACTGACCTCTTGATGACCTCTTTACTACTTCCAACACATCATATATTACCTTCCCGTATAGTACAAATAACTTACCATCCTTCTCTGTGCACAATCCCATCAATGGACTCTCCCTGTTTCCGACTCTTATAACTTTATCCGTTGTCTATTGTTGATTAACATTCCGGATGGATTCTTCGTCTTGGGCAATCTATCGGGTTCCAGCATGTTGCAGGTTAATGAAGGAATGGCTATTGGGAAACGGAATGCGAAAGGGTCCGTAAACTTTCCCGTCTGCCGTTATGAGAATGTGTTATGGTACGTTAAAAATTCGAGGTTTTCTTATGCTGCTTGGGTGAAACCTATTTTGGTCCAATGGAAAGAGTTTATAGCATGTGAGAGTATGGTGCATATCAAGGACAGTTTAGTGAACGTTACACGGTTATATGGAGGTACTAGTCTAATAATAAAAGGAAAACTAATATATACTAACATCAAACACCATTAATGTCTGGATAAAAGCTTTTTCTGACGGTTTGTAGGAGTCGCAGGTACTACAGGAAAAGTTGGCGGAAGCTCTCAGTACGGTGGCCGAGGCTAAAGAAGATTTCCGAGCTCTGCAAAACGAGTGTGTGCTATTGTTGAGGGATTTGAGACAAGCCAAAGCCGCTCAGCTTCAAGCCAGGTCAAGCAAACAAGAACCGGATTCAAGTGTCATCACTCCGCTGAGTCCGATGGCCACGCTTGCCACTGCGTTTAGTCCATCCTCTTCAACGATAAATTCCATAACGAAACCAACCTTTACTTTCAATACCATTATGACATCTAGCCCCAATTTTGCTCGTCGAGATAGACCTCTTTCTGCCCTCAATTTAATCCCTCCTAAAACCTTCGATTTTGCCAACCTCTTGTCGTCAGTCCCTTCAACGGCGATACCTAGTTCCAATACGTACTGCATGACGACCTCGACATCGCTTCCACGGATGAAGTCGTCTCTGAAAACCGAAGGAGCAGCATCCAACAAATCGATATCATTTGGACCCGTTAGCACATGCACGTGGCCAATCTATACTTCTGCCAGTAACCCTAGCTCTGTTAGAGAAGAAGGTAACCGAAATGATACTGAGGATATCGATGTTCGTCGTCAGTAAAGAAAATAAGGAAAGAAAGAAGAATAGCCGCAAGCTTATAATGTCGCGGCTCCTTAATTCCGATCAATACATTCAGGGTGCCTTACGTAAGCAGGTTACTGTTGCATAGTCGCCCTCGTGTTAGGAAATTGTCTTGTCGTAATAACCTTAACCCGGGAATTGGTTTTAAGTGCTTTGCGTATTGTAGAGAACACGAACTCCCAGGTGCGGAGTTCCGCCATTTTGCCTTTCCTTCACACTAGGTGGCGTAAGAGCGCAGTTCATTGCCATAACAAAACCAGCGTGACAAAATTAATGGTGAAAATCAAACCGTAACGTTTTGATTGGTGTAAATGCTTACACATATCCGTGAAATATATTACTTGTGAGCTATAATATACTAGGAAAATGTGGTCCAGGCTCAGGGCAATTGTTCCCAAAGTCAGAACCAGCCAGGTTAGTTTTGCAATTTCGAACGTTTTTACAGATCATTCTCTGCAAACAACAATGAACAAAAAAAAGTTATCTGAAGTTTGCATCCTTTATCTTGCCTGTAACCAAAAATATACGTAACGTCAAATAGTTATAAGTTTTTGTATTGTAATTTGTCTAACATTCTTGGTTTAGGAACTCCTGAATAGGCTTTCGCATCAAAACACATTGGGTACAAATTACGCCAACAGAGCTCATAAATTCTCAACGACAGCTCAGCAATGGAGAACAGGCACGCCTATCAATACACTCGTGCTATTTGTACCACAACAAGAGGTAAATACGCATTCCTATAGAGTAAATAATTCCTCAAATACCGTTGGTAGGCATGGGTGGTCGAAAGAATGGGAAAATTTCATAGAGTATTGCAGCCTGGTTTAAATATTCTTATCCCATTTTTTGATACCATCCGGTATGTACAAAGCCTCAAGGAAATTGCCATTGATGTACCCAAACAATCAGCCATCACGAAAGGTAAGCTAAACTTGACAGGAACTGTATGAAAACTTATGCAAGCTTTTTTATCCAGACAATGTCACCTTGAGTATTGATGGTGTTCTTTACCTAAGGATTGTGGATCCTTACAAAGCCAGTTATGGAGTAGAAGACCCAGAGTTTGCCATAACACAGCTAGCGCAAACAACAATGAGGTAAGCATAGTATCCCGTTGCACAAATTATACTCTAATGAAAACCGTCCTACCGTTAGGTCAGAACTGGGCAAAATTTCGTTAGACAGTGTGTTCCAGGAACGTGAAAACTTAAACATCCAAATAGTTGCGTCGATTAACAAGGCTTCTGAGGCCTGGGGCATAACTTGCTTGCGTTATGAAATTAGTAAATTGAAATAACCTAGTGAATGTCAAAGAATAGTCTCTACTCCGTTTGTTAGGGGATATTAAGCTACCATCTCGTGTTCAAGAAGCCATGCAGATGCAAGTTGCAGCCGAGCGCAGGAAACGTGCCGCAATTTTAGAGTCTGAAGGAGTTCGAGAAGCTGACATTAATGTAGCTGAAGGCAAGAAAAAAGCCAGGATTCTCTCTTCAGGTACTCTATAGCTGTGAGTTTTCACAGCGTATTCACCTTTATTATGGTCTGGGAAATTTAATTTTGTCTGTCGTTATTTCGTTTTGCGTCCACGAAAACTCGTCTAAACATCGTTTATATAAAACAGAGGCCGAGAAACAAGAGAAAATTAATCAAGCCACGGGAGAAGCGCAAGGCTTGGTAGCACGTGCAGAAGCTCGGGCGAAAAGTCTGGAATTACTGTCTGTAGCCTTGTCTAGCGAAGTAATACGAATGTCTTCTGTTTTCTTTTATTACTGTTTGAATTCTTAATGCAAGTCTATGGTAATAGAATGGTCCTAGTGCCGCTTCTTTGAACGTTGCCGAGCTATACGTGACTGCGTTCCAACAAATTGCCAAAACTAACAATACGCTTATATTGCCCGCGAACGCTGGAGACGTCTCTTCAATGGTAGCCCAGGTAAGGCATGTGCCTCCTATTTTAGTGTCTCCATCTCGGAATATTGATGAGTTGTGGCGGTTCCGATTGGGAATACCGACCACATTCGAATTTGTTTCTGTCTTTGTTTTTTTCCTTTATTTTCTCCTTGCCCTTCGACACAAGTCTAATGATAATTAACTTACCTTCATTTGTTGCACGTTAAGGGACGAGTAAAAGAAATGTAGCCAGGTCAGTGCTCCAGGGGTTAGTTGTAAATTTTTTTGTCCTCCTTGGTCTTGCTTTCAGACGTGTGGGAAATAACCAAACGCTAGCAACCTATTGATTTACTTTTTGTGGTTAAATTTTTTTTGTTTAATTCTTGCACTTTTTCACTCTTTATTCTCGAAAATTCTTTCCTTCTTTATTCTTTTTTCCCTCCTGTATTCTCGAACGAAAAGCCTTTTGGAAAACCTCGCAACTACTGTAAATTTCTCTCCTCCGTCTTTCTGGATCTGCCTGGGTAATCTAGTTTGCGTTGCCCATAGTGAGAGGGGAAATGGCTCGTTGGCTGTTTAAGTGTTTACCCAGCGCAAGGTATTTGAATTTACTGTCCACAGGAAAATGTCTTACCTACACCGGAGCCATATTTCAGAAGCAAACTACACTTAAGAAAATTTTAGATCAAAAGCGCAGGCAGAACTAATAAAGATGAATTTTCTCTATAGTAAATTTTAACCCAAAAAAAGTTAGAAAGTTCATTATCGGGGGGACCGAACCAAACTACTTGTTCATTGCAACGAGGCAAGCTGGGAAGTTAGCTTTCTCATTTCGGTACCAGCTTCCCTTGACAGCTTTATTCTTGTGCCCACAGAGGAAAAAGTTGAGGGAAAAGTATTGACTGATTCAGCGTAAAACATGAATTGTCTCAGAAAGTGGATTGGTTCAAGTGTGTATATCTTGTCACAGGCGATGACTATGTATCAAACGCTATCGAAGACGACCAGCAGCCCGAACTCGAGTCATACGCTCCCGTCGAGCACTACTTCTACTACCTTGGACCAGACCATGAATCAGCTTCCGTTGGACGACTCGTCTGCCGAGTATTTTAGCGACGAGGACGAACGGGCTCCTACTCCCGCCGAGAAAGACAAGTAATGTGTATTTGTTTGCTAATGTATTGGACTTTGGGAAGAAGCTAGGCAAACCCAGGTCGTCCACAAAAAGGAGCTTTCTCGTATGCTCGCAAATAATACAAGCAGTTCTGTCCCTTTTCGATTCCCATAGAAAATAGCTTTTTAGTCTTCTCCTTCTCAAGGTAATTCCTTCCACGTGTAAGTAGCAGGTTCGACAAAGAATTGGGAAAGTATGCGTTTTATGAGCCGACGCTTATTCATTATTCGTGGAAATTAGACACAGAAGACGAAGGACCAAAGACTTATGAAAGAGTGATTAATTATTAATTAAGGTAACGTTAAGACAACTCGGCATGGCAAAGATTAATCGCGATTGCGTGTGCTCGTCCTAACGAACTAGGGTTTGCCTGCTGCTCGTGTGTGCATAGAATTGTAAGTAGCTGTTCAAGTGCATGCGATACGGTTCCCATATACCCGAAAAGTGATTGCAATGCGCTATACAGCCCTTCGTTAGGCTACATGCTGGTGCGGTAAGTTGTAATGGAATAATGCGTTAACTAGTTTTGGCAACGAAGACGTAATAGTTGGTGGAAACGGTATCCAATTGAGGGCTGCGGCAATCGCAAAACCTGGGTCATTGTCGGTCGCCAATGAAATGGAAGCAACATAATAGCGCACGGTCGTAAGCTCCGAACGGAATTGTTAGCGCACTCTTGAGATACGCGTCCCTGAACGATCATTTTCCCTGTTGGCCACAACCCTTTTTACGAAGGAGGCTGCATGCAGCCCCGCTGGTCTTAGTGATCTTACATACAACGAAGGAAAAGAAAAAGAAGCTGAAATGGAAAAAGTAAGAACGTAAACCAACATATGCCTTCCATGTCATACGCGGGCGAATTCCAAGTTTCGGTGGCTAATAGAGATGAGAAGTAAAAAAAAAGGTCGCATTAAGTTTATGTAGTTATGCAGTCGTGATCCGCGTGCCATTTCGCTGCCGTTTTCAAAGTAAGTATGTATAAAAAGACGGAGAGAGAGGGAGGAGTGCAATGCGAGACAATATGTTCTGTGTGTAAAAGTTCAAATGGTATTCGTGTCTTTTTTCTCTCTCTCTCTCGTGCGTGTTCTTATTTTGAATATATATGGCGTGCGAGAACCATAGCAACCTTTGAGTGCTAAGACAGCGAGGAAGTTCAAGTGACGAGTTTTGAGTCAATGAAGCACTGTTTGGGACAAGTCCGAAAAATTTTTAAACGTGAAAAGAAAGACAAAAGCTCGTTGGGATGACCTCTTATGTTCTATAAGTCTACGACTCCTTTTTTATTGTTAAGGTAAAGGACCTTCAGTGCATCTGCTCAAGTTTTACGTCGATGGGATCAAGCTTAGGGGGCTGGGGTTTGAGTTGGAGATGGGAGCAAGAGGCTAAGAAATTGAAGAACGTGAAAGAAGAGCACCTTCTTTTGCACAGGCTAATGATCCCGCGCCAAAGCTAAGGGAAAGGGGCCGCAGGTGAAGTGGACATCTACAAAGGGTTCTTGAAATCGATCATCTTGCTCATTAGGACAGAGTTTGCTCTCAGGTGCTGATGGTGAACGAGCTGGACGGATTTTACCCCTGAAGTGAATGGTCATGAAACGCCTTTCGAACAAAGTACACGACCAGACGCAATCTCAGTGCCAATTGAGCTCAACGTCATTGCGTTACTTGGTTGGCCGTGACCGCGACACCGAGGACTTCCTGCGTTTGGCCCGAGATGAAAACGGAGACCAAGACCTCGGCAATTCCCATGTTCAGCAGTCACTGGATATTGATCAGGTACAGCTAATATTTGGGAGCTTGATATCTGCTAACAGAAGTGGGGGCGGAGATAATGGCAGTAAGCACATTCTTACTTTGCATTTTTTTTTTTTAAATTTTGCCTCTTCATCAGTTTGACTCTTAAGATCCCCCTACCCTTTATATATAGATACATACAAAAAAGCCAAAAAAGAAAAAAAAAAGTTTTCTTCATATTTACCCGGTTTCTTGGGCGGACTCTTCTCGCACCCAGTTGCTCTTTAGCTTGCTTTACCGAGCAACAAACAAACAGAAACCAAGCCCTCTATGCTTCTTCCTTCTTCATTAAAGAAGCACCTCGCACTCCTCAAACCCACACACCCACGATACGCTGAATACGAGCCATTGTCCTCATCAGCACACACAGTTCCGAGTTAGGAGTCGACCTCTTTTATCTTGCTTCTTTATAGGAACCTTTATTTTTTACTTTTTTGTTACGCGGTCTAATTTTGCCTTCATCCCCCGGTTTCCCCATTGTTGAAGCTTCGCAGCAACGTCAAGGCGTCAAGCTTGATATGACGGAAAACGAAAACCCATCGACCCGGAGCCGATTCTTGTCTTGTCAGGGTGTTTAGGGTTTGTAAAGGACTTTATATACCGTTGCAGACAAGCGAGACCGGGGTGTCGTAGTATAACATTGCATTGACGTGCTAGTAGACGTGTTATGGAGCAAGCCGCGAATGGAAGCAGCTACTTCCAGCGCATCTCGTTGGGTCCCGCCATCAGAAAGCTTTTCCCGTTCGACTTATGTCCAATCCTTCCAGCGCCGAGCAGCTCAGTCTTGGTTTGGCAAAGTTCCCGGAAGCCTGTGTATTTCACTCCCACAAAGCGTGAGGAATTGCCATTTTTGTTTACGCGGCACAGTCCCCAAGCTGGATTACTGCATAGTACCCCCATTTCTGTAGAATCAATTGTGTGGATTTTAAAAAGCTCGTGACCGAGCAAAAAAAGTCCCTTTCGTTGCGTGCGGCCGTCACGTGAGCTGCTCTAGCAGGTTCAAGGGGTCTTCTAATGAAAGGGAAACTTCTAATGTCATGTTTTCCGAGTCAGTGATCGCTTAATATGGGCTGATTCATCAAGAGCACGTGGGGCTCAAAGATAGCCCGGATGTCCGGCACTTGGCTGGGCCCAATTGATTGCTAATGAAAAGCCGTACTATACCGCTCACTGCGTTTGGAAGAATGCTTGTAGCCCACAGACCTGTGCTCAAGACAACATCGCATTAATTTCCTGCACTTGCCAGTACCCAAGTACCGGACCTTATTCAGCAGCTAGTGCTCCCTTTGCTATCATGGAATGTCGTCAAAAACCTCGCTCAAGCGTAATGAAATCAATGGACGTCCATGTCCCTTTCCCCAGCTCTAACGGCAGCTCAGTTGATCTCGTTTGGGCGCAAAAGTCGACCTGCGAAAGCGGTAGCGTCTTCGTCACTCCTATATACAGTTGAAAGTCTTGGCATATTCTGTGCGATTTTACCTTTCCATGTTTGCGGCTTTAATCCCATTGTTACTATTCGAGTTCTTTGCAGCGCGGGCCTGTTTACGTTTTTTACCCGTCCGTAGAGCCACAAAACGTACGGAACAAAACAAAACAAAACATGCCGAGTGAAGCCGAATTCAGTCCCGACGAAAGCGTGGTGCTTAGCGCCCGGGTGCAGAAGGTATATATATTAGAACTTAATTTGGAGAGCTACCAGTCCACGACAACCAATTTAGAAACTTTGCTTCGCTACTAATACGTCAGGTCTCCGTCATCCCTATCGGGTATTCTGTGGCAACGGTAGGTTAACACTGCGTCAAGAGTTGCATTGTCGCACTGGGTTTGAGACGTTTTTGCCTTGTTAGCTTGCCCATGAAGCTATGCCTCTTATTCGAGCAGTAAAGGGCCAATTGAGATGGCTTCTCACTTTCTTGCTGGGGATTGAAGCACTTCGAGGACACGGATCCTTTAGTAATTTGGAAAACAAAACTGTTGCATTTTCGCAACACAAGCTTCGCTTTTATTAGCCAGCTCAAAGATTCAAGCTTTGATTTAAATGTGCGAGAACCTGGCCACTTGGACAGGAAACTTCTCGGAATGTTTCCAGGGAGTATTTTAAGGACCCGAAAGCTCAAGTTTGCTTCTTCCGAAACAAACTTTGGTGTCTTGGGACCTTCGTGAGAGGTATTGTTGTAGTAGATTCGCATTGAAAACTTCTTCGACAAGTATACTGCGTCATCGTAAATTGGTATCATTATCCGCCGAACGTTACTATTTTTTCTGGGAAGTGCTTCACCAAGAAGCACGGTAAGCACGCATCCCGCGGAATTTCGAGCCATGGGAGATGGAGAGAACAAGTTGCTGATCGAGCGTCTCGATCTGTCTGACGAAAAACGGCGCGCTCATTAGCGGGAAATTGCCGATGTTAGAAAACCGTTCTTTGAAAATCAGATAATCTTTTAACCCGTTTATTTTTTCTTACCCCTTCTACTGGACATTTGCCGAGCAGTTTGAACCCGTCAACCTTGCACGTTTAACATGCTCGCTATGAAAAATTAGACAATTTTCCAGACTTGCGATTTCGTTTTCCTCTCCGTGCTCTGTGGGAAAAGTGGCAAAGTACTTGGTTATTCACGATAGCAAGGGGAACTATTCGACCCTGTGAAATTTGTGGCTGCTGGGAGCAAGGGCCCTCGACTCTCATATATATCGAAGCACGTATATTTTGCCAGAAGAGAGTTTCACCGGAGAGCGTTGAATTGAAATAGAGTGTATTTATTGCTTTTAAGTTACTCAAATTTTTGGCACCGAAGATTTTTTTTCACAAGGCTCACACTTCGGGAATCATCGATTGCCGACAAGTAGGACCAAGCTCCTTTTATTTCTTCACTTCGACGTTGAGCGTGTAAGCCCCTCGAACCTCGTTCTGTCGAAAATCCCGTTTTATCTCTTGTCTTGAAGGCTTTTTTCTATGCGAGAGCTTATTAAACTCAAAAGCTCACATCTTTTTGCATTGTTTAAAGTCGTCGTCCCAGTTCAAACTTTTAAACAAGTGGAAAACGGAGCTACGGGGGTGGGTTCGATATTGGTATAATGGGGAGCTACAAGCTATCCCGAATGAATGCATTGGCTTTATGTGCCTTTATGGTAAGCATACGGAGATAAAAGCATTAAAGTTGAGAAAGTGCACAGGAGAAAGCCAAGCTAATCCTATTTGGCTAATTTAAAATTTGTCCTCACTTTAATGACTCGGCTGTCGAGGCTGCATTTCACCATATCGCGCTGTTCCACTGTTGCTGCAGACAGTGGAGCAGAATGGCAAGTTGCCAAGAGTTGTATGAGCATGAGTTTGGTATAGTTTGGTGGGCTGCAAAGCAGCACGATAAGAGAGATTGTAGAATTAAAGGCTGGGATAACGGGTTAGGAACAGCAATGGGAAAGGAGAGAAAAAAAAACTAAACTAATTACATCCTTTTTGTGTTTCTGGCAGTTAATTGCGGATCTCAATAGTCAACTGGCCTTGTTTCGGCAATTACTCATCACCGTCGGACAGCCCAAGGATTCCCCTGAAATCCGAGAAAAAATTCGTCGCTTGCGCCGCCAGTGTGTCGATGCTTGCAAACACACAACTCAGTTGCTACTACCGCCTATTAAGAAGTAAGTAAGCCACGTTAATTGCCTTTTTGCCCTGTAAACGGAGGGGCTTATAACTCCTCCTGTAAAGCTGCCGCTCTCTTCAAAATTTGTTTAAAAATGCTAGTAATGAAAGACTTGCATGTTGATATAACCGCGGCTATGAGTATGAGATGAAAGGGAAGGAGAAGACCCCCCTCTTTCCTATGCATGGATCTTTACTTTAGGCTTTGTTTTTCATCTGTACCCCTAACTTGGGTTACCGCAGCTTTTAGGAAACCCCGGTTAATGATGCATTTGCCCCGTTTGCGCAGTCCGAGCAATCCGCTAGTTGTTAAGTGAGAAAGAATGGTATAGAAAAAAAATTGGGGAGTCTTTGTAGAGCAGGGCGTGACCTATGCGCCTCTGTGGAGGTCGGGGTCATTTATTGTATTTTTTCTTACTTTCAAAATGCTTTTCCTTTCCTTTCCGACCTTTTCCCTGCGTTTTCTTTGGCAAAGGGGATCGTTTGTCCAAGCAAACTGACGAAGGCAGCCAAACCTAATTTTCAGGTTCAGTTGGTCAGTGTCGTCCCAAAAACCTCAGCTTGTCTCTATTCTGTATACCTTCGAGTCCTCTCTAATTTTTACTTGTTTTAAATCGGGTTCCAGAAAACATGTTACCAATTCCAAGGAAGTTTGTCTTTGCATGAGAAAAAATACAGAACTTGTTATTGGCCTCATCACTCGGTGGACTTTGGGTCAAACAACCGATTTATTGCTTTATTTGATTTATAAAAAGGAAAAAAAGAATAACAGTAATATTGTTTTGCCTAGCTCTGCAGGATCCACCTCTCATTATTATTATTTTTTCTACTTTTCAGTGAGCTAGCTGAAGGAATATTGGTAGACAAGGACCAGCTGGTGCATTTCTTTTGCTGTACGCAACTACTAGCACGAGAACTACGGAGGAGTTTTCGGCTCATCAAAACCTTGCCATTGGATATGACTGGTTATTTCGGTGTGTATTCTCACTAGTGTGCTTGTCTTATTATCTTTCTATTGACAGAAAACCGGCCTGGTCCTTCCGGGCTTGGCGGCGTGTTGAGTCAGATTATCCTTTGCAAACAGCTGGCTCCGGATTTTAATCAGGAGGAACTTCATAGCATTATCAAGGATACGGAAGACGTCCAGAAATTGCTTGATGATCTTCAGGAGTTTATGCCTTTGGCTGAAAGCAATGGTAAATTACATTACTCCCAAGTATCCTACGAGCATTTTTATGATTATATTCTTTTCCTCCTAGGACGAGCATTTGCATTGGCAGGCGATGACCCATTTAGCATATGGGCCAAAAAACGAAGACGGAATCCGCTGTACAAGAACGTGCGCTCGTTTTGCTGTCATATGAAGCCCTCAGGGGTTATGTGATGTAGAACCTGGAGGATATTTGCTTTATATTCTGTATTATCACTCGTAAATCTTTCGTTCGTTTCATATTTGACTCGTGCATCATTTGCCAGCTCCTGTATAGGAATTTGGTGATACATTAAGTTCTTCTGCGGTTACACTGTGTGCCTTTGTGTACCACGTGTGGGCTTCATCATGTACCATAATGCCAACAATCCATCCCGAACATTTTATTACGTTAAGCGGACGTTTAGGATTTAGCCGACATTTTTCGGGACTTCGGGCCGGTTGCGCAGGTTATTTTAAGGTTATTGCGCACATTGTTTCCCTTGTCCTTCCATTCAAGTGGACTTTTTTTTTCTACGGTGAAGGGACAAAAGTCACGGGTCGTGTTGACTTGACGCATGACACCGAGCAGTTTTCTTATGTTTTGAAAAGATCGATTGTAATAGTTGAATTTTGTAAAATCTACTATCTCTTATGGCGTTTTGCATGAAATATTGTTTGGTCTTTAAATTGGTAGTTCAACACCAACGAGTTTTTCAATATGAATTGCCCGCCAAAACCGCCACTGCTGTTATGAAAGCCACGAGCTTAACCTTGCATTTGGTAGTTAAAAGTAAACAATATCAAACACTTTTTGCTTCTTCTTCGCTTTGTTAATAGTTCTCCTGCGAATGTTTCCGAGTAAATTTAACGTCAGTAGGAGTTTTGGAGACAGCCATGAAGACCTAGAAGGAGGAATCACTTTCACGGCGAGGAAACCCTGTGGTAAGAAAGATTTTTGATTATTTTTCATTTTTAACAGCCTAATTCTATTATCCAGCCTAGTGTAGTTCTATGCAAATTGTACAGAAATAAAGACGATTTTAATTGAGAACTTCGAACATTTTTTGTCGGCTTCGATTTAGTTTTGTCTGGCAAGAAACGAAGCTGACTGTTGTCCCGTTTTGTTAAAATTTACACAGGGTAAGAAACGTGTGTAAGAGGACACTTTTCTTGAGGGTTGGAGAGTTCTAAGTTGGAGTGAAAGATTTTCCGGAAAGTATCGGGAATAGTGGGCTACAAAAGCTTAACCACTTGTGCCAACTGTACAGGAGCCGATTGAAACAAAATGAAAGTATCTGGGTTATGCTGGCTAATTTTTATAGGCCTGTTGCTGCAAAGTTAAACCTAAGAAAAATTTGTTTTAGACAATTCCATCGAACTTGAATAGTGCGCGTTACTGGAACGGCCGCAGGCGGCGCTTTGCCCAACTTGCAGTCTCAGTCGCGCTCGCAAAGTCGAACAAGCTACATGTTCAGATAGAAACTATTGTTATGCATAACTTTATATATAGAATAGTTTAATTTTTTAGCTGAATTTACGTAACTTACTCTGTCTGCAGTTACGAACAGCATTCCTGTTAATTTATAAGCATTCATTCAGCTTCATTTGTGGATTTTGTGCGTGTTTTCAGTGCGAAGTTTCATCCAAACGTTTGGGCGTGTATGCCTTTCTTAACGTTTAAAACCAAGGGGGTAAGGTCCCTGTCAGAAGTCTGTTACACCAAAATGCAGCGAAATGGAAGGACTGCATAGGGGAGTCCTTGCTGCTGATTGGCTGTAAGATTGCGAAGCAAGTCCTTGTCGCTGATTGGCTGTACATTACAGACCGATATCGTTGGTTAAGCTTATTGACTAAGAACTTCTCAAATGGCAATACAATATTATAAACATGAATCAATTACAACCAGCAGCGGTATATACGAATGTGAGAACTTGGTGTATTGAACACGTACTTTTTTAGGACTAATGTGACTAATGTGATCTTATCGTTGCGCTTAATCAAATATTATAATTTCAGTTTATATCTGATGTAAAATGCAATTTTTTTACAAGTCAGAACTTGTAATATCTGGGCTAATGGCAGTAATACGGAACTAATTATTTATCACGACATAGGCGCAATTCACGTTGGAAACGGCTGTTCTGATCATGGAAATGCCATACATTCAGTTTAAGGATTTACTTGTTATTTTATTATTGTCCTGTTTAGTACGTGCTTCACTTGATATTCTTTCGAGTACTTACTCTAGAAAGGAAACTTTCCCCGCTGAATTATATATATATATATATATATATATATATATATATATATATATATATATATATATATATATATATATATATATATATATATATATATATATATATATATATATATATATATATATATATATATATATATATATATATATATATATATATATATATATATATATATATATATATATATATATATATATATATATATATATATATATATATATATATATATATATATATATATATATATATATATATATATATATATATATATATATATATATATATATATATATATATATATATATATATATATATATATATTATCGTTATATTATATAAATATGTGCATTTTCTAAATGGTCGCTATGATCCGGTTATAATTCGGATTAATGTTTAAAAATTTCCCGCTTGGTCTCCGCTAAGGCAAAGAAATCGATCAAGTCCATTTGGTATCGATTTACAGCTCAACTCCGTTTTTCTTAGTTCCCGCTGTCTCAAGAAGTTCTGGCCAACCTCCTCCTCTCATGGGGTTAGCCTGGGGCTCTCGAAAGTGGTAACAAACTTTCCGTAAGGAAAGGCCTCAATGTTCTCTCTATTTATTATTACTATATGTTTAAAACGGACGATGTTGTGAAATTTGGGCTGGACAAGCTCAAACAAGATGCCGCTGCGTTATTCTTTTTCACCTTTTGCCTGCTCCAGTTGGTAATTATTATTTGAATTTTTTTAGGAGAGACATCCTTATTTCTTCGCCTGTTATTCAAATGAAGCTGAGTGAAAATATAGCATGCCACGTGGGAGAGTTATGTGTGAGATTAAGGAAAGATATTTTAAAATGTATTTAACAGTTTAAATTAATGCAATAGATCAGGAATAATAAAAGGAATAAAATATGTCCGTCCTCTTTACGTCGCAGCTCTCGTTCTTAGGAATTCGGCATATTATTTAGTTATTTATCCATGTAAACGAATGTTTGTATTTCTCCATTCACACATCTTCGTAAGCAATTGTAAGGTTTTTGGCTTAATCCCCAAATGTGGCTAGGAGACGTGGAGTTTCCACAATTTTCGTTCCTATCCATTTGTTGTGTACAGTTACTTGTTATTTGTACAGTTACAGGGGGGGGGGGGGGATAGTATTGCTAGTACGCAGAATGCCAGAATACGGAATTTGAAAAACTACCCAACGCAGTGCCCAATCACGTTGCTCGTTGCTAACGTTGCCAGGGTCTCTAGCGAATGATACAGTCCTCTGTATGCAGTCACCGCCACTTTGCGTAGTGGACGGAATTAATCCCGCCAGCCATTTTGTGAACCGACGCCAAGCCGACTCCACGTCAGGTAATTTGCTCCCGTTTTATTCAAATTTTTCGACTCCCATCCGACTTTTATCAAACTGAAAGGCAAACAGACCTAAGTATTATGCAATCAGCTTGCATGTTACCACATTTTGTTAATTAAAAGTAACAATTTTGATAATGTTCGTCATTATTCCCAGTGGTAAGCGTCAGTAGATTTCGAATGTTTTCAAGTTTATTTGCTCCCATTGGCTACATATTGCCATTAATTCAATTAACAACTACTAGGAAGTTCTGCCTTCTTCTGCTTCTTCTTCTTCTTCTTCTTCTATTCTGCCTTCCGTTTCCTCTAATTAGGTGAAGATTTTGTTTATCCTATTTTGTCACGAAAATGTTCAAATTCCGATTTGAGCAATTTTCAGATTTCTCTTAATTCCTCAATCCTCATGACTACCAACAAAGATACACCCCCGGAAGGTAATCCCGTTTTTGGATGAAAAAAATTATCAATGCAAAGAAATTTAGCAATTTTCCGGCTATGTGTGTATGAGTTCCGAGTAACTCGTTCTCCCCCTTCTATGTTTGTTTGGCAGGATCTTCGCCATGTAGACCGCGGAAAGAGGGTGGAAGGTGGAAAGAACAATTTTGTGGGTTGTGGAACTCGTCCAACGTATCGAAGCGAAAAGGAAGAGTGAATAAGTCGACTTGGTCAACGTCGCAATCGTCTGGAACTTGAACCCTTTCTTTCACATTTTCTTTTGTGGGTGTTTTTCTCATAATATTTTTGATTTTCATAATACTTTTGATTCTTGCCTCTTTTGTTCTAGAATTCTCAGCGAAAACGAAGTGAAAGGCTTTCAACTGGATTCACTGTGTTCATAGCCAAGATTAGCTTCATGAAAAGCCTTTATGACGCTAAACTCCGCCCACTTTGGAAGAAGCCGAGGATACTTTGCCGCAGTTACCAAATTCGTCTTTGGTGTTCATTACTGGAGGTAAAGCATTTTCATTGGAATGAACTCGATTTTTTAAAAATTAATATTTGCTTGGTACTAGGCTCTTATGTGCTTTAGATGGAAACTTTCTTAAATTCCGCGGTGTTTTCAAGATTCTCGAACTCGTCCAATGTCTCGAAGGGAAAAGGAAGATGTAAATATGTCAACTTGGGCAACGTCGCAATCGTCTGAAACTTGAGCTCTGCGCGCAAGTTAGCACTGTGCTTTGTGTTACTTACAGAATACTGATGCTTGTCTCTTTTGTTCTATAATTCTCAGAGCGAAAATTAAGCTAAAGAGGACACTCCTAGATTCTTATGAGCTGCAGTTGTCAAATTCACCAGTTTCGTCCATGTCGTTAATAACTGAAGGTAACCCACTTTAAAATTAAATGAACAAATTTTCGAAAATTAACATCCCCTTATTTACTATTTGACTATTTCACTATATATTTGACTATTTCAAGCTTGAGATCGAGGTCTGTTCCGCTAACATTCCGTATCGCAGCATTGTTTGAGCTGGTCCTATCATTGGGATGTTCTTTGAAGGGTAAGTTGTTCCTTTGATAATTTCACTCCAAAAAGAGTTTTCCGAAAGAGTTTTTTTTTATGTATTCATGTTTTCCTCATTCCTCTTTGCTCTAAGCTATCTCTTTAGAACCCCTAGTGCTCTTTCCTCGCTATTTAGTAGCGCAGGCATTCCTAAAGAAGATTATCCGTGCATCAATGGCGATTCCTCCAGCTGCACTACCGAAGGTCATCGTCATCATCAGCTCTTCCCTCAACCCTTGCCTTGTCTTTGAGCGCCGCCGTAGCTGATCCCGTTGATGTTCTTCACGTCGCCTTTGATTCGGATTTCGGATTCGCCCTTTCTTGTGATGGAACTGGAGACCCAGAGGGCATAAGGTATGTTAGGAGGTTTGGCTGCGGTAAATCGCTTAAAGATTTGCTGCAATCCAACTTTCTTGGGGGCAGAAAAGTTTCCTTTGCTGCATGATTCGTTAGGTCTTTAATGGTAGCAACGGAGCTTCTCTGTTTTTTTTTTGGGGGGGGGGGGGGGGGGGCGTGGTTTAGGTGGATTTTGGATACCGATGGAAGTCAGGCAGGGTTAGTTCATCTGTGGATTGAAGAAGTGGAGTAAGTTTTTATCTTTTTTGTGTTTATTGAATATTAGTAGTTTTATTTATAATTCAAAAAGGCTTCTCAGCCGGATTCCCTGCGTTACCACCCAAGATTATCTTCATTTGAATCCTTTGTGAGGCTAAGCTCCGTCCACTTTAGAAGAAAACGAGGATTCTTGTGAGCCGCAGTTAGCCGTTTCACCAGATTCATCTTTGATGTTCATAAAGCAAGGTCCATTTTTAATTTGAATGAACTAGATCTTTTTTATTAATATATGCCTTGCCATTGTCTAATAGGCTTGAGAGAGCTACGTTTGGCAACTATTCCGTATTGGGAAATACCGCGAGCAGGCCCGTTCATTTTCAGTGTGTTAAGTCTTAAACGGTAGCAACGGAGATTCTCTGGGTTTTGGTGGGCGTGGTTCGGGTGCATTGTGGGGCCTGTGGAGGACCAGCAGGAAAGGGGCGTTATATTCGGGAGTGATGATGAAGAGGCAGAGTAAGTTTTGACTTTTAATTTTTTTTAATTCTCTGTACTAGTGTTGTTGTTTTTATTCAAATAGGCTATCCATTTGATCTCCTGCGTTATTACTTAACAACATCTCAATAACATTGTGCCTTTATGTTGTTAAATGCCGTCCATTAGAAGAAAGCGAAGCCATAAGAAGTGGCTCGGTTCTGGCCCTCGACCCACGTCGTGGTAGAATTCGCCAGAAGTTTCGGTTTGGCAAGCCGTTTGTTGCCTTTAAACGGATGTGCACCCTGAAGAACCCCTGTAACAGTTGCTCCCTAGCAAGCAGTCAGTGAAGACTTGCTTTTCTCCGGCGATGTTGTGAAAGCTAGTAGTGAGTTTATAGTTAAACATTACCAAGCATGTTGAACATTAACAATCGGATTAAGCGTTATCTTCGAAAACATTACCAATTGCATCTTCGAAAACCTGGAGTCAATTCAAGTGAGTGTTTAAAGTGTGGTGTTTGGCAAAAGGCTTGCCAGGCCTACGCCAGGAAAAAAAATGTTTTAAGTGTGGTCTCTACTTCATTCCTGCCTTACATCATCCTTCGCAGTCGACACAATTTACAACCTTAACCTGCTAAGCTGATACTCTACTACTTGGAGGTAGCTACTTACCTTCTGTGGGAATCAGGAGAACCAGAAGGAACAGGTAGGCCAGGAGTTAAAGTGTTGTTGGCCGGTTAGGTCTTTTGCCGCAATTTTAATTTCCTGGGCGGCGAGAAGTCTTGGTTGTTGCCATTCATTAGGTCTTTAATGGTAACAACGAAGCTTTTCTATGGTTAACGGGTGGTCAACGGATTTGCGGAGCCTCTACTGAAGAACGCAGCCCTGGCAAGGATGGAAGTTTCGCCCATTTGCCTGATCCTTGGGATTTCTTCATGCCCCTTTCTTCAAATCCCGGTGTTTTCAAGAGCGAAAAGTGTAGATGGAAGTTTCTTCTGTGGAAACATTTCCATGATCTTCGGGATTCCTTCATGCCCCTTCTTCAAATCCCAGTGTTTCCAAGAGCGAGAAGTACAGCGATAGACCGTTCTTCGGGTTGGTCCCTTGGTGGGCTTTCTTCGCATTCAGCAGTGTTTCCAAGATTGCCTGCGAAGCCAAAGTCAACTTTTGTAAGTCGGAGTGTTCGCGAGGTCGAGGCAAAAGATTATCTTTTTCTTTCCCATGTCGTTTAGATTTTGATTCGTTTGTAAACATTTCGAACTTACTTTTTTCTACTTTACGTTTCGTTGCAGGATCTTTGGTAACGCTAATCGACTAAAAGTGGGTGGAAGGTGGCGAAAGAGGGAGGACAACTGGGTGTTGCGACGTTCATACTATGTCCCGAACCGGAAATGCGAAATGAAGGTGAAGAAGAATACGCAATCCTGTGCCCACAGGTCAACATCTAACGAATCCGATTTCAGTTTAAAGGTCATGGGGAGCTTTGAAGTTATGATTGTAACACTTTAATGTACATTTATAAGTTTTTACCACTCATTGTTTCTTTCAGGCGAGCATCGTTGGAGGTTTTCATTATGGCGGTGGCTAACCTAAGACAGCAGTGGCGGTCTTTGGCGGACAATTCTTATTGAAAACATCGTTGGAGATTTTCACTATGGCGGTGGCTAACGTTAGACAGCAGTGGCGGTCTTTGGCGGGCAATTCATTGAAACATCGTTGGAGGTTTTCATTATGGCGGTGACTAACCTTAGACAGCAGTGGCGGTCTTTGGCTGGCAATTCGAACGTTAATTTCATGATGAAGATATCGTTGGGTGGCTTTCATTGTGACGGTGTCTAACCTAAGACAGCAGTGGCGGTCTTTGGCGGGCAATTCATGATGAAGATATCGTTGGGTGGTTTTCATTGGGCAGTTCGAACGTTAATTATGGCGGTGGCTAACCTAATCAGTGCGATATCAGTGAGCATTTTTGTGGCTACAACGCCTGGAACCCTGTCTGGAGGGATTGGCTGAGTATCAACATCAACGAGGTGAGAGACGCCAGCATTGCTCGCTGGCTGATGTCCAGGGATGCGAATCTACTGCCGGGGTTTAGTTCTTTGCCAGGACCGGAAAGGAAAGCGAAATGTAAGTTTTATTTTGAATGTTAAATTAAATTAAATTAAATTAAATTAAATTGTTAAATTTGATTAATTGGTCTTTTTTTTTCTTATTATAGTTGAAGTAGAAATGAAGCAACAATCTCAAGTGATCCATCGCGGTATTGCCTCGTTCCCATGATGCGAATTTGTCCACAGCGTGTCAGAGAACCGCAGATTCTCCATCGTGTAGCTTCCAGAAGGTGAATTAGTTTCACATATAAATAAGGATGTAATAATGGTGAATTACAATGGAAGAACGGCAAACAGTAGATGACACAACTTTTCTTAGGCAGAAGACCTGATCAAGCAGGAAATGATTGTGGTTCTCCATTTGAAATCAGCAACCAGGATCGAATCAATTTGCTTGTCATTTTCGTAATTTAATTTTGTCCTTTACAAGATTATGGACTTGTCGCCCTTGTGTCAGAATCCGGCGGCCTTCTTTCGGGTCGTCCTTGTGTCACGTTACCATTAGCCCTAGGCCCCTTCCAGAAACATTGCTCTAGCTCTGTCTTCCAAATCTGCAAAGCACCCTGTAGGTTCGACGTTGTGTATTATTGTAAAACTTTTGAGAAAAATTGTTTCATATTTTTTTGTTTTTCTTGTAAAATATATCCCTCCAGAAACATTGTTCTAGTCTTCTAAATCTGTTGGAATTTTTCTCTGTGACTTTTCTTAGCTCTAAAAATTGGATTCGAATATTAGGCAAATGAGAAGTGTACCAACAAGTTCCCCGTAAAATCTAGTTTCAAAAAATGTCCTTTTTGTATTACTTGTAATGTTTGCAATAAAAGCGAAAAATTTTGAAAGCCCTGTACGGCTCACAAGCCCTTTGAAAGCCCTTTGCGGCTCACAAGTATCCTCGGCTTCTTCGAAAGTGGGTGGACTTTAGCGTCATAGAGGCTTCCCTTCAAGCTAATCTTGGGTAGTAACACAGTGAATCCAGTTTAAAGCCATTCACTTCGTTTTCGCTGAGAATTCTAGAACAAAAGAGACAAGCATCAGTATTATGTCAAAAGTATTATGAGAAAAACACCCACAAAAGAAAATGTCTGAAAGAAAGGGTTCAAGTTCCAGACGATTGCGACGTTGACCAAGTCGACTTATTCACTCTTCCTTTTCGCTTCGATACGTTGGACGAGTTCCACAACCCACAAAATTGGTCTACATGGCGAAGATCCTGCCAAACAAACATAGAAGGGGGAGAACGAGTTACACTGAACTCATACACACATAGCCGGAAAATTGCTAAATTTCTTTGCATTGATAATTTTTTTCATCCAAAAACGGGATTACCTTCCGGGGGTGTATCTTTGTTGGTAGTCATGAGGATTGGGGAATTAAGAGAAATCTGAAAATTGCTCAAATCGGAATTTGAACATTTTCGTGACAAAATAGGATAAACAAAATCTTCACCTAATTAGAGGAAACGGAAGGCAGAATATGGTAACTTCCTAGTAGTTAACTACTAGGAAGTTACCATATTCTGCCTTCTGCATATTACCATTAATGCAATTAACAATTGTTAATTGAATTAATGGCAATATGTAGCCAATGGGAGCAAATAAACTTGAAAACATTCGAAATCTACTGACGCTTACCACTGGGAATAATGACGAACATTATCAAAATTGTTACTTTTAATTAACAAAATGTGGTAACATGCAAGCTGATTGCATAATACTTAGGTCTGTTTGCCTTTCAGTTTGATAAAAGTCGGATGGGAGTCGAAACATTTGAATAAAACGGGAGCAAATTACCTGACGTGGAGTCGGCTTGGCGTCGGTTCACAAAATGGCTGGCGGGATTAATTCCGTCCACTACGCAAAGTGGCGGCGACTGCATACAGAGGGCTGTATCATTCGCTAGAGACCCTGGCAACGTTAGCAACGAGCAACGTGATTGGGCACTGCGTTGGGTAGTTTTTCAAATTCCGTATTCTGGCATTCTGCGTACTAGCAATACTATCCCCCCCCCCCTGTAACTGTACAAATAACAAGTAACTGTACACAACAAATGGATAGGAACGAAAATAGAGCGTTTGCCAAATTCACCAGTGGCATCTTGTGAAGCGCATGTAAACTATGGATCCGCCATCTTGCGCAATAGCACTCCCTAGTCCTTTAAGATTCAGTGTAATAGTTCCTAATTTTTTCTTTTTTTTTTAGTTTTAGCACAACTATGAGTCATGTGAATAGTCAAGTGTGGTCTAAATGTATAGAAAAGCTTCCAGGGATCTCAGAGCAGTTGATCAAAGAGTATTTTCAGTCACAAACTACATCGGATAGGCATTTTAACCGTAGCGAGTTTTTCTTAAAAGACCACTATGTTACGGAAGTTGAGACCCTTCTTCTTCCTTGTGGAAAAAAAAACTATGCGTTCGGGCAAAAATGCTTTAGAAGTTTAAGAAAAAACGATGCACCACATCAAGTAGAGCTTGCGTTTAAACCAACATTAGTCTGCAACTCGTGGCGAGATGCAATTGAATCAGCCATTTGTTCATGCACTGTGGGAGAGCCCGGACACTGCAACCATGTAATTGCTGTCTTAAAACTGCTGCATAATTGTCAGAAAGAGGGATTCAATGAAGTACCCCCAGAGCTTTCTTGTACAAGCAAACCACAGCAATGGGGCCGCTACCGAAGTCGGAATGATTTTACGTTCCGTGTTACTGACGGAAGCCATACCGGTTGCTCTTCGTACCAGCCGTGCAAGAAGCCTCGGTTTGGTTTGGAACACAAGGATGCTATGATCGGGCTAACTGAGGTTATTAAATCAGAGAACTGCGATTTTGCAAAAATGCTTACGACCGCATAATAATGACTGAAGTCATTATTCTTACGGAATCTTGAATCATACATCTGAATCAAGATTCCGGATAGTTTTGTGATTTCTTCGTCGCTGATTGACCCAGAGTACAGCGCGGAAACAAAAGTTGCAAGTCCATTTGGTGCAATTCCGAGGAGGCCCTTAAAAGTATGCGTTCCCTTGTAGAACGAGTACAGGCCAGTCTTGAGCATGAAAGAAGAAGGGTTTTCGCACTTGAGTTCCGTTGCGTCGATAATCACCCTTGTAGATGGATAATTTTCCCGGAACTCCTCTGGCATCGTTTCTTCAATGTACTTCTTCGGTGGCCACAGCTGTAAGCATCCAAGGCATATAATACATAAATACATATAGGCATATAATACATAAAGTTTACCCAGCTGGTGAATGTCCTACTGACTGTAGATAAACTAATACCAAATCGATGCGCCAGGTCCTTCTCTAAAAAATTTAAGCGAAGCCGACAAAGCACCAACAAAAGCTGGTCAGCAGAACTCATCTTTCGCGGTCTCCCTCGTGACGTAGGTAAGGCATTCAGGTTCGTGGCTTCAGGCCCACGCCACTGGATGATACTTTCGCCGTTCTACCCGGGATCTAAGTGATTCAACAAGCCCTCAAACTCCTTATCGGATTCCATGCCGGTGTATAACTTAAGCAAGTTTCGGTTATCTTTCAATCTTGCGTACGACATTTGGCACGATTTCAAAAGTTCTATTTCAACACGAGCCGTTGAATGTTCTTTTCGCACTTCTTGCAAAGAATCTTGAAGTGCAGCGATTTGATTTTCAGCGTTGTTCCTAGCTTGTTTTTCTTTTTCCAAAACGTGGAGTAATGAGAATTTCTCTTTCCTCATTTCTTCTAACTGGGACTTTAATTCATCGCCTGTGGGGTCTTCTGGTTTCATATTGCATGTCTCAGGAAATTTTTCCGGTTGATCGGCAGGCTCAACACATTCGCAGCTGGAAGAGGAAGCGATTTCGTCCTCTGGCAAAGGAGTCTCTACATGAAGGCTGAGATCTTCGTGCCCAGGAAATATTTCGATGGGTAACTCTCGCTTCTTTGGTGATTTCCTAGGTTTGGCTTTTGGTTTAAAGTCAAAAACTGAGGGCAAAACCCCTGGTTTTAATTCTCTTTTTCCTGATGGAGGTTCGTAAACATAAAAGTCCTTGACTTCATAATGCCTGGAACATATCACTGTTCTTTCAGTGACCTGAAAATTTTGTTAAAAAAATTAGTCGTTTATAAATGAAACATTGTGGATTTGAGTTAATTTACCGTGAAATTTGGACCGACGTGTCGCCTAATCTGCAACACAAATTTCTTTAGTAACTGCTGATCTTTTGGAACTTTATGGAACGAGATTTTCGGGCTCTGATTCAACCGATTTGACCCCCACGTGCGCGACGTACACAGAGGAACACAGCAATAAGGCATTTCAGAACAAACTTGTTGCTAAATATGTTTATTTTCGAGAATAAACGAGGCACTAACTACGCGGCCGTATACCAGACAAAAGAGGCATTGCCCAAGATGGCGGACTTGTCACTTCTTGCCACCAGAGGCGTAATTTGGCAAACACTCTATTGTCGAATCTCCAAGTCTCGTAACCACACTTGGGGATTAAGCAAAAAAGCTTACAATTGCTTACGCGATATATGAATGCAGAAATATAAACATTCGTTTACATGGATAAATAACTAACTAACATGCCGAATTCATAAGAACGAGAGCTGCGACGTAAAGAGTTGGGACTTATTTTATTCCTGTTATTATTCCTGATCTATTGCATTAAATTAAATTGTTAAATACTTTTTAAAATATCTTTCCTTAATCTCACACATAACTCTCCCACGTGGCATGCTATGTTTTCACTCAGCTTCATTTGAATAACAGGCGAAGAAATAAGGATGTCTCTCCTAAAAAAATTCAAATAATAATTACCAACTGGAGCAGGCAAAAGGTGAAAAAGAATAACGCAGCGGCATCTTGTTTGAGCTTGTCCAGCCCAAATTTCACAAAATCGTCCGTTTTAAACGTTAAAAGAGGCCTACACGCCCAAACGTTTGGATGAAACTTCGCACTGAAAACACGCACAAAATCCACAAATGAAGCTGAATGAATGCTTGTAAATTAACAGGAATGTTGTTCGTAACTGCAGACAGAGTAAGTTACGTAAATTCAGCTAAAAACACAACTATTCTATATATAAAGTTATGCATAACAATAGTTTCTATCTGAACTAGGGTTACCATCTCACGCGGATAAAATTTAAGGACTACTTAGGAAATTTTTAAGGACACACAATAATTCCATTAATTATACATACTTACTTAGTCAAGACACCTCCTAAGTATGGTAATTGAAGACTGCGGAGAGCCGTGCAATGTCTCAGAGCAGCCAGCAACACACAAATGATTACACACGAGTGCGTATAGTATACGCACGTATACATTACACACGTATACTCCGTATACTTGTGTCCTCACTAGCCACTTACCATTAGCCAATAGGAAATGACAGTTGCATTACCCTTCAGCAGCGTGTGTTTGACTTTGACGGCTATAGCCGTTGTCCACGGCCCGCTATGCCGAACGGCTAGCCATTTTTAAACAGAACTTGAAACTGCATGCGGCCGGCATGTATTATTGTGTTTTAGTCCTTTTACTCTGACAAAATGTCTACGAATTTAGCAGCAACTCCCATTTAAGGACAAACACCCTTAAGGACGGGCATACCAAATTTAAGTACTGTCCTTATCATTTAAGGACGGATGGTAACCCTAATCTGAACATGTAGCTTGTTCGACTTTGCGAGCGCGACTGAGGCTGCAAGTTGGGCAAAGCGCCGCCTGCGGTCTAAAACAAATTTTTCTTAGGTTTAACTTTGCAGCAACAGGCCTATAAAAATTAGCCAGCATAACCCATTCGTTTCAATCGACTCCTGTATGGTTGACACGAGTGGTTAAGCTTTTGTAGCCCACTATTATACCTTTCTTTTTACATAAACTAACGATTAACATGGATGAGTTCATGGATTTTTTCGCAAGTTTGCGGATTAAGATTCCTTACTGGCGTAAATCCTACCCAACGGCCTTGATTGGGCGCGCTGTTTTTAATACAGAATCTTATTATCGTGCAACTAGTGGGTTATTGCTACTGTTGCGGATGACCTTTTCTAGACTTAGCCTTCTTTAGATTCTTAGTGTTATTCTTAGGGGCCTTCATTACATTCTTAGTTGCATTCTTAGTTAGTGGAAGACTCTTAAGAGAAGGTCGAGGTCAGAGGACCAAGGTTGACTTAATTGCATTCTTAGTTAGTCGAGGTCAGAGGACCAAGGTTGAAGGAAGCATTTTTGTTCATGGAAGTGGTATAAAAAGATACGCCAATGTACAGACGAGGCAGTTGGGTTTTAGACCAAGCAAAGAAATACAGCATTGAAAAAACCATCCGTGACAAATTTGGTGTCAGAAGTGGGATTTGGATAGATTCATCGGTGGTCAGTAGCGACAATCTCTTAAAACAGGTAGCAAGAGTCCTGGTAGGGTTCTGTATTGGATCTTGAAAAAACGTACAAAGCTGACCATGTGGCGAGCGTCTTAAATTGCTTTGGAAACAGATCACAGTCCCTTTATAGTCCTGCTTGCTGGAAAATTGGCGAACAACCCTTATTCCTTTCAAGAAAGCTAACTCCACCGTCCAGAATCATCCAAAATGACCACGTCACCAACCCCAACGGCAGCAGCAGCCCACCAGATGGAGGAAGATGCTGGGGAAGGAAGTTTTCCCACCACACGCCTGATGAGGAGTTTTTTGGCCTCACAACAAGCCGCATTGGACGCATTAACGAAACAAACGACTAATCCACCACTACCTGGGAAAATCAGCAGCCAGAGCCTTGCTACCATGGCGATCTTTTCCGGCGGCCCCGAGGAGGACGTGGAGCATTGGGCTGAAACCCTCTCTCGAATAGGGAAAGTAGAAGGCTGGACACCGGAGCAGCATTTACGAGCCGCCCTGAGTAAGATCGCGGGTCCTGTTGTCCACTGGAACGACTCGCGCGGCGGCGCTTGTAAAAACTGGGATGACTGGAAAATAGCTCTACAAAAGGCGTTTGGAAGGCCACTCTCGTTAGAACAATGGAGCGCAAAAATTCAGGCCCGGGTCCAACAAGCAGGAGAGAGTACCGCAAGTTATTTATACGATAAACTACGACTTTGCGAACGCTGCCCAATCCAACTAAAAGAACAAATTGAGCGTCTCGCCCGCGGATTACGACGACCTGATGTAGCTGCGGCTGTTATGGCCAGACGACCAAATACAGTGGACAGCTTCATTGATTTAATCAACCACGTCGAAACTACGACTTGTAGCTATAACGCTCCTATCGCGCCCGTCACCTCCGTGCATGGGTCGACATTTCCCCCTCCAAATTCTGCATTGAGCCCATTACCGTTATACCCGCCCGTTAGTCCCCAAGTCAAACCCAGCTCACCTACGTCAGATACCCTGCCGGCTACAATCGAGCAGCTACTTACCCGTATGAGTTCCCTAGAGCAAACCATGCGAACTCAGAAGTCGGAGCACAATCGGCAACCGTCCCGCCGGCCGACTTGCTATCAGTGTGGTCGAGAAGGGCACATCGCCCGCGACTGCCGAAATCGAAACAATTCGCCTCGAAATCTACAAGAATCCATTGTATGTTTCCGATGCGATAAGGCTGGCCACATTGCCCGGAACTGCCCTACTCGAGTGCCACCCACATCGGAAAACTCCTCAGCCGACCTGTAGGGGCAGGGCCGGCTGTAAGTCCTAAAGGCTCCAGCGTGGTTACTGTAGATGGAACGATATCCGATCGAAGAATAGGTTTACCCGTGATTCACTTGGATGTCGGGGGAGTAGGTCAGGTAACCGGTCTTGTCGATTCAGGCGCTTCGTGATCCCTCATTTGTGCTTGTACCCTGCCGCAGCATTCAGAGATCCAACCATATTTTGGAACTCCACTAACTGACGCCGGGAATGGAGTTGTGCCAGTATTAGGAACAATTATGCTAGAAATCACCCCGACCACCTTGAACCGTCCATGTATGCATCAATTTTTAGTAGTTAATCAAGCCCCCTTCCCGGTTATACTCGGTGTAGACTGGATGGCTGTTGCAAATGTCAGTGTCCTTAGTTCCGAAGGACAAATAAAAGTAATGTATGATGCACAAACCTTGTCAAAACATGTACTGTATGCCCCACCTAAAATAGAAACCACATTTGCTCCCTGCAATACCCTTGAAAAATCAGCTCCTAGTTCGGAAAAATCATTTCTTCAAGATTTTCTTTTTATGGACGGTCATTCCGAAGGGTTCTTAGCTGTGCTCAGGTCTTCCGAAACGGCCGTTATTCCTCCGGGTTCACTGTGTTTTGTACCAGCTTATGTCCCTAGAAACTCTCCAAATACCATTATAGCAGTAGCGGTCCTTAGGGCCAACCCAGGCGACGAATGGATTACCCCGTCGAGCCTCCTACAAGCTAAGAATGGAAAGACCTTTGTTCCCGTTCTCAATATTGGAAAACACCGTTTGACCATCCACCCCCATACAAAACTAGGGCTAGCTAGCGCTCCGCAATCGGTCTCGGTCCCCATTGACTCTCCCGGTAGCCAGGGGACAGTAGCTACCGTAAACCACCGTTCTTCAAGTAATTCCACTCTCCCGTTTAACGACACTCAGTTCGGGGAAACTTTAAGCCAGGACCAGAGACGAGAGTTGTCAGGCCTTCTGAATTCATACTCTCAATGTTTTGCAACCTCCGACAAACCTCTGCAAGGTACAAGTTTGGTCGATCATCAGATCCACACGGAACAACCAATTCCCTTGCATGTTCCTCCTCGACGGGTATCCGCTGCAGAACGACAAATCATTTCAGAACAAGTCACCAAGATGTTGGACGCAGGCATCATTACTCCTTCTACCAGTCCATGGTCTTCTCCCGTCGTGCTTGTCAAAAAGAAAAATGGCGAACTACGGTTCTGTGTAGACTATCGACGACTAAACAGTATCACGAAGAAGGACGTTTACCCCCTTCCACGTATTGACGACATTCTTGATCGAATTGGAAACGCCGTCTTCTTTACATCTTTGGATCTGGCTAGTGGGTACTGGCAGGTAACGGTCAACCCCTCAGACCGGGAGAAAACGGCTTTCGTTACTCCCGATGGGCTTTACGAATTTCAACGGATGCCTTTCGGATTGTGTAATGCCCCGGCCACTTTCCAGCGTCTGATGGACCGAGTACTTGCGGGACTCAAATGGTCTCACTGTCTAGTATACTTAGATGACATACTCATCTTTGGGCGTACCTTTTCGGAACATCAGGATAGACTACGACTGGTATTAGAAGCTATACGACATTCGAATCTTACACTAAACCTGGGCAAATGCACCTTTGCTCGTCCGGAAGTCGTGTTCCTAGGGCATCGCGTTAACTGCCATGGGATTGGCCCGGATTCCCAGAGGGCTGAAGCCATTATAAACTATCCCCAACCTAGTAACCTCAAACAACTCAGGCGGTTTCTTGGCATGCTGGGATATTATAGGCGCTTTATCCGGGGTTTCGCCGCCATAGCCCGTCCCCTGTATGGTCTGTTAAAAAAGGCAACGACTTGGAACTGGACGGAGCAAAGCAGCGCATCATTCCTTCACTTAAAACAGGCTCTACGTACCGCCCCGATTTTAAACCATTTCCAAGAGGAACGGGAGATTGAAATCCATACGGATGCCAGTTACGAAGGGCTTGGCGCCGTTCTAGTACAACGAAAGGGTAACGAAGAATTCACCATTGCCTATATTAGCAGAAGACGCTCGGATCCGGAATCTCGATACCACAGTAACGAACTGGAATGTCTTGCCGTGGTTTGGGCCGTTACGAAGTGGAGGTCCTATATTTATGGTCGGCCCTTTAAGGTCATCACGGATAATACCGCGGTCACCTACCTCTTTCACAAACAGGAGGTCAATGCAAAATTTAGCCGGTGGGTTCTTGCTCTTCAGGAATATGACATTACCTTCCAGCACAGAAAAGGAAAAGCCAATGTTGTCGCAGATGCCCTATCGCGCTCACCCACAGGAGCCGGCGAAGAAACTCAGCCACCAGACCACATGGCTATTTGCACGCTATTATACAAAGTCCAACCTTCAGTACTCTTGGCTGAGCAGTACACCGATCCGCAGTTCTCGCATCTATTATTGCTCTTAAACGACCCCGCAGCCTTATCAAAAGTTCCTGACAGCGACGGTATTTCCACTCAATTCTCGCTTCGCCACGGGCTACTTTACCGGAAAGGTAATGGCCGAGGTCGAAAGTTGCTGCTTGCGTTACCCCGAACGTTCCGGCGGGACGTTCTGCGTAGCTGTCACGACAGTTTTGCAGGAGGCCATCTCGGTCTTACAAAAACCTTAGACAAAGTTAAGTCCCGATACTGGTGGCCCAGGCTTACCTCAACGGTTCGACGGTATGTTAAATCTTGCCCCACCTGTCAACAAAGGAAGATTCCCCCCGGCCCACCACTAGGCTTCTTGCAACCAATTCCTCCTCCGGATCAACCATTCCGTCTGCTGGGCATTGATCACGTTGGCCCTTTTCCTCTCACTCCCCGTGGAAATCGGCACTTGCTAGTTGCGATCGACTACCACAGTAAATGGGTCGAGGTACGAGCCGTTCCCGATACATCCTCTAAAAATGTTGTTGACTTTCTCATGGAACAAATAATCCTACGGCATGGAACACCTGAGGCGCTGATTAGCGATAGAGGAACAGGATTTACCGCACGTCAGATGGAAAAAACCCTAGAACGCCTGAAAATCCGGCATTCGATGACAGCCGCCTATCACCCCCAAGCAAATGGGCTATGTGAGCGAGTTAATCGTACACTGACCGAAATCGTTGCAGGTTTGATCGAATCCGACCAGCATCAATGGGATTCCTTAGTCCAAACAGCGGCCTTCTGTGTCAATACTGCCATGCAAGAAACCACCGGAATAAGCCCGTTTCAATTGGTATATGGACGTCTTCCAGTGTTACCCGAAGAGACGCTATTCCCGTGGCCGGAAGATGTATCAGAAACTTATCCCGAGTTCCTTGGACGCGTCGAGGCCGTACGAAGAGCAACCATGGAGCGAATCTTGGTTAAACAGAAAGCGCAGAAACACCGTTACGACAAACACCATCGGGCTCCACCTGTCTTCAAACCTGGTGATCTGGTATGGGTCCAGCGGCGTATCCGAACGAAGGGCCAGTCACCTAAACTCCGTCCAAAATATATCGGACCCTTTTCCATTGTCAGAAATATTACGGAAGTCACCTACCAAATCGAAGACCTACCCGGACAGGAAACAAAACGTCGACTTCGGATATTTCCCGCCCACGTCAGTCAACTAAGGAAATTTGTACCCGGTTATGTGTCCGACGAAGAAAGTGACGAAGAAGATGGAGAAGATGACGGTGAAATTGTAGACATAGACGACAACACGACCTCTAACCAGAGTGAGGAAAATAGAGAATCGGACGATGATCTCCCTTTGGCGCAGCTCTTGAAACACCATGGAACAGAAGGAGTGAACGATGCTGATGATGACCTGCCATTGTCCGAGTTGGTGAAAACCTGGAGACCTGCCGGGGTCGGAGAGGGTCACTTGGTCGCTCGGGAGAGCGATTTAAGTCAGGAAAGGCCAAGTGTTGCGGATGACCTTTTCTAGACTTAGCCTTCTTTAGATTCTTAGTGTTATTCTTAGGGGCCTTCATTACATTCTTAGTTGCATTCTTAGTTAGTGGAAGACTCTTAAGAGAAGGTCGAGGTCAGAGGACCAAGGTTGACTTAATTGCATTCTTAGTTAGTCGAGGTCAGAGGACCAAGGTTGAAGGAAGCATTTTTGTTCATGGAAGTGGTATAAAAAGATACGCCAATGTACAGACGAGGCAGTTGGGTTTTAGACCAAGCAAAGAAATACAGCATTGAAAAAACCATCCGTGACACTACGAACACCAGACACAGAAACTTGAGAACGTCAATCAAGTCGCTATTGTATAGGATGTCCCAATAACAACTGACAGAACAGTCACAGCAAACAGCCCAGACAGTGCTGCATGATAAAGAGAGGGAGAACCTGCCTGCTAATTGACATCACTGTCCCTAATGACTCGAACATCATGTTGAAACATACAGAAAAGTCATAAAAGTATGAAGACCAGGAAATCGAGGTCAGTAGGATGTGGAATTGCAAGACGAAGACTGTGACACTGGTAATCGGAGCTTTGGGTACAATTAAGAAACATTTTAATCAAACCCTGAATATGCTCGATGGTCACGCGTCAGCCGGATAAATGCACAAAATAGCACTTATGGGAACTTAATACATCCTTCGAAAGGAGTTTGGGTAAAATTTTTTATCTCTTGTTGAGATCTGGTTTTACCACGTTATCAGATGAATGTAAAAATTTTTGAGAGGAAATAAATGTCATAATAATAATAATAATAATAATGACAGAAGTAACAACTAGGCGTGGTTTAGAAGCGAGCGTGGCCCGGGCCAGGCGAAACAAACCTGTACAAAATCGATGAGCTCATAGCATTTGAGCACAGTCGTTTCGCATTTCGCGTTTGGTTCGCATTTCAGTTCGCATTTCGGAGAAATTTTGATACACTTGATCGAGTTTGATACAACTTGATTGCATTTGATAGATGATTTGATACGACTTGATAGTATTTGATAGATTTTTACTGGACGTCTTTTAGGCTAGTCGAGTCCGCTTTTCTTTTCTGTATCAAAAGTTTTGGGGCTTACCGAATGCCATACTGCTTTATCAGGGGCGTCGCGAGGGGGTTTCCATTTTGGAGACCTTAGTTTTACTGACTGTAGTTGAAGATTTTACCGACTGTATTATAGTATTTTCTATTGTCTATTAAAGATTTTAAACAGTTCTTATCGTAGTTATTTCCTTTAATTTTACGAGATTTATTGAATAATCCTCGTTCTGCACATTCCGATTAAAAACAAACTTTCCTATTTTTCTTCGCTTCAACAGGTCGCTTTGATCAATTTCGTCCGAAATGTCTTTTTCAGACTCCAACAGAAGGAGGTTTTCTAGTCGTTCGTCACTCATGACTGAGCGGAGTGAGGTCTTGATGATTTTGAGCTTGCTAAATCCACGATCTCCACTAGCTGTGGTAACGGGAATAGTACGAGCGACTAGGTAGGCTTTCCATACTAAGGGCAGGACTAGTTTAATTTTTTTGGCATTCTCAAACAATTTGGGGTACAAATCTAATGAAATTTCAGCACCAAATTTCAAATTGCAGTCCGCTTTAAATAGCTCCATTTCTACACGCAAATCTTCGGTATTAAATAAACCACTGGGAAACAGCTTAACAAATTCCGAACAGGCCTCGAGATCAAGAACTTGAAGAAGTTTAGTTACAGTGAGAATTCTTGCTCCCAATTCTTCGAGCGAGTCACGCATTTAATCAATAAGACACTGAAATGGAAGAAAAACCTTTAAATCCGGTATTTCAACCCATCAACCGTGAATTCGGAGAAGTTTACCTCCAAAACTCGTTTGCTCTCAGCGAGGTAGAAGTCTCGATAACCAACAGGTTTCGATGACGAACTGACGGAGTCCTCTTCGTCCCTAAATCTTGCTGGAGGGCGAATAAACCTGTGATGGTGGCGGAACTCGTACTCGGGATCGCACGTTTCGTCATCTCCATCCAAAATCCTATTTATATTTTGGGCATGGATTACTGCAGCCTCCACCTGTTCCTCAATAACAGAGTCGTCCATTTTCTCCAGAATAGCAATAGGTGCCGCAAACAAATAATGGCCCGCAATTGTGCGTCTGGGAACCGCACTACAAATCGTAAGCAGGCTATTCGCAGCACTGTTTTCAGACGCAAGTGGCGGGCCATTAGGGCAGTACGGTTTCTTGGGGTCGTTTTTTCTTTAAAGGTACTGTAATGGACATTAACAACAGACCTCACCAGGAGTAGCTTCTACGAGATTCACCTTATCTATTGTAGCATTTTGAAAATTTTATTTTCATTTTCCGAATTTTACCGACGGCGACCCAAATTTTACCGAATCGGTTTCTGGCCAATTATGGGGGGGGGTGCACCCCCACCCCCCACCCCTCACCCCCTCGCGACGCCCCTGTGCTTTATACCTCGTTCGAGGAAGCAAACGAGGTATAACATTTCACATTTTGGCATACTGCCATGGAGTCACGCATTTTACCTACCGTTTCATTTTTTGAGTTCGCGCTTCGCATTTTACTGAGACTCGTTTCCACTAAGCTCATGTGCGGCCTGTGTGCAGCTGACGAAGGATGTAATCGTCAGAATTAAGCATGCGCCTTCTGTGTTTTCTTTCATGCTATCTATTGTTTGGAAGAACCTTTATCAAAACTAAAGGAAGTTAGTGTTGTGTAGTTTGTAGTCATGTTTGTTACAAATATTTGCACAAGAATCATTCCATTTGCTTTGATTACGTCGATATGGAAATACGTGTTAGAATGTTTGCGCCCTTTAATCAAGTGGCTTTTAAGGAACACAACTGGCTTATGTGAACTGCAAAGAGTATGCTATGGAGAGGTAGAAGGAGCTTCGAGAACTATAGGAGTTGGTAATTTACAAAGTTTGGTTGCAAGCATATCCTTATGTATAATCATGTCTTAGAGACTTCTTTGGTAAAATCACGTCAAAAGGATATAGTCAAATTAGTAGATTATCTAAACAGAGCAGCGTTAGAGCAAAGATTTGGCAAAGATGGAAGTAAGACAATTGTGGATAACAGTGTACGAGCCCTAAACCAAATCAAGAAGATTAGACAAAGAGTTCACCCAGAGTAAGCACCTTATTTTTTATGTAAAATACGAACGTTCTCTATAAAATAGTCTGAAATTGAGACATGTTTTTTAGATTCGGACCTAGACTCTCCTTATGTCTGACGTCGATTTGGGGTTATCGGCAGTTAGCCCATGAATTGGAGACTTTAAGACTTACTGCTTATGATGCGGATAACTTAGAACACGAAGCTAAACTCATGGAGCTTTGGTCGTTACTAATGCCCAATTGCACCATTTCTGCTCGTGTGACGAGGCAGTGGCAAGAAATTGGATTCCAGGGCGATGATCCTAAAACCGATTTCCGAGGCATGGGCATGCTAGGCTTGGAAAATCTACTGTAAATCTTTATATCTGTAATGTGCCTTGCACAAGTTTTAGCTGACGAACGTGTTTTGCAGATATTTTGCTCGGAATTATCAAAATGCTGCCACACATGTATTGTCTCACTCGCACCATCCTAAACATGGGTTAGTAGACGATATTTTTCTGTTACCATCAGAAACTAATTGGCAAAAATTTCTAGTTATTCGTTTGCAATTGTTGGGATTAACTTAACCAGCATGGCGTGCAATTTATGGAAGGAAGGCTGGGCTCGTAGTCATATTTATAACACATGTATAGGGGTTCCTACACTAAGGCATTTTCATCAGTTTTATTGCTACTTGGTATACGAATTCGACAAGTGTTGGTTGGCTGAGAAACCGGCCGATATTATGGAGTTTGGTCGGGTTCGAGACAAGTTCCAATCTCGGTTACATCGTTTGCTGATTTCACCTTCAGCAGCGCTTAAGCTTAATTTAGCTGTTGATATAGTTTAGCTTCTACTGTTTCTTGTGATAAGAAGTATTTTAATTTGTGTTCAGAACTGCCACAGAAAAATGGAAAAAAACGTCGAACGAGAAGCCGTGACATTAGCAGATTTCCTATCGGGGATTTCCCCGTCAGGTCTCAGTTTACGGATGAGAGCTGTTCAGACGTTACCTGAGTCGTGTCTTAAAACTCACGTTGAAATAAACTTCTTGCATGTTTGCGAAAAACTCTAGCACGGCATGTCGTATATAGGTTTAGACGCTTTAATTACAAACACGATAATGTTTATGATTTGGATGGAATCCAGACCATGTCTTTCTCAAGCCTACGGTTGTCCTAAAACCTTCATCCTATGCAGTTAAACGAGTGCCACATGTTTACTAAACTGACGTGGTGCGTACCTCTTAATTATTCGACAATTCAGATGCATAAATTCTTGCGTTCCTATCTGCCACACACACAATACAGAGCATTTTCCTCACATGAATAAGGTCTAGTATATAGGAGTAACGAGACGTGGTAAGTTCAGTTATTTTACAACATAGTAAGACCGCAATAAATAAGCATGAAAACAAAGCGTTGTTGCAACTTCTATCGACTTGTTGCTGTGAATTGTGCGGCAGTGGGATTCGAAGTAAGTGCCTCCGTGGCTTTCACATACGTGCCTCCTTTGCTACTCAAAACAGGTTTTAGTGAGGCAGCCATGAGTGTGGTAATGGGCTTAGGTAATTTATTTTTTCATCGATTTCGAATTTCACGTTACTGTTAATTATCCAGGACCGTGTTTAGCCCTTTTCTCGGTTCCTTGGTTGGGAAAATGGGCTGATAATTGCCGAAGTAGATTAGGTCGTAGAAGACCGTTCATACTTGGGTTCCTTTTTTTGCTCCTTGTCGCTTTACTTGTAATACCGAATGTACACGTCATAACGCACTGGTTGGGTTTTCCTTCTTCTAGTCCGGCAAAGTAAGCAACACATGTGCTACAATTATACTCAGTTTTAAGTGTTTCGCGTTCCATAGTTTACTGTTAATGGCTCTTGGAGTCATGTTGATGGACTACGCGACTCAAGCGACCTGGAATCCTTGCCAATCTCTAGTTTCGGATATTGTTAATCAAAATCCCACCTTGCCGGGTTTCACGGTGTATTCTGCAATGCTTAGCTTAGGCTCTTGTATGGGTTATACACTAATAGCGATCAATTGGCAAGAATGGGGTATCACGAATAGTAGTCAAGAAAAAACGGCGTTTATGATCGCCGCTCTGATTTTGGTCATCGGAGTCGCAATCACGACACTTTTCGCCGACGAAAAGCCATTGATAGTTAAAAGCTCCAACGTCTTCAGGGATGACATTGAGTCTAAATTCTTTTCAAGTGGATCGGGTTCTGGAAAAGATGTCGTTTTTAAAAATAGACGGGAAAAATCGTCTAAAACATCGTCAGATTGCTTACAAAAATGTCTACGTATTCTACTTACACCGGTTAATAAGGTACTATCGCTTTACTTAAGTGGGCAATGCACTAGAAGGAAACATACGAAACGTGAAACGAGCAGCTCAAAGCATTTTGTTTAATTATTCATCAAAAATAGAAATTACTCTTCTGGAATCCAACTCAGTGTTAAAAATCTACAAATATTGTGTTAGTTATTTCAGTTTTGAACCGAGTCGATGGGAAAGGGTAGGTCAAGAAATCATACAATCTAGCCAACAGCTCGGTATATTAAATACAGAAATAGTAGAGTGGGCTGCTCCGAGGTGTTCATCGTATGTTTGTGACAAGTGAGCGGCTCATTTAAAAAAAAATAATAATTGTAGAACACTGATAGCGATACATTTCGGAATTGTGTAGTTGTTTTGCCTACCGTATAACTTGTTCCTTGAACTCAATTCTGCACCCCGAGTTCTCAAAAAGCTGTTCATAGCTGATCTGATAGCGTGGATAGCCGTTAATTGCTACCTACTTTTCTTTACGGATTTTGTTGGGCAAGTTGTTTACAAGGGCGTACCAGGAGCCCTTGCTTCGCCTGAAGAATTCCGGTTATACGATGAAGGTGTACGAATGGGCTGTAGAGGTCTCCTCTTACATAGCATCCTGGGTAAATACTTCACCTTATTATAACACTTGATTCCTTACTTCAACTATTGTATTTAGCATGCTTGTATTCAGCATTCATCCAAGAGCACGTCAGCAAACGGTATGGATTAAAATTCACGTACGTTTCTGGTTTATTCCTATTCACACTATCCATGGTCGGCTTACTTGTGACAACGAATATAACCGTAATCATTTTGTTGGCTGCGTTTTCGGGCTTTGGCTTCGCTGTATCCACCACTGTGCCGAATAGTCTTCTAAATCTCTACAATGGCGATCAGAAGGTAAGTTTGCCGGAAAAGTTGACTTGTTATACCTAGGCTAGACGGGACGCTAATGTTAATCGAGCTCAACTATAGGCCCGGAACGGGAATTGTTGATGAGAGTTCAGACAAACTGAACGCCATTTTAATGAATTTTAACCTTTTTTTAAATGAAGATGTCCCTTAGATAACCTTAACGGAGTCCCTTCTAGACGACTCACTTAAGTGGGATTAACTCAGCTAGGAGTTAATTGTCGTTAACTTGTCCCGTCTAGCCTATAGGTATATTAAGTGATTTTGTGTTATTTTGAATACCTTCTTACGGTCTAACTTTCCAGAAGTTTTACCTGAATCCTGGGGAAATTTCGAACCAGGGAGTAGACAGAGGGTTGGGACAGGATTTGGCGGTATCCGACTCGGCCTACTTCCTTTCGCAAATTATCTTGTCATGCTTTATCGGTGGTTTAGTGGAATATACGGGGTTTGTACAGTGCTATATCTTAGTGGCTGCAGCTGCGGGCTTATTAGCTACTGCCCTGGCAGCTCACGTAGTCTATGAATGCTAATAAGTCGCGATGGGAACTATTCTAGTGATGTACTACTATGGTGTCAAAAAATGCCCAATTGATTCCCCTAGAAATCAATTAACCAATTATGTTTTCTTGGCTTTTACTGGCCAGTGGATTTAAACGTCTCTTCCATTCCCGTCTTTCGTGTCGAAACCAAACTCAATTGCTAAAGCATGCTCGGACTAGGTCAAAATGGTCTTCGCTTTACAACAAAGTGCGCGAACGTATAAGAGAAAATATTGGCTTCATGCTAAGAAGATTTAGGAGTTCGGTTTGGTTTGGACACGAAATACGGGAATGAAAGAGAATTTTTAACCACTGGCCAATATAGAGACAAGAAAAATAATTGGATAAGCGATCCCTAGGATATCCATTGGGTAGCTTCATTTAGCCTGTCAACTTATAATGTTTAAATATGCAGAAGACATTAGGCCTTTTATATATAAATACAAATGTAAAGTCAAGCATGTCGTCAAACCGGAGTGACATTGGAATACTTGCCATTTTTCTTAAGGTAGTAAACTTATACATCCAAGCTATATATGCATGCGAGTATTTCTAACAAGGAAATACATTTGGAAAGCCGACCGTGAACGGGTTGAGAGTCCGCTTAATCGACCCAGCAGAAGCCAAAAAGGTAATTGCTGCCAACTAACTGCGGTCAAGAGAACGATTAGAAAAAAAAATCAACGAATATCAAATTGAACTTCAAAATTGGACGTCACCAAGAACCACCATCAGTAAGTGACCCAAAAGACGAGGCGAGTTACACGGGCAACGTAATTAGCGTATCACTTGATTGGAATATACATAATTAAAACCGAGCCCTACTTATAGATAGCGTCTAGCAATAGCAAATACACCTTCACGGTGTTGCGATAAGCAACGATATTGTTAATTAGTTGCTTTTATAAGCTACCTAGTTTTATTACAATATATCGTGATAGATGTACAAATTTGTGCGATATACAGAACCTATGAATTGGCTCATTTGTATAAGCATTCGAGCAAACCACCAGCCCCATTTATGCCCCTTTCTATGTCGCTAATTAAAAGCCCCGGTTCTACATTAACAAGAGCTAACTTCATTGTTCGTTATAAATAGTTTTCTTTTTCTCAGGCCCAGGAAAACATTCCGTAGCAGGGGTTAAACTGAGA
>JAKZAN010000006.1:11136864-11162660 GCA_023053545.1 Lepidurus packardi | reverse complement strand
AACGCAACTGGTCAGGTCACCAGGAAAACGGTGGGTAAGGCCAAGAGATAGGTAGAATTAGAAAATAATAGATAATTAATGATTTTAATGCACTAGAGTCTAATAAAGAGACCTGACATTTTATAGTGTAGCGACTACGTCGCCTGTAGGTTTCGTCCAAACCCTGGTAGCGTGAGCGAAGTCTCTCCTTAAGATGTAACTTTCGGTTCTGTTTGATAAACGCCTTTCTAAAACCATCTTGTAGCTGAGTCCAAGGGAAAACCAGGTTCTCGATCTGGATGGAAGCTTCTCCAGGGTCCACCCGTACCTCCACTTCGAAGTCATCACCACTGTAGACGAGATTCGACGTGAGGACCACTCCTCGAGGTTTTTGCTTGTCCCCGGCTTCAGTGATTCTCACCGTCACACGGCAGTTTTCTTCTTTTCCCTCATTCTTAACGGAAAATACGACTGTGTCGTGTTGCGTCCAGCTCGGTTCCTTCACCCAGCGGAATTTCTTCCCCTGGCAAAATCCCAGCGTTATACCTTTGATCTTGAGGTTTTCAAGCTGAAGCCGGCACGTTACATGGGCGGACTCGCTCAGCACGTAGGAGAGGTCGCTGTTGTTGGTGAAACCTCGGAGCGTCTCGACGCCTTCAAGGGCCTTCTCGAAAGCCCCCCCCTTGCTCTTCTGCAACGCTATAACGGATCGTCACCCCCGATGCCCCGCCCCAGTCGATGAACCTCTCTAGGTTCCTCCACTCGCCATTACGGTATCGCCATGGTTCGGCCAGGTCGTGAATCCAGTTTTTGTTAACGAGGAACACGTTGAAGTCTTCCTTCTCCTGGTCCCTTGAGTCGAAGAAGAACCCCAAGAAGGAGTTCTCGAACCCATTACCGGAATAGGCTTTGCAGCTATATCCAAGGGTGCCGTACTCTCCCAGGCTCACAGTTCCGTCGCTGCTTGAAGCGTCAAATGAGATCGTGTGGGAGATCTCGTCGAAGGCCAGTTTCCGGGCCTTCTCCGTCGCTTCTGTGTCATTCCCTCCGGCTAAGATGGTCTTTTCCAGCCTTTTGATAGAGTGGTTGCTTACAAGGACGCCGTGGACGTTGAGCCTGAGCGTGTACCGGGTCTTCCCCTGGTCCACCGAATATACGGCAAACTTCTTATTGTAAGGTTGTACCTTTACGCATCCAACGACAGAGCCCTTGGCAAACAGCCCGCAGCCGTTTCCCCAGCCCCTGTCCGTGAGAGCTCGCTTACAGGTCCATCCGGCTTCGTGCTCCTGGGATAGGGAAGCCTCACCCGTGCCAGGGCAAGCTGCGGAGAACTCGCTCTGTTCTACCTTGCAGCTCAAGGCGAACTCCCGTTCGAATGTCAGGCCGGTATACTTGGCCGATTCTAGGTCTTTGCTGTTCCCTAGCCCTGTTGGTTAGCCGAACAAGGGAGGCAAATTTCGGTATTGCCATTGGCAATGTCTCCTGGGCTGGACGGCTGATCAGAATATCCTCCACGATATTTTGGGCGGATTGGAATTGGTCTGTTGGAATTTTCTATTAATAGTAATTTAATCACAATTTACACAATAAATTACTTCTAACGGCTGTATCCTTCATGTCTTTCTTCATTACAATTTCTTTGTCCCTTCCTGGGACAAGGCTATTGCATTGATGCTCGCGAACAACTGTAAACTGTGAGCCGGTTTGCTTGATCGCGCCATAGCACTTGAAATTTTTTCCATAAACGGAGCATTTCCAGTCGATCGCACCAGATGTATGTACCCGGTGTTTAATGTATTTTCCACCATGGGACAACAGCATGGCGGTCTTTGCATGAGACCTGCGCTGCCCTGGTAATTCTCTTCGGTGACACTATCATAACTATTCCCAAAGGTCAGCGCCTGGAAGAAACGGAGTCAAACTTCCGTCGAAAAAAACTTCCACAGTGTGTTGGAGCTATAGACGGCACGCACATCCCTATTTTCGGCCCGAAAAAGTACCGTGCGGACTACTACTGTGTTCGTAAAGGGGACTACATGGTTGTACTCCAGACGGTGGTTGATTTTTCCGGGCGTTTTATTAACATAAACGTTGGCTGGCCTGGTTCGGTGCACGATGCGAGAATTTTTGCTAACAGCAAACTGCACCAGCTTGCCCAGCAGAATATGCTGTTCCCTGACACCACGAAGCTTATCAGTGGCGTCAACATCCCTTTCTACCTTATAGGTGACGCTGCGTATCCCCTTCTTACTTGGCTTATGAAGCCTTACTCTGCCCATGCCATTACTGCTCAGAATGAACGTTTTAATAATATACTGAGCAGTAATCGCATGACAGTTGAACGGTCCTTTGGTAAACTGAAGGGTAGATGGCGGTGTCTTCTGAAAAGAAATGACACAAATATTCAAAAAATATAATATAATATGATGTAATGTAAAAAGAATACAATATTTGTATATTTCATCATTACATATCATCATTTCATCAGTACATTAAATTAAGGGAAAGAACTTTCCACCTTTTCCAGCGGTAAATCATGGATTCCCTGCGGGAGGAATCTCATGATCCGCGGGAGGAACCTCATGAGCAGACGTAGCCTGGGCAGCAGGCGAAGTTGGGGCAGCAGGCGAAGTTGGGGCAGCAGGTGAAGTTGGGGCAGCAGGCGAAACTGGGGCAGCAGACGAAGCTGGGGCAGCAGACGAAGCTGGGGCAGCAGACGAAGTCCGGGCAGCATACGAAGCCCGAGCAGCATACGAAGTCGGGGCAGCAGGAGGCCGGACAGGCACATTTGGTGGTGGATAGTTGATGTGAAGTAAATTATTGCGATATAAATACGCTATCCTGTTATTTTCTTCATGTCTCTTGCGCTGGTTCTCCCGATAGCGAATTTTTCTTGCGAGATTTCTTTGTTGTATGGCAGCTGGAGGTGGAGCCGGGGCAGCTGGAGGTGGAGCCGGGGCAGCTGGAAGTGGAGCCGGGGCAGCTGGAAGTGGAGCCGGGGCAGCTGGAAGTGGAGCCGGGGCAGCTGGAGCAAGTCCGGGTACGGGGTACTTGCAAGCAAGTCCAGGTACGGGGTACTTGCAATAATATTTGATTTGTGGAGCCGGGTCAGCTGGAGGTGGAGCCGGGGCAGCTGGAGCAAGTCCGGGTACGGGGTACTTGCAATAATGTACGATTTGTGGAACCGGGGCAGCTGGAGGTGGAGCCGGGCCAGCAGGAGCAAGTCCAGGTACATGGTTCTTGCAATAATGTACGATTTGTGGAGCCGGGGCAGCTGGAGGTGGAACCGGGGCAGCTGGAGCAAGTCCGGGTAAGGGGTACTTGCAATAATGTACGATTTGTGGAGCCGGGTCAGCTGGAGGTGGAGCCGGGGCAGCTGGAGCAAGTCCGGGTACGGTGTACTTGCAATAATTTACGATTTGTTGAGCCGGGGCAGCTGGAGGTGGAGCCTGGGCAAGTGGAGCAAGTCCTGGGTATTTGTCACAACAACGTGGAGCCGGGGCAGCTGAAGATGGAGGAAGGTGGACCAAATAATAACTGTCCATTCTCTGTGAATAGAAAACGTGAAAACAAAATCAGTAAGCAAATGTAATAATTGACATTAAATTCAATATTGACTTACTTGTCCGTAGCGTAGCTGCTGTTGGAATTATCTGAAACACAAACCAGGGACACATTTTATACCCGACTTTCTTTTCCCTTGAGAGTGGTTTGACGTAAAACAAAACAGCTTTCTTCATAAAACGCAACTGGTCAGGTCACCAGGAAAACGGTGGGTAAGGCCAAGAGATAGGTAGAATTAGAAAATAATAGATAATTAATGATTTTAATGCACTAGAGTCTAATAAAGAGACCTGACATTTTATAGTGTAGCGACTACGTCGCCTGTAGGTTTCGTCCAAACCCTGGTAGCGTGAGCGAAGTCTCTCCTTAAGATGTAACTTTCGGTTCTGTTTGATAAACGCCTTTCTAAAACCATCTTGTAGCTGAGTCCAAGGGAAAACCAGGTTCTCGATCTGGATGGAAGCTTCTCCAGGGTCCACCCGTACCTCCACTTCGAAGTCATCACCACTGTAGACGAGATTCGACGTGAGGACCACTCCTCGAGGTTTTTGCTTGTCCCCGGCTTCAGTGATTCTCACCGTCACACGGCAGTTTTCTTCTTTTCCCTCATTCTTAACGGAAAATACGACTGTGTCGTGTTGCGTCCAGCTCGGTTCCTTCACCCAGCGGAATTTCTTCCCCTGGCAAAATCCCAGCGTTATACCTTTGATCTTGAGGTTTTCAAGCTGAAGCCGGCACGTTACATGGGCGGACTCGCTCAGCACGTAGGAGAGGTCGCTGTTGTTGGTGAAACCTCGGAGCGTCTCGACGCCTTCAAGGGCCTTCTCGAAAGCCCCCCCCTTGCTCTTCTGCAACGCTATAACGGATCGTCACCCCCGATGCCCCGCCCCAGTCGATGAACCTCTCTAGGTTCCTCCACTCGCCATTACGGTATCGCCATGGTTCGGCCAGGTCGTGAATCCAGTTTTTGTTAACGAGGAACACGTTGAAGTCTTCCTTCTCCTGGTCCCTTGAGTCGAAGAAGAACCCCAAGAAGGAGTTCTCGAACCCATTACCGGAATAGGCTTTGCAGCTATATCCAAGGGTGCCGTACTCTCCCAGGCTCACAGTTCCGTCGCTGCTTGAAGCGTCAAATGAGATCGTGTGGGAGATCTCGTCGAAGGCCAGTTTCCGGGCCTTCTCCGTCGCTTCTGTGTCATTCCCTCCGGCTAAGATGGTCTTTTCCAGCCTTTTGATAGAGTGGTTGCTTACAAGGACGCCGTGGACGTTGAGCCTGAGCGTGTACCGGGTCTTCCCCTGGTCCACCGAATATACGGCAAACTTCTTATTGTAAGGTTGTACCTTTACGCATCCAACGACAGAGCCCTTGGCAAACAGCCCGCAGCCGTTTCCCCAGCCCCTGTCCGTGAGAGCTCGCTTACAGGTCCATCCGGCTTCGTGCTCCTGGGATAGGGAAGCCTCACCCGTGCCAGGGCAAGCTGCGGAGAACTCGCTCTGTTCTACCTTGCAGCTCAAGGCGAACTCCCGTTCGAATGTCAGGCCGGTATACTTGGCCGATTCTAGGTCTTTGCTGTTCCCTAGCCCTGTTGGTTAGCCGAACAAGGGAGGCAAATTTCGGTATTGCCATTGGCAATGTCTCCTGGGCTGGACGGCTGATCAGAATATCCTCCACGATATTTTGGGCGGATTGGAATTGGTCTGTTGGAATTTTCTATTAATAGTAATTTAATCACAATTTACACAATAAATTACTTCTAACGGCTGTATCCTTCATGTCTTTCTTCATTACAATTTCTTTGTCCCTTCCTGGGACAAGGCTATTGCATTGATGCTCGCGAACAACTGTAAACTGTGAGCCGGTTTGCTTGATCGCGCCATAGCACTTGAAATTTTTTCCATAAACGGAGCATTTCCAGTCGATCGCACCAGATGTATGTACCCGGTGTTTAATGTATTTTCCACCATGGGACAACAGCATGGCGGTCTTTGCATGAGACCTGCGCTGCCCTGGTAATTCTCTTCGGTGACACTATCATAACTATTCCCAAAGGTCAGCGCCTGGAAGAAACGGAGTCAAACTTCCGTCGAAAAAAACTTCCACAGTGTGTTGGAGCTATAGACGGCACGCACATCCCTATTTTCGGCCCGAAAAAGTACCGTGCGGACTACTACTGTGTTCGTAAAGGGGACTACATGGTTGTACTCCAGACGGTGGTTGATTTTTCCGGGCGTTTTATTAACATAAACGTTGGCTGGCCTGGTTCGGTGCACGATGCGAGAATTTTTGCTAACAGCAAACTGCACCAGCTTGCCCAGCAGAATATGCTGTTCCCTGACACCACGAAGCTTATCAGTGGCGTCAACATCCCTTTCTACCTTATAGGTGACGCTGCGTATCCCCTTCTTACTTGGCTTATGAAGCCTTACTCTGCCCATGCCATTACTGCTCAGAATGAACGTTTTAATAATATACTGAGCAGTAATCGCATGACAGTTGAACGGTCCTTTGGTAAACTGAAGGGTAGATGGCGGTGTCTTCTGAAAAGAAATGACACAAATATTCAAAAAATATAATATAATATGATGTAATGTAAAAAGAATACAATATTTGTATATTTCATCATTACATATCATCATTTCATCAGTACATTAAATTAAGGGAAAGAACTTTCCACCTTTTCCAGCGGTAAATCATGGATTCCCTGCGGGAGGAATCTCATGATCCGCGGGAGGAACCTCATGAGCAGACGTAGCCTGGGCAGCAGGCGAAGTTGGGGCAGCAGGCGAAGTTGGGGCAGCAGGTGAAGTTGGGGCAGCAGGCGAAACTGGGGCAGCAGACGAAGCTGGGGCAGCAGACGAAGCTGGGGCAGCAGACGAAGTCCGGGCAGCATACGAAGCCCGAGCAGCATACGAAGTCGGGGCAGCAGGAGGCCGGACAGGCACATTTGGTGGTGGATAGTTGATGTGAAGTAAATTATTGCGATATAAATACGCTATCCTGTTATTTTCTTCATGTCTCTTGCGCTGGTTCTCCCGATAGCGAATTTTTCTTGCGAGATTTCTTTGTTGTATGGCAGCTGGAGGTGGAGCCGGGGCAGCTGGAGGTGGAGCCGGGGCAGCTGGAAGTGGAGCCGGGGCAGCTGGAAGTGGAGCCGGGGCAGCTGGAAGTGGAGCCGGGGCAGCTGGAGCAAGTCCGGGTACGGGGTACTTGCAAGCAAGTCCAGGTACGGGGTACTTGCAATAATATTTGATTTGTGGAGCCGGGTCAGCTGGAGGTGGAGCCGGGGCAGCTGGAGCAAGTCCGGGTACGGGGTACTTGCAATAATGTACGATTTGTGGAACCGGGGCAGCTGGAGGTGGAGCCGGGCCAGCAGGAGCAAGTCCAGGTACATGGTTCTTGCAATAATGTACGATTTGTGGAGCCGGGGCAGCTGGAGGTGGAACCGGGGCAGCTGGAGCAAGTCCGGGTAAGGGGTACTTGCAATAATGTACGATTTGTGGAGCCGGGTCAGCTGGAGGTGGAGCCGGGGCAGCTGGAGCAAGTCCGGGTACGGTGTACTTGCAATAATTTACGATTTGTTGAGCCGGGGCAGCTGGAGGTGGAGCCTGGGCAAGTGGAGCAAGTCCTGGGTATTTGTCACAACAACGTGGAGCCGGGGCAGCTGAAGATGGAGGAAGGTGGACCAAATAATAACTGTCCATTCTCTGTGAATAGAAAACGTGAAAACAAAATCAGTAAGCAAATGTAATAATTGACATTAAATTCAATATTGACTTACTTGTCCGTAGCGTAGCTGCTGTTGGAATTATCTGAAACACAAACCAGGGACACATTTTATACCCGACTTTCTTTTCCCTTGAGAGTGGTTTGACGTAAAACAAAACAGCTTTCTTCATAAAACGCAACTGGTCAGGTCACCAGGAAAACGGTGGGTAAGGCCAAGAGATAGGTAGAATTAGAAAATAATAGATAATTAATGATTTTAATGCACTAGAGTCTAATAAAGAGACCTGACATTTTATAGTGTAGCGACTACGTCGCCTGTAGGTTTCGTCCAAACCCTGGTAGCGTGAGCGAAGTCTCTCCTTAAGATGTAACTTTCGGTTCTGTTTGATAAACGCCTTTCTAAAACCATCTTGTAGCTGAGTCCAAGGGAAAACCAGGTTCTCGATCTGGATGGAAGCTTCTCCAGGGTCCACCCGTACCTCCACTTCGAAGTCATCACCACTGTAGACGAGATTCGACGTGAGGACCACTCCTCGAGGTTTTTGCTTGTCCCCGGCTTCAGTGATTCTCACCGTCACACGGCAGTTTTCTTCTTTTCCCTCATTCTTAACGGAAAATACGACTGTGTCGTGTTGCGTCCAGCTCGGTTCCTTCACCCAGCGGAATTTCTTCCCCTGGCAAAATCCCAGCGTTATACCTTTGATCTTGAGGTTTTCAAGCTGAAGCCGGCACGTTACATGGGCGGACTCGCTCAGCACGTAGGAGAGGTCGCTGTTGTTGGTGAAACCTCGGAGCGTCTCGACGCCTTCAAGGGCCTTCTCGAAAGCCCCCCCCTTGCTCTTCTGCAACGCTATAACGGATCGTCACCCCCGATGCCCCGCCCCAGTCGATGAACCTCTCTAGGTTCCTCCACTCGCCATTACGGTATCGCCATGGTTCGGCCAGGTCGTGAATCCAGTTTTTGTTAACGAGGAACACGTTGAAGTCTTCCTTCTCCTGGTCCCTTGAGTCGAAGAAGAACCCCAAGAAGGAGTTCTCGAACCCATTACCGGAATAGGCTTTGCAGCTATATCCAAGGGTGCCGTACTCTCCCAGGCTCACAGTTCCGTCGCTGCTTGAAGCGTCAAATGAGATCGTGTGGGAGATCTCGTCGAAGGCCAGTTTCCGGGCCTTCTCCGTCGCTTCTGTGTCATTCCCTCCGGCTAAGATGGTCTTTTCCAGCCTTTTGATAGAGTGGTTGCTTACAAGGACGCCGTGGACGTTGAGCCTGAGCGTGTACCGGGTCTTCCCCTGGTCCACCGAATATACGGCAAACTTCTTATTGTAAGGTTGTACCTTTACGCATCCAACGACAGAGCCCTTGGCAAACAGCCCGCAGCCGTTTCCCCAGCCCCTGTCCGTGAGAGCTCGCTTACAGGTCCATCCGGCTTCGTGCTCCTGGGATAGGGAAGCCTCACCCGTGCCAGGGCAAGCTGCGGAGAACTCGCTCTGTTCTACCTTGCAGCTCAAGGCGAACTCCCGTTCGAATGTCAGGCCGGTATACTTGGCCGATTCTAGGTCTTTGCTGTTCCCTAGCCCTGTTGGTTAGCCGAACAAGGGAGGCAAATTTCGGTATTGCCATTGGCAATGTCTCCTGGGCTGGACGGCTGATCAGAATATCCTCCACGATATTTTGGGCGGATTGGAATTGGTCTGTTGGAATTTTCTATTAATAGTAATTTAATCACAATTTACACAATAAATTACTTCTAACGGCTGTATCCTTCATGTCTTTCTTCATTACAATTTCTTTGTCCCTTCCTGGGACAAGGCTATTGCATTGATGCTCGCGAACAACTGTAAACTGTGAGCCGGTTTGCTTGATCGCGCCATAGCACTTGAAATTTTTTCCATAAACGGAGCATTTCCAGTCGATCGCACCAGATGTATGTACCCGGTGTTTAATGTATTTTCCACCATGGGACAACAGCATGGCGGTCTTTGCATGAGACCTGCGCTGCCCTGGTAATTCTCTTCGGTGACACTATCATAACTATTCCCAAAGGTCAGCGCCTGGAAGAAACGGAGTCAAACTTCCGTCGAAAAAAACTTCCACAGTGTGTTGGAGCTATAGACGGCACGCACATCCCTATTTTCGGCCCGAAAAAGTACCGTGCGGACTACTACTGTGTTCGTAAAGGGGACTACATGGTTGTACTCCAGACGGTGGTTGATTTTTCCGGGCGTTTTATTAACATAAACGTTGGCTGGCCTGGTTCGGTGCACGATGCGAGAATTTTTGCTAACAGCAAACTGCACCAGCTTGCCCAGCAGAATATGCTGTTCCCTGACACCACGAAGCTTATCAGTGGCGTCAACATCCCTTTCTACCTTATAGGTGACGCTGCGTATCCCCTTCTTACTTGGCTTATGAAGCCTTACTCTGCCCATGCCATTACTGCTCAGAATGAACGTTTTAATAATATACTGAGCAGTAATCGCATGACAGTTGAACGGTCCTTTGGTAAACTGAAGGGTAGATGGCGGTGTCTTCTGAAAAGAAATGACACAAATATTCAAAAAATATAATATAATATGATGTAATGTAAAAAGAATACAATATTTGTATATTTCATCATTACATATCATCATTTCATCAGTACATTAAATTAAGGGAAAGAACTTTCCACCTTTTCCAGCGGTAAATCATGGATTCCCTGCGGGAGGAATCTCATGATCCGCGGGAGGAACCTCATGAGCAGACGTAGCCTGGGCAGCAGGCGAAGTTGGGGCAGCAGGCGAAGTTGGGGCAGCAGGTGAAGTTGGGGCAGCAGGCGAAACTGGGGCAGCAGACGAAGCTGGGGCAGCAGACGAAGCTGGGGCAGCAGACGAAGTCCGGGCAGCATACGAAGCCCGAGCAGCATACGAAGTCGGGGCAGCAGGAGGCCGGACAGGCACATTTGGTGGTGGATAGTTGATGTGAAGTAAATTATTGCGATATAAATACGCTATCCTGTTATTTTCTTCATGTCTCTTGCGCTGGTTCTCCCGATAGCGAATTTTTCTTGCGAGATTTCTTTGTTGTATGGCAGCTGGAGGTGGAGCCGGGGCAGCTGGAGGTGGAGCCGGGGCAGCTGGAAGTGGAGCCGGGGCAGCTGGAAGTGGAGCCGGGGCAGCTGGAAGTGGAGCCGGGGCAGCTGGAGCAAGTCCGGGTACGGGGTACTTGCAAGCAAGTCCAGGTACGGGGTACTTGCAATAATATTTGATTTGTGGAGCCGGGTCAGCTGGAGGTGGAGCCGGGGCAGCTGGAGCAAGTCCGGGTACGGGGTACTTGCAATAATGTACGATTTGTGGAACCGGGGCAGCTGGAGGTGGAGCCGGGCCAGCAGGAGCAAGTCCAGGTACATGGTTCTTGCAATAATGTACGATTTGTGGAGCCGGGGCAGCTGGAGGTGGAACCGGGGCAGCTGGAGCAAGTCCGGGTAAGGGGTACTTGCAATAATGTACGATTTGTGGAGCCGGGTCAGCTGGAGGTGGAGCCGGGGCAGCTGGAGCAAGTCCGGGTACGGTGTACTTGCAATAATTTACGATTTGTTGAGCCGGGGCAGCTGGAGGTGGAGCCTGGGCAAGTGGAGCAAGTCCTGGGTATTTGTCACAACAACGTGGAGCCGGGGCAGCTGAAGATGGAGGAAGGTGGACCAAATAATAACTGTCCATTCTCTGTGAATAGAAAACGTGAAAACAAAATCAGTAAGCAAATGTAATAATTGACATTAAATTCAATATTGACTTACTTGTCCGTAGCGTAGCTGCTGTTGGAATTATCTGAAACACAAACCAGGGACACATTTTATACCCGACTTTCTTTTCCCTTGAGAGTGGTTTGACGTAAAACAAAACAGCTTTCTTCATAAAACGCAACTGGTCAGGTCACCAGGAAAACGGTGGGTAAGGCCAAGAGATAGGTAGAATTAGAAAATAATAGATAATTAATGATTTTAATGCACTAGAGTCTAATAAAGAGACCTGACATTTTATAGTGTAGCGACTACGTCGCCTGTAGGTTTCGTCCAAACCCTGGTAGCGTGAGCGAAGTCTCTCCTTAAGATGTAACTTTCGGTTCTGTTTGATAAACGCCTTTCTAAAACCATCTTGTAGCTGAGTCCAAGGGAAAACCAGGTTCTCGATCTGGATGGAAGCTTCTCCAGGGTCCACCCGTACCTCCACTTCGAAGTCATCACCACTGTAGACGAGATTCGACGTGAGGACCACTCCTCGAGGTTTTTGCTTGTCCCCGGCTTCAGTGATTCTCACCGTCACACGGCAGTTTTCTTCTTTTCCCTCATTCTTAACGGAAAATACGACTGTGTCGTGTTGCGTCCAGCTCGGTTCCTTCACCCAGCGGAATTTCTTCCCCTGGCAAAATCCCAGCGTTATACCTTTGATCTTGAGGTTTTCAAGCTGAAGCCGGCACGTTACATGGGCGGACTCGCTCAGCACGTAGGAGAGGTCGCTGTTGTTGGTGAAACCTCGGAGCGTCTCGACGCCTTCAAGGGCCTTCTCGAAAGCCCCCCCCTTGCTCTTCTGCAACGCTATAACGGATCGTCACCCCCGATGCCCCGCCCCAGTCGATGAACCTCTCTAGGTTCCTCCACTCGCCATTACGGTATCGCCATGGTTCGGCCAGGTCGTGAATCCAGTTTTTGTTAACGAGGAACACGTTGAAGTCTTCCTTCTCCTGGTCCCTTGAGTCGAAGAAGAACCCCAAGAAGGAGTTCTCGAACCCATTACCGGAATAGGCTTTGCAGCTATATCCAAGGGTGCCGTACTCTCCCAGGCTCACAGTTCCGTCGCTGCTTGAAGCGTCAAATGAGATCGTGTGGGAGATCTCGTCGAAGGCCAGTTTCCGGGCCTTCTCCGTCGCTTCTGTGTCATTCCCTCCGGCTAAGATGGTCTTTTCCAGCCTTTTGATAGAGTGGTTGCTTACAAGGACGCCGTGGACGTTGAGCCTGAGCGTGTACCGGGTCTTCCCCTGGTCCACCGAATATACGGCAAACTTCTTATTGTAAGGTTGTACCTTTACGCATCCAACGACAGAGCCCTTGGCAAACAGCCCGCAGCCGTTTCCCCAGCCCCTGTCCGTGAGAGCTCGCTTACAGGTCCATCCGGCTTCGTGCTCCTGGGATAGGGAAGCCTCACCCGTGCCAGGGCAAGCTGCGGAGAACTCGCTCTGTTCTACCTTGCAGCTCAAGGCGAACTCCCGTTCGAATGTCAGGCCGGTATACTTGGCCGATTCTAGGTCTTTGCTGTTCCCTAGCCCTGTTGGTTAGCCGAACAAGGGAGGCAAATTTCGGTATTGCCATTGGCAATGTCTCCTGGGCTGGACGGCTGATCAGAATATCCTCCACGATATTTTGGGCGGATTGGAATTGGTCTGTTGGAATTTTCTATTAATAGTAATTTAATCACAATTTACACAATAAATTACTTCTAACGGCTGTATCCTTCATGTCTTTCTTCATTACAATTTCTTTGTCCCTTCCTGGGACAAGGCTATTGCATTGATGCTCGCGAACAACTGTAAACTGTGAGCCGGTTTGCTTGATCGCGCCATAGCACTTGAAATTTTTTCCATAAACGGAGCATTTCCAGTCGATCGCACCAGATGTATGTACCCGGTGTTTAATGTATTTTCCACCATGGGACAACAGCATGGCGGTCTTTGCATGAGACCTGCGCTGCCCTGGTAATTCTCTTCGGTGACACTATCATAACTATTCCCAAAGGTCAGCGCCTGGAAGAAACGGAGTCAAACTTCCGTCGAAAAAAACTTCCACAGTGTGTTGGAGCTATAGACGGCACGCACATCCCTATTTTCGGCCCGAAAAAGTACCGTGCGGACTACTACTGTGTTCGTAAAGGGGACTACATGGTTGTACTCCAGACGGTGGTTGATTTTTCCGGGCGTTTTATTAACATAAACGTTGGCTGGCCTGGTTCGGTGCACGATGCGAGAATTTTTGCTAACAGCAAACTGCACCAGCTTGCCCAGCAGAATATGCTGTTCCCTGACACCACGAAGCTTATCAGTGGCGTCAACATCCCTTTCTACCTTATAGGTGACGCTGCGTATCCCCTTCTTACTTGGCTTATGAAGCCTTACTCTGCCCATGCCATTACTGCTCAGAATGAACGTTTTAATAATATACTGAGCAGTAATCGCATGACAGTTGAACGGTCCTTTGGTAAACTGAAGGGTAGATGGCGGTGTCTTCTGAAAAGAAATGACACAAATATTCAAAAAATATAATATAATATGATGTAATGTAAAAAGAATACAATATTTGTATATTTCATCATTACATATCATCATTTCATCAGTACATTAAATTAAGGGAAAGAACTTTCCACCTTTTCCAGCGGTAAATCATGGATTCCCTGCGGGAGGAATCTCATGATCCGCGGGAGGAACCTCATGAGCAGACGTAGCCTGGGCAGCAGGCGAAGTTGGGGCAGCAGGCGAAGTTGGGGCAGCAGGTGAAGTTGGGGCAGCAGGCGAAACTGGGGCAGCAGACGAAGCTGGGGCAGCAGACGAAGCTGGGGCAGCAGACGAAGTCCGGGCAGCATACGAAGCCCGAGCAGCATACGAAGTCGGGGCAGCAGGAGGCCGGACAGGCACATTTGGTGGTGGATAGTTGATGTGAAGTAAATTATTGCGATATAAATACGCTATCCTGTTATTTTCTTCATGTCTCTTGCGCTGGTTCTCCCGATAGCGAATTTTTCTTGCGAGATTTCTTTGTTGTATGGCAGCTGGAGGTGGAGCCGGGGCAGCTGGAGGTGGAGCCGGGGCAGCTGGAAGTGGAGCCGGGGCAGCTGGAAGTGGAGCCGGGGCAGCTGGAAGTGGAGCCGGGGCAGCTGGAGCAAGTCCGGGTACGGGGTACTTGCAAGCAAGTCCAGGTACGGGGTACTTGCAATAATATTTGATTTGTGGAGCCGGGTCAGCTGGAGGTGGAGCCGGGGCAGCTGGAGCAAGTCCGGGTACGGGGTACTTGCAATAATGTACGATTTGTGGAACCGGGGCAGCTGGAGGTGGAGCCGGGCCAGCAGGAGCAAGTCCAGGTACATGGTTCTTGCAATAATGTACGATTTGTGGAGCCGGGGCAGCTGGAGGTGGAACCGGGGCAGCTGGAGCAAGTCCGGGTAAGGGGTACTTGCAATAATGTACGATTTGTGGAGCCGGGTCAGCTGGAGGTGGAGCCGGGGCAGCTGGAGCAAGTCCGGGTACGGTGTACTTGCAATAATTTACGATTTGTTGAGCCGGGGCAGCTGGAGGTGGAGCCTGGGCAAGTGGAGCAAGTCCTGGGTATTTGTCACAACAACGTGGAGCCGGGGCAGCTGAAGATGGAGGAAGGTGGACCAAATAATAACTGTCCATTCTCTGTGAATAGAAAACGTGAAAACAAAATCAGTAAGCAAATGTAATAATTGACATTAAATTCAATATTGACTTACTTGTCCGTAGCGTAGCTGCTGTTGGAATTATCTGAAACACAAACCAGGGACACATTTTATACCCGACTTTCTTTTCCCTTGAGAGTGGTTTGACGTAAAACAAAACAGCTTTCTTCATAAAACGCAACTGGTCAGGTCACCAGGAAAACGGTGGGTAAGGCCAAGAGATAGGTAGAATTAGAAAATAATAGATAATTAATGATTTTAATGCACTAGAGTCTAATAAAGAGACCTGACATTTTATAGTGTAGCGACTACGTCGCCTGTAGGTTTCGTCCAAACCCTGGTAGCGTGAGCGAAGTCTCTCCTTAAGATGTAACTTTCGGTTCTGTTTGATAAACGCCTTTCTAAAACCATCTTGTAGCTGAGTCCAAGGGAAAACCAGGTTCTCGATCTGGATGGAAGCTTCTCCAGGGTCCACCCGTACCTCCACTTCGAAGTCATCACCACTGTAGACGAGATTCGACGTGAGGACCACTCCTCGAGGTTTTTGCTTGTCCCCGGCTTCAGTGATTCTCACCGTCACACGGCAGTTTTCTTCTTTTCCCTCATTCTTAACGGAAAATACGACTGTGTCGTGTTGCGTCCAGCTCGGTTCCTTCACCCAGCGGAATTTCTTCCCCTGGCAAAATCCCAGCGTTATACCTTTGATCTTGAGGTTTTCAAGCTGAAGCCGGCACGTTACATGGGCGGACTCGCTCAGCACGTAGGAGAGGTCGCTGTTGTTGGTGAAACCTCGGAGCGTCTCGACGCCTTCAAGGGCCTTCTCGAAAGCCCCCCCCTTGCTCTTCTGCAACGCTATAACGGATCGTCACCCCCGATGCCCCGCCCCAGTCGATGAACCTCTCTAGGTTCCTCCACTCGCCATTACGGTATCGCCATGGTTCGGCCAGGTCGTGAATCCAGTTTTTGTTAACGAGGAACACGTTGAAGTCTTCCTTCTCCTGGTCCCTTGAGTCGAAGAAGAACCCCAAGAAGGAGTTCTCGAACCCATTACCGGAATAGGCTTTGCAGCTATATCCAAGGGTGCCGTACTCTCCCAGGCTCACAGTTCCGTCGCTGCTTGAAGCGTCAAATGAGATCGTGTGGGAGATCTCGTCGAAGGCCAGTTTCCGGGCCTTCTCCGTCGCTTCTGTGTCATTCCCTCCGGCTAAGATGGTCTTTTCCAGCCTTTTGATAGAGTGGTTGCTTACAAGGACGCCGTGGACGTTGAGCCTGAGCGTGTACCGGGTCTTCCCCTGGTCCACCGAATATACGGCAAACTTCTTATTGTAAGGTTGTACCTTTACGCATCCAACGACAGAGCCCTTGGCAAACAGCCCGCAGCCGTTTCCCCAGCCCCTGTCCGTGAGAGCTCGCTTACAGGTCCATCCGGCTTCGTGCTCCTGGGATAGGGAAGCCTCACCCGTGCCAGGGCAAGCTGCGGAGAACTCGCTCTGTTCTACCTTGCAGCTCAAGGCGAACTCCCGTTCGAATGTCAGGCCGGTATACTTGGCCGATTCTAGGTCTTTGCTGTTCCCTAGCCCTGTTGGTTAGCCGAACAAGGGAGGCAAATTTCGGTATTGCCATTGGCAATGTCTCCTGGGCTGGACGGCTGATCAGAATATCCTCCACGATATTTTGGGCGGATTGGAATTGGTCTGTTGGAATTTTCTATTAATAGTAATTTAATCACAATTTACACAATAAATTACTTCTAACGGCTGTATCCTTCATGTCTTTCTTCATTACAATTTCTTTGTCCCTTCCTGGGACAAGGCTATTGCATTGATGCTCGCGAACAACTGTAAACTGTGAGCCGGTTTGCTTGATCGCGCCATAGCACTTGAAATTTTTTCCATAAACGGAGCATTTCCAGTCGATCGCACCAGATGTATGTACCCGGTGTTTAATGTATTTTCCACCATGGGACAACAGCATGGCGGTCTTTGCATGAGACCTGCGCTGCCCTGGTAATTCTCTTCGGTGACACTATCATAACTATTCCCAAAGGTCAGCGCCTGGAAGAAACGGAGTCAAACTTCCGTCGAAAAAAACTTCCACAGTGTGTTGGAGCTATAGACGGCACGCACATCCCTATTTTCGGCCCGAAAAAGTACCGTGCGGACTACTACTGTGTTCGTAAAGGGGACTACATGGTTGTACTCCAGACGGTGGTTGATTTTTCCGGGCGTTTTATTAACATAAACGTTGGCTGGCCTGGTTCGGTGCACGATGCGAGAATTTTTGCTAACAGCAAACTGCACCAGCTTGCCCAGCAGAATATGCTGTTCCCTGACACCACGAAGCTTATCAGTGGCGTCAACATCCCTTTCTACCTTATAGGTGACGCTGCGTATCCCCTTCTTACTTGGCTTATGAAGCCTTACTCTGCCCATGCCATTACTGCTCAGAATGAACGTTTTAATAATATACTGAGCAGTAATCGCATGACAGTTGAACGGTCCTTTGGTAAACTGAAGGGTAGATGGCGGTGTCTTCTGAAAAGAAATGACACAAATATTCAAAAAATATAATATAATATGATGTAATGTAAAAAGAATACAATATTTGTATATTTCATCATTACATATCATCATTTCATCAGTACATTAAATTAAGGGAAAGAACTTTCCACCTTTTCCAGCGGTAAATCATGGATTCCCTGCGGGAGGAATCTCATGATCCGCGGGAGGAACCTCATGAGCAGACGTAGCCTGGGCAGCAGGCGAAGTTGGGGCAGCAGGCGAAGTTGGGGCAGCAGGTGAAGTTGGGGCAGCAGGCGAAACTGGGGCAGCAGACGAAGCTGGGGCAGCAGACGAAGCTGGGGCAGCAGACGAAGTCCGGGCAGCATACGAAGCCCGAGCAGCATACGAAGTCGGGGCAGCAGGAGGCCGGACAGGCACATTTGGTGGTGGATAGTTGATGTGAAGTAAATTATTGCGATATAAATACGCTATCCTGTTATTTTCTTCATGTCTCTTGCGCTGGTTCTCCCGATAGCGAATTTTTCTTGCGAGATTTCTTTGTTGTATGGCAGCTGGAGGTGGAGCCGGGGCAGCTGGAGGTGGAGCCGGGGCAGCTGGAAGTGGAGCCGGGGCAGCTGGAAGTGGAGCCGGGGCAGCTGGAAGTGGAGCCGGGGCAGCTGGAGCAAGTCCGGGTACGGGGTACTTGCAAGCAAGTCCAGGTACGGGGTACTTGCAATAATATTTGATTTGTGGAGCCGGGTCAGCTGGAGGTGGAGCCGGGGCAGCTGGAGCAAGTCCGGGTACGGGGTACTTGCAATAATGTACGATTTGTGGAACCGGGGCAGCTGGAGGTGGAGCCGGGCCAGCAGGAGCAAGTCCAGGTACATGGTTCTTGCAATAATGTACGATTTGTGGAGCCGGGGCAGCTGGAGGTGGAACCGGGGCAGCTGGAGCAAGTCCGGGTAAGGGGTACTTGCAATAATGTACGATTTGTGGAGCCGGGTCAGCTGGAGGTGGAGCCGGGGCAGCTGGAGCAAGTCCGGGTACGGTGTACTTGCAATAATTTACGATTTGTTGAGCCGGGGCAGCTGGAGGTGGAGCCTGGGCAAGTGGAGCAAGTCCTGGGTATTTGTCACAACAACGTGGAGCCGGGGCAGCTGAAGATGGAGGAAGGTGGACCAAATAATAACTGTCCATTCTCTGTGAATAGAAAACGTGAAAACAAAATCAGTAAGCAAATGTAATAATTGACATTAAATTCAATATTGACTTACTTGTCCGTAGCGTAGCTGCTGTTGGAATTATCTGAAACACAAACCAGGGACACATTTTATACCCGACTTTCTTTTCCCTTGAGAGTGGTTTGACGTAAAACAAAACAGCTTTCTTCATAAAACGCAACTGGTCAGGTCACCAGGAAAACGGTGGGTAAGGCCAAGAGATAGGTAGAATTAGAAAATAATAGATAATTAATGATTTTAATGCACTAGAGTCTAATAAAGAGACCTGACATTTTATAGTGTAGCGACTACGTCGCCTGTAGGTTTCGTCCAAACCCTGGTAGCGTGAGCGAAGTCTCTCCTTAAGATGTAACTTTCGGTTCTGTTTGATAAACGCCTTTCTAAAACCATCTTGTAGCTGAGTCCAAGGGAAAACCAGGTTCTCGATCTGGATGGAAGCTTCTCCAGGGTCCACCCGTACCTCCACTTCGAAGTCATCACCACTGTAGACGAGATTCGACGTGAGGACCACTCCTCGAGGTTTTTGCTTGTCCCCGGCTTCAGTGATTCTCACCGTCACACGGCAGTTTTCTTCTTTTCCCTCATTCTTAACGGAAAATACGACTGTGTCGTGTTGCGTCCAGCTCGGTTCCTTCACCCAGCGGAATTTCTTCCCCTGGCAAAATCCCAGCGTTATACCTTTGATCTTGAGGTTTTCAAGCTGAAGCCGGCACGTTACATGGGCGGACTCGCTCAGCACGTAGGAGAGGTCGCTGTTGTTGGTGAAACCTCGGAGCGTCTCGACGCCTTCAAGGGCCTTCTCGAAAGCCCCCCCCTTGCTCTTCTGCAACGCTATAACGGATCGTCACCCCCGATGCCCCGCCCCAGTCGATGAACCTCTCTAGGTTCCTCCACTCGCCATTACGGTATCGCCATGGTTCGGCCAGGTCGTGAATCCAGTTTTTGTTAACGAGGAACACGTTGAAGTCTTCCTTCTCCTGGTCCCTTGAGTCGAAGAAGAACCCCAAGAAGGAGTTCTCGAACCCATTACCGGAATAGGCTTTGCAGCTATATCCAAGGGTGCCGTACTCTCCCAGGCTCACAGTTCCGTCGCTGCTTGAAGCGTCAAATGAGATCGTGTGGGAGATCTCGTCGAAGGCCAGTTTCCGGGCCTTCTCCGTCGCTTCTGTGTCATTCCCTCCGGCTAAGATGGTCTTTTCCAGCCTTTTGATAGAGTGGTTGCTTACAAGGACGCCGTGGACGTTGAGCCTGAGCGTGTACCGGGTCTTCCCCTGGTCCACCGAATATACGGCAAACTTCTTATTGTAAGGTTGTACCTTTACGCATCCAACGACAGAGCCCTTGGCAAACAGCCCGCAGCCGTTTCCCCAGCCCCTGTCCGTGAGAGCTCGCTTACAGGTCCATCCGGCTTCGTGCTCCTGGGATAGGGAAGCCTCACCCGTGCCAGGGCAAGCTGCGGAGAACTCGCTCTGTTCTACCTTGCAGCTCAAGGCGAACTCCCGTTCGAATGTCAGGCCGGTATACTTGGCCGATTCTAGGTCTTTGCTGTTCCCTAGCCCTGTTGGTTAGCCGAACAAGGGAGGCAAATTTCGGTATTGCCATTGGCAATGTCTCCTGGGCTGGACGGCTGATCAGAATATCCTCCACGATATTTTGGGCGGATTGGAATTGGTCTGTTGGAATTTTCTATTAATAGTAATTTAATCACAATTTACACAATAAATTACTTCTAACGGCTGTATCCTTCATGTCTTTCTTCATTACAATTTCTTTGTCCCTTCCTGGGACAAGGCTATTGCATTGATGCTCGCGAACAACTGTAAACTGTGAGCCGGTTTGCTTGATCGCGCCATAGCACTTGAAATTTTTTCCATAAACGGAGCATTTCCAGTCGATCGCACCAGATGTATGTACCCGGTGTTTAATGTATTTTCCACCATGGGACAACAGCATGGCGGTCTTTGCATGAGACCTGCGCTGCCCTGGTAATTCTCTTCGGTGACACTATCATAACTATTCCCAAAGGTCAGCGCCTGGAAGAAACGGAGTCAAACTTCCGTCGAAAAAAACTTCCACAGTGTGTTGGAGCTATAGACGGCACGCACATCCCTATTTTCGGCCCGAAAAAGTACCGTGCGGACTACTACTGTGTTCGTAAAGGGGACTACATGGTTGTACTCCAGACGGTGGTTGATTTTTCCGGGCGTTTTATTAACATAAACGTTGGCTGGCCTGGTTCGGTGCACGATGCGAGAATTTTTGCTAACAGCAAACTGCACCAGCTTGCCCAGCAGAATATGCTGTTCCCTGACACCACGAAGCTTATCAGTGGCGTCAACATCCCTTTCTACCTTATAGGTGACGCTGCGTATCCCCTTCTTACTTGGCTTATGAAGCCTTACTCTGCCCATGCCATTACTGCTCAGAATGAACGTTTTAATAATATACTGAGCAGTAATCGCATGACAGTTGAACGGTCCTTTGGTAAACTGAAGGGTAGATGGCGGTGTCTTCTGAAAAGAAATGACACAAATATTCAAAAAATATAATATAATATGATGTAATGTAAAAAGAATACAATATTTGTATATTTCATCATTACATATCATCATTTCATCAGTACATTAAATTAAGGGAAAGAACTTTCCACCTTTTCCAGCGGTAAATCATGGATTCCCTGCGGGAGGAATCTCATGATCCGCGGGAGGAACCTCATGAGCAGACGTAGCCTGGGCAGCAGGCGAAGTTGGGGCAGCAGGCGAAGTTGGGGCAGCAGGTGAAGTTGGGGCAGCAGGCGAAACTGGGGCAGCAGACGAAGCTGGGGCAGCAGACGAAGCTGGGGCAGCAGACGAAGTCCGGGCAGCAGACGAAGTCCGGGCAGCATACGAAGCCCGAGCAGCATACGAAGTCGGGGCAGCAGGAGGCCGGACAGGCACATTTGGTGGTGGATAGTTGATGTGAAGTAAATTATTGCGATATAAATACGCTATCCTGTTATTTTCTTCATGTCTCTTGCGCTGGTTCTCCCGATAGCGAATTTTTCTTGCGAGATTTCTTTGTTGTATGGCAGCTGGAGGTGGAGCCGGGGCAGCTGGAGGTGGAGCCGGGGCAGCTGGAAGTGGAGCCGGGGCAGCTGGAAGTGGAGCCGGGGCAGCTGGAAGTGGAGCCGGGGCAGCTGGAGCAAGTCCGGGTACGGGGTACTTGCAAGCAAGTCCAGGTACGGGGTACTTGCAATAATATTTGATTTGTGGAGCCGGGTCAGCTGGAGGTGGAGCCGGGGCAGCTGGAGCAAGTCCGGTTACGGGGTACTTGCAATAATGTACGATTTGTGGAACCGGGGCAGCTGGAGGTGGAGCCGGGCCAGCAGGAGCAAGTCCAGGTACATGGTTCTTGCAATAATGTACGATTTGTGGAGCCGGGTCAGCTGGAGGTGGAGCCGGGGCAGCTGGAGCAAGTCCGGGTACGGTGTACTTGCAATAATTTACGATTTGTTGAGCCGGGGCAGCTGGAGGTGGAGCCTGGGCAAGTGGAGCAAGTCCTGGGTATTTGTCACAACAACGTGGAGCCGGGGCAGCTGAAGATGGAGGAAGGTGGACCAAATAATAACTGTCCATTCTCTGTGAATAGAAAACGTGAAAACAAAATCAGTAAGCAAATGTAATAATTGACATTAAATTCAATATTGACTTACTTGTCCGTAGCGTAGCTGCTGTTGGAATTATCTGAAACACAAACCAGGGACACATTTTATACCCGACTTTCTTTTCCCTTGAGAGTGGTTTGACGTAAAACAAAACAGCTTTCTTCATAAAACGCAACTGGTCAGGTCACCAGGAAAACGGTGGGTAAGGCCAAGAGATAGGTAGAATTAGAAAATAATAGATAATTAATGATTTTAATGCACTAGAGTCTAATAAAGAGACCTGACATTTTATAGTGTAGCGACTACGTCGCCTGTAGGTTTCGTCCAAACCCTGGTAGCGTGAGCGAAGTCTCTCCTTAAGATGTAACTTTCGGTTCTGTTTGATAAACGCCTTTCTAAAACCATCTTGTAGCTGAGTCCAAGGGAAAACCAGGTTCTCGATCTGGATGGAAGCTTCTCCAGGGTCCACCCGTACCTCCACTTCGAAGTCATCACCACTGTAGACGAGATCCGACGTGAGGACCACTCCTCGAGGTTTTTGCTTGTCCCCGGCTTCAGTGATTCTCACCGTCACACGGCAGTTTTCTTCTTTTCCCTCATTCTTAACGGAAAATACGACTGTGTCGTGTTGCGTCCAGCTCGGTTCCTTCACCCAGCGGAATTTCTTCCCCTGGCAAAATCCCAGCGTTATACCTTTGATCTTGAGGTTTTCAAGCTGAAGCCGGCACGTTACATGGGCGGACTCGCTCAGCACGTAGGAGAGGTCGCTGTTGTTGGTGAAACCTCGGAGCGTCTCGACGCCTTCAAGGGCCTTCTCGAAAGCCCCCCCCCTTGCTCTTCTGCAACGCTATAACGGATCGTCACCCCCGATGCCCCGCCCCAGTCGATGAACCTCTCTAGGTTCCTCCACTCGCCATTACGGTATCGCCATGGTTCGGCCAGGTCGTGAATCCAGTTTTTGTTAACGAGGAACACGTTGAAGTCTTCCTTCTCCTGGTCCCTTGAGTCGAAGAAGAACCCCAAGAAGGAGTTCTCGAACCCATTACCGGAATAGGCTTTGCAGCTATATCCAAGGGTGCCGTACTCTCCCAGGCTCACAGTTCCGTCGCTGCTTGAAGCGTCAAATGAGATCGTGTGGGAGATCTCGTCGAAGGCCAGTTTCCGGGCCTTCTCCGTCGCTTCTGTGTCATTCCCTCCGGCTAAGATGGTCTTTTCCAGCCTTTTGATAGAGTGGTTGCTTACAAGGACGCCGTGGACGTTGAGCCTGAGCGTGTACCGGGTCTTCCCCTGGTCCACCGAATATACGGCAAACTTCTTATTGTAAGGTTGTACCTTTACGCATCCAACGACAGAGCCCTTGGCAAACAGCCCGCAGCCGTTTCCCCAGCCCCTGTCCGTGAGAGCTCGCTTACAGGTCCATCCGGCTTCGTGCTCCTGGGATAGGGAAGCCTCACCCGTGCCAGGGCAAGCTGCGGAGAACTCGCTCTGTTCTACCTTGCAGCTCAAGGCGAACTCCCGTTCGAATGTCAGGCCGGTATACTTGGCCGATTCTAGGGTCAAAGCCAGGGTTGGCCTTGCTTCGGCTTGGAGAGTCACGCAAGTCTTCCTGTCAAGGACGACGTCTATCCACGAGTTCGTCCCCGCGGACATGATTTCTCGACTCTCCAATTGGTGGCATCCAATGGAGACAGCTGTCGTCACCCCAAGATAAGCTAAAATGGCGGCTCCGGCTATTACGACATCTGCGGCGTTTGGCAACACATCTCGTGTGGCTCCGGTGAGTATTACTTTCTTCACACCAGTAAGCTGGTTGCTTATACTTGCAATCTTAGGCATCAGCGAAGAGGAGTATGCCAAATTACAGCTTCTGGAGGAGTTCCCGTACTCCTGTTCGCTGTGCCGGGAGAAGGCCCATCTGGTAAATATCTACTATTTACACTCTTTCTGAATGCTATACTAATGACCCAGCAAAAAAATAGCGGATTGCTATGTCTTGTCATATCATGGCTATTCCTGATTAGCATGTATTTTTCCCTGGCCGATTTACCCAAGTTACCATTACGTATTACTTCAAAAACCTTGCAGATCAATAACTCTTTCATTATACATCTTCTTTAAAGAGGGAAAATTGACCATAACCTCTAATATATAATTTGTGTGAAACTTGACCTAAAGTGCATGGTATTGAAAATTATGTACATACATCCGATTTATTCCATCTACTTTCCCTTTAAACCTTGTTTGACAGTGACCCCCGTTTTTTCAGTAAAAGGAGAGATTCCCTTTTGTGCCCTCGATTTACACATATTCCTGACGTTTTCCCTCTTTTAGAATATAAGTAAAGCGTTCCCCTTGCAGTTCAAGTGGCTAAGTTTTTGGTGTCTAAACCAAGTAGTCGTAACTCTTCCATTTTTAAGAATGTGAAAATACAAAGTGAGTTCTTTTGTAAGTGAACAAAGCTGTTATCTATCAGTTTAGAAACATAACGCAGGAACCCATTCAGATTCCCCATCTCATCTTTTAATACCACGTAGCTGGTTATCTCTCCCTCTTACTACGTGGTGAAAGTCTTCTACCCCTAGACTTCCCGCTCCCCAAAACCTAGACTTCCGCACCCCAAGAGCCCAGGAAGAGCTCCCGCTCCCCAACACCTAGACTTCCCGCACCGCAAGAGCCCAGGAAGAGCTCCCGCTCCCCAACACCTAGACTTCCCGCACCCCAAAAGCTCAGGAAGAGCTCCCGCTACCCAACACCTAGACCCCCCCCCCCCCCACCTCCAAAGGCCGACCGTACAAAATGTCCCGCCGGGGGGAGCCGTTTGGGAGAAGGTTTGTGCTGGAAAGTAAGTTACTTCCTTTCATTTTTTTGATTGGCGTATAGACCTAAGCCTGTTGCCGAAGTTTATTGTTAAACCGTACATTTCAAATCGGGTAGGGGAAGGGGATATCACAGACTGTTATCACACTGGGCGGCCTTTACAAACTGGCACGCCCTCCACCGTAGGTTTCCTCGGTCCTCCTCCCGAGGGAGGAATTATCGAAATTAGACCAAATCAGCTCTCAAATCAAATCAGCAAATCATCCAAATGAGCTCCAAATTAGACCAAATCCAACAGCAAACCAACGCCATCTCTAAGCTACTAGCAGAGATTAAATCTCTAAAGGAGACGGCTAACAAACTCCACCCCACCTCCACCAATCGTTCCCGCAACCATCCTGGCCATCGCTCAGTAACTCCACCAGACCCATAACAACCCCACCCAGGACCAGGCCCATACCCCAACCCAACATTTCTGTCGACGACTTAACTCTCCTACTGGAACAAGATGTGGCCACAGTATAGAGGTTTATAGAAAACCTCTATACTGTGCTGCTAACTCTCATTTTAAGCGGTTAAACTCCGTTTGTATTCTTGCCACTATAGTTTATTTGAAAACGTTACATTTTCATTGTAAAAATAAAATTTTTCAATTTTTAGTAGTATGTTTTTAAATCCTAAAATATCATTAGCATCTTCAGTACTACACTCTGCATACGCTATAAAAACTTAAATTATGAATATCAAAATAATAAAAAAAACAGCAGATATAGAAAAAAATAAGACTTTATTGGGGATTTTTGTATTATACGAATAAAATTAGATTGTAATAATATTTTTTGATAGACCCCTTGGGCTCCTAATTTTTCAAGCCATCCTTGATC
>JAKZAN010000006.1:11105411-11136764 GCA_023053545.1 Lepidurus packardi | reverse complement strand
GCATTGATGTGGAAGATTAGGTGGTGCCTTTGGTAAATTGAAGGGTAGATGGCGGTGTCTTCTGAAAAGAAATGACACACATATTCGCCGCATAAATAGGGTCATTTATGCTTGTTGCATTCTTCACAATATTTGTGAAGAGCAGGGCGACACGTTCGACTCGTGCTTTCAGATGGCTGTAGAAGAAGGTCCAGCTGAAGTTGTGCAAGATCCCTTTGTTCCACAAGACGCCATGAACCAAGATACTATCCGTAATGCCCTATCTGCACATGTATGGTATGCTCCGTAGAAGTTTCAATTCCAGTTGAAACTAGAAATTGCACTTAAAATGAACGAGTAATGTATTGCACTTCAGAACTGGGATAATTTCAGAAATAAATTACGAGAAAGATTCATTTCCGTTGAGAACGGGCTGGCTTCTTTTCTGCGCAGGCGTTTCCGACCAGCATAGCCATTAGATCAAGCATCTTGTCCTTCCTCTTTCTTGACGCGTTCTTCTTCCTTTGCAAGGCGCGCTGCTTCTCTTGCAATACGTTGTCCCTCGTTCTCTAGCTGTTTCATGCGCCAAGCCTCTTCCTTGTCATTTCGTTCTTTGATATCACTTTGTATCTGCCTGTGCTGCTCTAAAAACTGTGCATCCCGTTCAGCAAATCCCTGCATGAGGTCCTCGATAATCTTCAAATAATTTTGTTTTGACCTTTTTTTCGGGGGCGGCACTGTGTCGCGGGAGCTAGAAGATTCGTTGCGTGTTTCTAATATACAGACAAATAACTTCGTGCTAAACATTTATAAAAGTACATTACCTTCAATATCACTCGGTAAGGCTGAGAAATCTTCATCTAGTTGATCGTCAAAACGGGGAGTACTTGGTTGTCTCCTGACGTGAGGTGTTAAGCGCGAATACGGCACCAGGGACGAAAAGGTCCCAATCCCGTTCAAGTCCGCCAATACAAAGTTCCATTACTGCCATCAGGCTTTTGTTAGTCCGCTCGCACAGGCCGTTGGTCTGCGGGTGGTACGCTGCCGCCATCGCATGACGGACTCCAATGGTTTCCAATGCTTTTTCGAATATTTGCGCAGTGAAAGCCGTCCCTCGATCACTGATCAGCTTATCCGGTGCACCGTGACGATAGACTACTTGATTCAGGAGGAACTCAGCCGCCACCGACGCTGAGGTATCCGGAACAGCCGAGGCCTCCACCCAACGGGTCGCATAATCTACCGCCACCAACACGTGCTGATTACCCCGCATTGTCGTCCGAAGGGGCCCAACATGATCGATTCCCATAGTTAGAAACGGGATATTCAGGAGTGTTATCGACTGCAATTTGCCCATGGGTTTCCCTGTCATAGGCTTGAAAGTCTGGCATCTAATGCAGGACCTTACGTAATCCTGCACGTGTTTCGTCATTTTCGTCCACCAATACCGATTCGCAACCTTATCGAAGGTTTTCGCGATGCCCAGATGACCCCCACTAATACTGTCGTGACATTCTGAGAGTACGGTCCTTCGCAGACAGCGAGGTACGACCAAACGCAGTTTTCTACCCTGGTCTCCGGTGGTATGATAAAGAACGCCTTCCTTCATAACATAACTGCGGGAGTGCTCAGATTCTCCAGCCTCCAGAGACTCCATAATGACAGACAGTTGCTGGTCGCTTCTCTGCTGTAGTAAGAAATCATCCCTCTGGACGACCATTGCCGCACACACGGGCGTTGGGCTCATCTCGGGGATCCTGGATAGCGCATCGGCGACAACGTTCTGGCTGCCCTTGATGTGTCGGATTTCAAAATCGAACTCTTGTAGAGCCAGTACCCACCGCGCGAACTTCCCTGTGATGTTTTTTTTCTTAAAAAGCCACATCACCGCAGCCACATCACCGCGCTGTCTGCAGTGTGAAGTGTTTTCCCAGCAAATAAGACCTGAGCTTCTGAACGGCCCAGACGACGGCCATGCATTCGAGCTCATTGCTGTGCCATTTCCTTTCGGCATCGGACAATCTACGGCTAAGGTAACTGACGACCCCTTCCTTATCGCCGTCCAGCTGTGACAACACTGCTCCCAACCCAGTACCACTGGCGTCCGTTCGCAAAACGAGGGAAGCGTTCTCGTCGTAGTGTACCAAGGTAGGAGAGGAGGTCAGAGCGGCAATCAGACTTCGGAAGGCCAGCTCCTGATTGCTCTCCCAAGTCCAACCGACATCTTTCTTCAACAAATCGTTCAGCGAACTCGCGGTGTTTGCGAAGCCTGGAACGAATCGGCGGTAATAAGAAGCTAAGCCCAGGAAGCTCCGCACGTCGCGGACGTTCCTAGGGGTTGGATGATTTGAAACTGCTTCAATCTTGTTAGGATCCGGCCGAATGCCATCTCCCGATATAACGTGTCCCAGAAATAAGATCTTCCGACTGGCGAGAAAGCATTTGCTCGGTTTGAGCAACAATCCTGCTTGCCTATGGGAAATCAGTACAGATGACAACCGTTCAAGATGCTCCTCAAAGGTCAGAGAAAACACCATGATGTCATCCAGGTAAACTAAACAAAAGCGCCACTTAAGGCTTCCGAGGACCCGGTCCAATAGACGCTGAAAGGATGCAGGGGCGTTGCACAATCCTTGGGGCATACGCTTGTATTGGAAGAGGCCTCGGCCATGCCCACCTGCCAATATCCGTGGCACATATCCAGCGTACTGAAGTACGATTCCCCTGCCAGTCGATCAAGAACGTCGTCCACTCTGGGGAGAGGATACGCGTCTTTCCGAGTCGCTACATCGCTGTCCCCATTGTATGCCGGGAGGGCAAGCGCAGGTGCGTGCTGTTGTGTCTGCTGCTGGGCTAAGAACTGCTGGAATTGAGCCATCATGGCCACCATCGCCCGCGACGTCTCTCCTGACTCTTCTGACTTCGCCATCGTGGAAGAGTCGGACGAAAGGCAAAGCAGTGTCGAGGGGGTACGAGGAAGCAACCTGCCGCTCCTCAGTAGGGTTCCCGAAACCCGTCTTTTGGTTGGTTCTGGGTCACCGTCACTTTGACAGGAACTGTCACTCGATACGTCACCCAGATCTACCCCATACATGTGAGGCACCAGGGCCGACGTTGACAATCCGTTCGAGGGAATATCAAAACCGGCAGAAAGAACCGGGTGATTTTTAGGACTGGTGGTTTTGGCTTAAAATAAGGGGAATCAAAGGTCGTCGCGGATGTAATAGGCAGGTTGAGGTCAACTGCGTCTCTGTAACCAAGGCAATTTAAGGCGCTCCGCGGCCCGCCTCGTACGCGTTTTCAAAAGACCGTGCAGCGACCACACCCAGGACTCCTATCACTCCTAACAGATCGCAGCCACTCACCAACCAGCCTAATTTTCCACGAAAAATGCAGCCTGCGTGCAATAGACAGCAACGCAAATCCCACCGCTGCCACCAAATGTGTAGCAAGTAGCCGAATTAATCTACTAAACCCCTTTGCTTGGAGAGAGTAAAGTCACCGTTTGTTCTCGAGTTCGTACCAAAGACCGACTGCCAAAACAAGCACCACTCGCCACCGACCATACAAAAAACGACCCGTCAACAACGAGTAAAAAACGGAAAAAGAGGAGAAAGAGAAAAGGGTACAAAGGAAAGTACGCAGAGGAAGGATGGCTACGGGCTATCTCCTACTATTATTATTACGGGCTATCTCACACTATTATACAAATTAAATATATTTTACTTGATATGATTACGTGTATGGTTACTGAACGGTTTGTGCAGGGAAAACTTGAGGCATGAAATCAACAACGACTTTATTTACATTGCACCACGACTCCACCTAGCATCACGACGTGAAACTCCCCCAACCCACCACCGCTGGCCTAAACCCCTGATCCGAAATGGAGTTGAAGGACCCGTCTCCCAACCCCACTTGAACCCGGGTTAAGCCAGTGGAAACAGGCGAGGTATTGTATTTTGTATTGTATTTTGTTTTTTATAGACAACCAACGTCGCATTCGCAACGCATTGTCGTCTTCGACTTTCTTTCAACAGATACTTCAATGGGTTACAAGTAGATCGTGGTGGTATAAAATTCCTTTTTTGACTAGATGATTGAAATTAGATCGGTTGCTTTCAAATACTTTATCAACGCAGTTTGCGCTATGTTCTGTTTCCTCTTCTCACCCTCCAGTGCTAGAACATTATCCAAACTCCAGTCTATGTGGTTGATTTCTAGCTTTCTACGAAATTCCTCCCTTTCTTCCTTGAATCTGTCGCATCTCATTATTAAATGTTCTGGGTTTTCTTCCTCTTCCCCACAGTACCGGCATGTATCGTCTTCAATCAAGTTACACCTGTTTAGCCATGATCCGAACCTCCCGTGGCCACACCTTAATCTTAATAAAACAATGGCTTCTCTTCTTTTCCTGCTGTTTTTCCACTTGTTAGTTCCGAAGTGATCTGTGTTCTGCACCAATTTCTGTTCCGTTCTTGCTTTTAGCTCTTCTATGTACTGTTGTTCGATTTTCTTTTTTAGTATTGTTTTCAGTTCCTGGCTGGTTGTTCTGTGCTCAATCTCCACTCTTGACCGCCTTCCTTCTTTTGCTGCTCCATCGGCTGTTTCGTTTCCGCTGATCCCTTTATGTGCCGGAATCCACTGCACCTTTATGATATACCCCGCTATCTTTAAACGTTTTATCTTGGTTTGGATCTCTTGCACGATACCATAATAAGATCGGTTCCCCCAACTGTCCATGAGGTATACCGCCGATTTTGAATCAGTTAATATAATGTATTTGTCTTGATCTTTTTCTTCTATCCAGTCCACGGCTTTTAATATGGCGTGTAGTTCCGTTGCCATTACTGTCGGCGAATGATTCAAAGCGTATACTCTTGTCTCTTCGGTTTCCTCCATGTATACGCCGCACCCCGTGTTTCCCTCCCTGTCCTTCGAACCATCTGTAAACACTCTTTTGTAACCTCCATAATACTTCTCTAGAACAAATAAAACTTCTTGCACTGTTTGTATATGGCTCTTTTCCTTCCTAAATTCTGGAATTTCGGTTTGTGTTAGATACCCTTCAAATTCCCATGGTGGTAACAGATTTTTAAACATATCACCCTTCATTAAGGATCTCTTATTAACCCTCTCTTGTACCACCAAGTCATCTTTGTGGCACTCTGTCATTCTGTTAAAATATGTTTGTTCAAGTAAAATTCTTCTTTTTTGTAGTGATAAAACTTCCCTAACACCCTAACGCACCCCAATTGGAACGCACCCTAAGGGTGCGTTCCAATTGGGGACTCAACCCGGGTTGAAGTGGGTTTTCAACTCGGGTTCCAGAACTCGCCTGTTTCAAGTGGCCAAACTCGGGTTCAAAGCGGAGTTTGGGGAAGGGTTGTTCGACTCCACTTTGGATCAGGGTTGAGCACAGCAGAAGCGAGTTGGGGGACGTTTCGCGTCTGGGTGCTAGGCCGAGTCGTGGTTCCATGTAAACAAAACAAAGCTTTTCAAGCATTTTCACTCTTTTCGTTTACAGTTATATTATCTTATTGTATCGTCACATAAAAAGGTATTTTTTTAGAAATATTAACCTTTCTTTAAATTTTCACTTTTAAATTTTAAATGAAGTAGTATTGTATCGTTGAGTGCAATACAGCGATTCATTGTCTCTGATTGTACAATCGATTGTACTGTGTCATTGTACAATCGATTCCAACCATAACCCGATTGAATAGTACATGTGCCTATTGGGACGCGGGTTTACTCAGCCCGAGTCCGGAAAACTCAACTCCCTAGTCGAGTTCGCAATTGGAACGCACCCTAAGAGTGTGTTTCCACTGAAAGCTCGACACCGGTGTTGAGTTCCCAGAACTCAGCACCGGTGTTTGGTTTAGTCAACTTGCGTCCCCATTGACATAATATTATTCACTCGAGTTGAGCTTGATATCGATTCAACCTGTAATTATAAGCTTCAAATCGTTCTATCGCAGTGAGTGATATTAATAAAAAGCAAGACATATATATAAACAACAACAAAATTGTCAAACTATTGTAGCGCAAACTCGAATTCTTGGGAAATGGATGAAAGTTTTATATTCCTTTTACTTCAGAAGATGTTGCTGGACTTTGCTGCGTCGCAGAGCAGTAATAAACTACTATATTATACGTTAGATATGCATATTAATTAAAATACTTGGTACAATATCTAGATCGCGTTTCAGCGTGTCTTACGTCGAGGCTTTCAAACCACGGTATCGAAAATAGCGACTTCGAAATCCTGTTGGCTCTGTCAAGTATTAGAGAAATTCGCAGGAAACGGTTGTTGATGCAGTTCACCATGGTTCACAAAATATTAACCAGTAGAGCCTGTCATCGATCGGTATGGGTATTTAAGAGAACGGACACTTTTTGGACAGAGATCATGAATGAAAGGTGGACGGACAAGGAATGGAAGCTTAACATCCGTGTGACCCGTCGTACCTTCCATTACCTTTCCAATCTTCTTCGCGAAAAGCTTGCCAAAAAGACGACTAACTACCGAGTACCTGTTTCTTGCGAAAAACGGGTTGCGATCACATTATGGCGCCTTGGAACAAATATTGAGTTTCGGACGTTGGGTGGTCTCTTTGGTATAGGCCGAACTACAGCATGGCGGGCCTTTCATGAGACCTGCGATGCCCTGGTAGTTCTACTAGGCGACTCCATCATATCAATGCCAACTGGCCAGCGTCTGGAAGAAACGGTGTCTAGCTTTGAGCGTAGAAATCTCCCCCAGTGCGTTGGTGCCATTGATGGTACGCATATTCCTATTTTGGCCCCGCCAAAATACCGTGCGGACTATTATTGCGTACGAAAGGGGGGATACACTGTCGTCCTCCAAGTGGTGGTCGACTTCTCAGGGCGCTTCATCAATATCAACGCTGGCTGGCCAGGCTCGGTTCACGATGCACGAATTTTCGTCAACAGCAAACTGTACCAGCTTGGCCAGCAGGGAACGTTGTTTCATGACACCACGAAGCTCATCGGGGACGTCAACGTCCCGTATTACCTTATTGGCGATGCAGCATATCCGATCCTTACTTGGCTCATGAAGCCTTACCCTACCCATGCGATCACTGCTGAGAAAGAACGCTTTAACAACATTCTGAGCAGTGATCGCATGGTAGTTGAACGGGCCATCGGGAAGCTAAAGTGTAGATGGAGGTGTCTCCTCAAAAGAAACGACAACAATATCCGTCGGATTAACAGGGTCATATACGCGTGTTGCATTCTTCACAACATTTGCGAAGAGCAGGGCGACACGTTTGACTCTTGCTTCCAGATGGCTGTAGAGAATGACGGACCTGCCGAAGTTATTCCAGATCCACGCGTCCCACAAGCCGCTGCAAACCCGGAATTGATTCGTCGTACCTTGTGTGCAAATTTATAATTTCCAACTTTCAAATTTTTGCGAACGTCTACTTTCTAGAAATGCACGGCTTTGTATTGCACTGGTAAGTTGAGATCATCTCTAATACATGACATGAAAGGAAACATGCTCTTATTTTCTTTGAGAACGGGACGTCTTTTTCTTAGAGCAGACGTTCCCTACCAACAAAGCCATAAGCTCCAACGTCTTGTCTTTCCTATTGTTCTAGACTACTAATCAAGCTCAAACGTTGGTTGCCCTTTTGACCCAGAGTGACCCATTCCCAGAATGTTTGGCTCCCCTTTTTGTGTTTCTGTTTTTACTTCATCCTTTTACCCAAGTCAACGTTGGTCTCCTTTTTACCTTCAGGGATATATAGAGGTGGTGGCACAGGGATAGGGACGTTTTTTTTTGTTTACTACACGTTCAATATACTTCTCTACGTCCTACGAAACACAGTACTAATTTTCCCTCGCGATAGTGTTGTGTATTTAAGTGTAAGGCCGTGCATAGGCGTAATTCAATAAAAATCTTTAAAACCCACACGTTCACGTTCAACTTACGCACCCACGTTCTCGCATCAACTCATCGAACCCTACGCGTTTCGTACAATTTTATGGTGCATCGACCGGGAAACCCAATAAAGTTCCCAACCAACGTCAAAATCTCGTACTACGAAAAACATCGACTATTAAGATCGTTTAACCCCCCAACCCTACGTTCAAACTACGAAAATGGCACAAGCTCCTCCGTTACCCCCTCTCGAATCAGATAACGAAGACGACGATGACAACGATCCAAAGACTCTGTACCACCAGCGTACCACAAACAAGAAACGTCTTTTCAAGCTTGCAATCGAAATTCGCGAAAGCATTCTACGTCAAGAGGCCCGCGACGCCATCGCCGTCCTAAAAAGACAACTTCTCTCGATGCTGAAAGAATGCGAATCAACAAATGAACGATACATCCTCGCAGCGCAACTTGAAGACCAGCGTTTACGAACGGCAAGAAATTACCACGCCAAAATTGAAGCCGATATTCTTCCGTACGTCACCGAAATCAACGATTACTTGCATAGGCCTGCAACCCCTCCAACGGTCACTGTTGTTACGCCCAATTCAAACGTCAGTAACCCCAGCGTTTCACAAACGTCCGCTCCAATTAGAGACGATGATTCAGCTCGCATCCGCCAGATGGAAGAAATAGGAAGACAAATTTCCGAAGCCCAACAGCAGCTGTTACGTCTTCAGAGTTCCGTCATAACGCAAAGAAGCCCAGAAGCCCAATCTGTTCGCCCAAATCCAGATTCAACGCAAAATCAAAGAGTATCAACACTCTCGCATCCTGGCTCCGCCGACGCCTGGATTCACGGCAACAGCAACACTTCAGCGCCCTACTTCGGAATGCCATGGGCATCCCCACAACTGGCCAACGTTACTATCAAACCTTTCAACGGAGATCCCCGCGAATGGCACATGTTTATTGCCCAGTTCAAAAGCCTCATTCACGACGTAGTACCGAGCGACGCGCAAAGAATCGCCTATCTTCGAGAGCTACTGCTTCCGGACGTGCGTGACAGTATTGCTCAAAGTCTCCACAATCCCGCGCTATATTATCACGCTTTGCAAGACTTACAAGAGCTCTATGGACACCCAAGTATGGTCGCAAGCGCGTACGTCAAAACGTTGCTAAATTTAAACCCCGTCAAACCAAACGACGCTCAATCATTAAGAAAGTTCTTCAACGACCTGCACGGCACAATCCCCATGATGGAAAAGGAAGGACTAACGCTCGACCTACAGTCATCAGCCATCCTGGAGCAAGTTTTAACAAAACTTCCTAACAATCTCCGTGCCTCATGGGGCGAAGAAACCTACAGAATCCGAAACGAAGAACGACGTTCCCCTACGTTGTACGACCTCGACAAATGGCTAAAAAGGAAAGTAATTGGACAGCAACTCTACCCTCCTTTGTCGGCTAACCAACGTGAAGCTACCAAATCAACTAAACCCGCAGCAGCGAAAGATCGGCAAAACATCTTGACGACATCAACGAATCCAACGAAACAAGAGATCGTCTGCTCGTTTTGCGAAAAGCAGCATAAAAATTCCGCCTGTGAAACATTCCGAGACTGCAGCTTGGAAAAACGCACGGAGTTAGTTAAAAACAAAAAATGTTGTTTTCGCTGCCTAGCCCCAAACCACCAAAGCAAATCTTGCCCGTCTAAACGACTCTGCAACATCAACGAATGCAAAGGGCGACACAATCCACTACTTCACAACGCTCCACGAGCATATAACAAACCCAATTCGTCTTCAGACTCGACATCGAACACACCGTCACCGTCTGCAGACTCAACCCACGTCGGTCACGTCAACGTAACGAAAAATTCCGACATAGTCCTGCTGCCAGTCGTGCCAATTGTCCTCAGCAATGGCGACAAGCAAATAAAAACGTTCGCGATCCTTGATAAGGGAAGCGAAGCTTCGCTAATAAAGAAAGAAATAGCAAACGCACTTGGTCTCAAAGGCGAACCATATTCGACGACAATGGGTACATTCCACGGGAAGGACCCAGTAATGAAAGGCCACATCGTCCATCTTACAATCAGTTCGACAAACGGCCAAACAACCTTTCAAGACGTCAAAGTTTACACTGTTCCGCGAATAGGAATGAGCCCCTGGAGAATCAACTGGACAAAAGAGAAATCCCGGTATTCTCACTTGGCCGACCTAAACGTTCCGCCCATCGACACAAGCCAGGTCAGCGTCTTAATCGGGCAAAAGGTACGAAAAGCACATAGGATTTACGATATACGCGAACCAGACAGCGAAGAAGGCCCCGAAGCAAATCTTACACCCTTCGGCTGGACCGTCATTGGCGACTACAACGCAAACCACAGAAGTTCCGACAGCCCAAAATCAATCCTACACGTAAGCGCCCCAAACGATCAACAAATTAATGAAACTTTGCAGAAATTTTGGGAAATAGAGGCCTTTGGAACCGTAAAACAGCGTCTCCTACCAGCTAACGAAGAGAAAGCACTGGCAATCCTTCAAGCAACAACTCGCAACGTTGGAAACCGCTATGAAGCCGGACTCCTTTGGAAATCCTCCAACCCCGCGCTTCCAGACAACTATACCAACGCTCTCCATCGTTTCAAGCACCTAGAACGACGTTTGTTAAGCGACGCCAACCTACGACACGAGTACGAAAAAACAATAACGGATTACCTGAGAACAGGGTACGCTGAACCCGTCAACGATGAGAAGTCCAACGAATTCCCCGGTAAAACATGGTACTTACCACACCATCCCGTACAGCACCCGAACAAACCAGGCAAGATACGCGTCGTTTTCGACGCCTCAGCCCAACACCAAGGACGGTCGCTGAACGATGCCCTGTTGAAAGGTCCCGACTTCCTGACGAACCTAGTCGGAGTTTTCCTACGTTTTCGTCTCAACCCTATCGCTGTCTCAGCCGATATAGAGAAGATGTACTATCAAGTAAAGATACGTGAAGAAGATAAATCCGCATTTCGTTTTCTATGGAAGAAACCAGGTTCCTCCGAGCTTCCCAAAATCCATCAAATGACTGTTCATGTCTTCGGCGCGGTCTCAAGCCCCGCCACCTGCATGTTCGCGCTCCAGCTTACCGCCAAGGACAACGAGGAGGCTCACCCGAAAGCTGCAAAACGAGTGTTATCGAACTTTTACGTGGATAACTATCTGGATTCGTTTGATTCCGATCAGGCCGCAACGGAAGCTGCTCACGACATGACCCAGCTGCTCGCTAAAGGAGGTTTTCGTCTGACTAAATGGGTCTCGAACTCCCGAAATGTCTTAAAGGGCATCGAGCCCTCCGAATGGGTGAACCCCACACTGAACCTGACCGATGGCAATTTGCCCACCGAACGAACACTAGGAATTCTTTGGAATTGCCACGAAGACGTGTTCATTTTCGACATCGGGTCAGCAAAACCCGCCGTAACGAAGCGAGGTATCCTTCGTCAAATTTCAACTTATGATCCTTTCGGATTTCTAGCTCCTTTAAACCTCTACGTAAAAATAATTCTCCAATCCCTGTGGCGACAAGGAATTGACTGGGACGACAAACTTCCGGCAAGCCTCGTAAAGGATTGGACACATTGGCACACCTCGCTGCAATCACTAAAAAACGTCAAAATTCCCAGATGCCTTCAACTCAACGAGCAACCCATTACAAAGCAGATCCACGTCTTCACAGATGCGTCCGAAGGAGGCTTTGGAGCAGTAGCGTACCTGCGAACGGAATATCCATCAAACGACTACCAACTACGCTTCATTATGTCAAAGTCCCGCGTGGCGCCAATAAAACCAACGTCAATCCCACGTCTTGAACTGTGCGCCGCTGTCATCGGAGCTCGGCTAGCTACAATAATTTGTCCTGAGATCGGAATTTCCATGAGCCACGTCTTCTTTTGGTCAGACTCCAAGACGACTCTTCAGTGGATCAACAGCACCACCCGAAAATTCAAGGCTTTCGTGGGAAACCGGATTGGGGAAATTTTGGAATCGACAAGCGCACAACAATGGCGACACGTTCCAGGCACGTTAAATCCAGCCGACGCTTGCAGTCGTTTTACTTCAGCGAACTCTTGGGACTATCAAAACTGGCTGTCCGGACCAAAGTTCTTACGCAAACCCAAAAGCGAATGGCCTTCGCCAATTCAACATTCCGAGCCGAATGACGACGAGATCATAAGCGATCCGTGGTTCGGTATGGTGACGAACTCGGCACAAGAAAATCGAGTGACCACGCTTTTAAAAAAAACGTCTCGCCTGAGCAAGGCTGTAAGAATCCTCGCTTACGTAACGCGTTATGTGGATTCACTCCGCCAAGCCGCTAAAAAATCGCGAAAAGTCCATCCTAAATATTTAACGGCAGGCGAACTTCGAGCGTCAACAAAGGTTGCCATCATCATTAGCCAACGCGAAAAATTTTCCAAAGACATCGAAACGATCAGAAAGAAAGGAGCAACCTTCAAAGAGTCTAACATTTTGAAACTTAACCCTTTTTTAGACGCTGCTGAAGTTTTACGAGTGGGTGGAAGATTACGCAACAGCACGTTGGACGATGACGCAAAACACCCTATACTCTTACCTCATGACCACCGTATATGTGAGCTCCTGATCCAGCAAACGCATGAAGCCCTGGCGCACGGTTCTACCGAACGAACGCTACACGAGCTTCGGAGTCAGTATTGGATCCCTAAAGGACGTCAAACAATCAAGACCATCATCGCTCGTTGTGCATTTTGCAAGAAACAAAAGGCTCAACCTTTAACTCCGGTCATGGCTGATTTGCCTGTTGAAAGAGTTCAACCTTTTAACCCTCCGTTCACGTTTACGGGTATTGATTTGTTTGGCCCACTTTATGCAACAGTTAAAAGATCTACAGAGAAAAGATGGGGATGTATTTTTACGTGCATGTCAACACGAGCTGTCCACCTGGAAATCTGTAACAAACTCGATGCCGACTCGTTTCTGTTAAGTTTTCGACGTTTCACCGCCAGACGACGTACTCCCGCGAAATGTTTTAGCGACAACGGTACTAATTTCATTGCAGGCGAACGAGAGCTGCGCGAAGGAGTCGAAAATTGGAACCACGAAAAAATTGCGAATGCCATGGCAGTCAAAGGTATTGAATGGCAGTTTTCTCCTCCCTCCGCACCCCACTTTGGGGGCACTTGGGAACGCCTGATCAGATCCGCAAAGTCCGCTCTCCACGCCGTTCTGCAAGGCCAAAGATGCAATGAAGAGATTTTATACACAGTCTTTACTGAAGTCGAATCGCTCCTCAACGGGAGACCCCTTACTCATCTAAGTATGGATCCAGACGACCCCGAACCACTCACACCGAATCATTTTCTTGTCGGAAATTCCTCCCGACGTCGTACTGGATAAGGAAATTCTTTCCCGGAGAAGGTGGCGCGCAGCTCAAGCCATCACCAACCAGTTTTGGCGACGATGGTTGAAAGAATACCTTCCACACCTTACAACGAGGAACAAGTGGGCCGAAAGGCGAGAAAACGTCAAGATTGGAGATGTGGTCCTCGTGATGGATGTCAATACACCTCGTGGTCATTGGCCACTTGGGAGAATTTTACGAGTATTCCCCGGAAAGGATGGTGTCGTTAGAACCGTTGAGATCAGAACCGACAATGGTGTTTATGTTCGTCCAGTAACAAAGTTATGTCTTTTCGAATTCAAATCAAATTAATCACGTTTTTTGTTTTCAATCTTCGATTAAAAACAGGGGCCGGAATGTTCTAGACTACTAATCAAGCTCAAACGTTGGTTGCCCTTTTGACCCAGAGTGACCCATTCCCAGAATGTTTGGCTCCCCTTTTTGTGTTTCTGTTTTTACTTCATCCTTTTACCCAAGTCAACGTTGGTCTCCTTTTTACCTTCAGGGATATATAGAGGTGGTGGCACAGGGATAGGGACGTTTTTTTTTGTTTACTACACGTTCAATATACTTCTCTACGTCCTACGAAACACAGTACTAATTTTCCCTCGCGATAGTGTTGTGTATTTAAGTGTAAGGCCGTGCATAGGCGTAATTCAATAAAAATCTTTAAAACCCACACGTTCACGTTCAACTTACGCACCCACGTTCTCGCATCAACTCATCGAACCCTACGCGTTTCGTACACCTATCTTCGTCTTTTTTGCATCGCTCTTCATCCCTAGCAAGGCGTTCGGCCTCCTTGTCGCGATACTCCTGCTCCTTTAGGCGCCAGGCATCTTCCTTTTCCGTCCTTTCTTTGATGCTACTCTGAATTTGCCTTTGCTGCTCCATGAACTCCGTGTCTCTTTCAGCAAACCCTTGAATAAGAGTCTCGATATTCATCAGATCAACTTTTTTGTTTTTCCTCTTCGGAGGCAGCACTGCGTCGTGAGAGCATGAAGATCCATTGCGTGCTTCTAGTATAGTAAAAAATATACTCGTGCTAAGCATAAAGTAAAGTATGCACCTTCAGTATCACTCTGTAAAAATTAGAAGTCTTCATCCATGGCTAGGGGATCGTTAACAGGAGTAACTGAGGAAGGAATGGAGAAAGGTAGAGACGGAACGGGCTAGAGGGAGTCTAAAATCTCAATAGGATTAGAGCTCGGTCGATCTCCCATTATCTTGTTCATTTCTTCATAGTAAGGGTGGTCGTCCATGCAGAAATCACCCGCTCCACTCTGCGTTATAGCCTTCAGACTATCGCGGTAATCTCTCTTAAGGTTTCGCACTTTTTCCTTGATTTGCTCCCATGTTCGCGTGTAATTTGATTCCGACATCTTGGCCACCAACTCTTTGTACAGCGGTTCCTTTCGCTTCATTCCGTCAAACTTTTTTTGCATCTCGGCATCACCCCAGAGCTGAATTAGCAACTTTGTCTCTTCAGTTCCCCACATCATCCTCTTCTTCTTGGGGTCACTCATACTTTCGCTAAAACAAACATAACAAAAATAAGTGCGGTTCCTTGTAGTGTGCGACACAACTTCACTTTTCTGATATCAATGGGAATCACGATAAAAAGAGTAAAACAACGTGATGGCTAAAAGGCGATTTATGTGTGGCAAGTATTTATGACTGTTGTGTATTTAAAGTGATTCTTACTTGAAACGCAAAGTCTATCGATGAAAAGTTCAACACGCTGGTCACAAAACATACAACTGCTTTATTTACATTACAAGTCACTCCCTCTCTAGTCTTGACCCGAAACGATCCTCAACTCACCACTGCTGGCCCAGACCCCTGATCCGAAAAGTGGTTTCGAAACCTCTCACCAAACCCCACTTCGAACTAGAGTTTGGCCAGTGGAAACATGTGAGTTCGGGAACTCGAGTTGAAATCCCACTTGAACTCGAGTTCAGCCGGCAGTGGAAACACACTCTTGGTCTACTAATGTGTTCTTGATGCGTCAATAGATCCATCTCATCAAGGTGAAGTCACAACACTGTCAGGTCATCGTATACAAAAAATAACTACGTAGGTATAACGTTACAAGGTTAACAACATTAAAGGCAATTGACAACCTTACAGTAGTATATTTCACGGAGGAAATTTCGAAAAGATATAAAGAAAGCCTGCGTTGTGTTTAAGGGATGGATGTCTTCAGGAATCACGGATTTTAGTTAAAATATACATGTATTGATTTAAGAGTTTTACGAAAAACGTCTTGTCAAGTCAGAGCTAAGAATGTGAGCCAACCCCGAAAACCAAACTTCTCACTAGGCTTACAGATGGTATATCTCCACATTCGAATCACTCCGCAACATCCTCCCGCGCGCAATAATCTTCATCCTGAAGTTCCCGAACCCAGCCACGAATAAGTTGTTTGGCCTGGGTCTGCGCTCTTCTGCGAGGACACCCGCGTACAATATCATTGCAAACTGGTTGCGAGTTAAGATGCGAACGGGAATCAAATTGTACAACTTCAGAAGCAGGTAGCAATACGTCAGAAACAGGTTTTAAAACATGAGAACCAACTAGAACATCAAAATTAGATTTCGGATCAATAAAATCAGATACACGCAAATTATCAGCAGTTGTTTCAACATTGACCGGTGTTTTGCACTTTCCGAAACAGCAGCGTTTTGAATTCTACCACGACATTTTATCACTCCATCAGAAAGGAACAGATTTAGTTGTTTAATCAGAAGTAGATCTCTGACTCCCCTTCTCCAACTCCGCAAATTCTTCTTGGAAATGTCGAAACTGTGCGCGACGTACGAGCAATAGTTCGACACGATTCAGCTCCTGAAGAGTTAGAAGGCCAGATGTTCGTAGACTAGAAGGAGAGCGACAATTTCTAACGGAACGGAAAATCCAGCTGGTGATTTTCTTGAGTTTAGACCAGGAGTTGAACAAGGTTTCAAAGTCGTCACAAGAAGACATTGTGAGGGCTAGTGTAACAACCTCTTGATCTTCAAAAACGGACAGAACAGTTTCATCCCATGTTAGCCATTCACTTTGGACACAACCAACGGGGTCCTTTTAACCAGAGATCGTTCTTCAGAATTTCCTTGGCAGTGACGCCAAGCGTACATAAATCAGCCGGATTAGAAAAACCAGGGCAGAAACGTATTTCGGCGTCTAATAAGGAGCAGAGTTTTCGGATTTCTTGAACTCGATGAGAAACGTAAATCTTCTTCTGACAAAGATTACGTGTCCAATGAATCGCAATTTGAGAATCGGTCCAAACTTTCACAGATTTCAACATTCCGGTAGGTTTCAGCATTTCCGATAACCGAATGCCGAGCCTGCAAGCAATAAGGAGAGCAGTAAGCTCAAGTTGGGGTAAAGTGAGGGTTTTCACAGGAGCAACCTTGGCCTTAGCAAAGGCAAGACTAGATTCTTTCTCAGAAACGAAGTAGGCGCAAGCACCATAACCCTTGAGACTAGCGTCAGCAAAGATATGCAAATCGAAGGAGTGGACTTCTTCAGAGAAGTAAGGGCGAGAGATCGTGGCTTCGAGAACAGCGGACAGATCCAAGGTTAACAAATTCAAGGTTTTCTCAAGTTCATCAGGAATGGGAGTATCCCAATCAGACTTCAATTTCCACAGCTCCTGTAGGAGGAATTTAGCCCGAATCAAAACCGGCCCAATAATGCCAAGAGGATCGTAGATACCCGCTGTTAGTTGTAAAATTTTCCTTTTGGGTGAGGGAGGGTCAATGGTGAGATCACGATGGACAAGGTTAAGAGTATCACGCTGACTGTCCCAATTGAGACCGAGGACCTTAACTAGGTGCCTGTTGGTAGAGAGTCCCAAGTCATGGGTTAAAGAGGAAAGACGACGACTATTAGTAGCCCAATCACGAAGATTCATACCCGCTTCAGCAAAAATGGATCGAGATTCAAAAAAGTAGTTCAGCAAATCATCTTCGTTATTCAAACTGGTCGCCACGTTGTCGACATAAAGGTTACGCTTTAGGTCGTCAGCAACGACGTTTAGGTACTTCTCGAGATGAAGAGCGACGACAGCATTAAGCATAAACGGAGAACTTGCGGCTCCAAATAGTACGACGCGAAAACGAAAGCAGTTGATTTTTGATTTCGGATCAAAGGGGTTCTCTTTCCACAAAAAACGAACAAAGTCTTGATCATCGGGGTGAAGAGATACTTGCAGAAACGCATTTTCAATGTCAGCGGTACAAGCGAAGGTGCCAATACGAAAGCTGATAAGAATTCCAGAGAGATCACTCAAGAGGGAAGGGCCTGCTTCGCGGCAGTCATTCAGACTAGGGGAACTTGAACTCGACTTACACGAACAATCGTAGACAGTTCTTACAGGTGTACTACTCGACGCCTTGAGCACCGCGCGATGAGGAATATAATGAGTTGCCTTCTCTTCAGTGGGCGAAAAGTCAATTCTTTCAATCAATCCCTTCCGTTCTTGATCCTGAATGATTTCGTGATAAGCGAAGAGGAGCTTATGGTCCTTTTGTAAACGATTACATAGAGCGGATAGACGCTTTAGGCTGATTTCGAAGTTGTTTGGAAGAGGGGGGTGAAGCTGTTTCCAAGGGAGCTTGGCTACGTAACGACCATCACGCATGCTTACGGAATCTTGTAGATAATAAACGAGGAAGGAAGAGTTGCAATCACTTTCCAGAGTCATACCCAAAGAGTCTAGGTTCCAGAGTTGGTCGACGTTAAATTCGATATTCCCAAAAAGAAGAAATGTTAGCGGTTCCTCCAATTCAGTCTTCAAGGTAGCACCTGATAGCAGGTGCCCGAGACGCGAGCTAACGGCAATGGGTCCATTTCCCTTAAAAGTGACATCTCCAACGAAGTCCCAAAAATGGTCGGCTCCTACAAGGATGTCAATGGTAAACGGACACCTTTCACTGTATGAGTAGGCAAAGCGAAGATCCCTTAAGTGTTCGAATTCACGGAGTTTCTTAAGGGGGGGGGGGGGGCATAAAACGGTGCAGCAATTTGAGGTACCTCCAAAGTGACAATGGGAATGGGTTTCCCTTCTGAATCCAAAATGGTCAGCTTAATGACCCTTAACTGATTAATGCGAGGAGCGGACCTTCCAAACACCGCAAGTTTCGTTGTGATAGAATGATCAACTGGAGCTTGGAGAAGAGATCGTAATTTATACGATATGAATGATCGTTGAGAACTTTCGTCGAATAAAATATTAGCAGGAACGGCTCTATCTTCAACTCGGACAGTAGCGTTGGCAATTTTAAGCATGCCGGAGATTTCGATAGAAGAATTTGACGAAGCATGAAGAGCTATTTGAGCGAAAGTCGCGTATTCAGGAGTCGCAGAAGGGAACAAACATTGGTAGTTAGATGTAAGCTGGTGTGATGTTTTTTTCGACAGATCCTGCAAGTGTGTTTTGAACGACAGTCGGCGGCTTGATGTGAGCCGCTTAGACAATTAAAACTAAAGTTTATGATCCTTGACAAATCTCTTACGTTCATCCGCAGTCGCCAATTTTGTACATATGCTCGGTGTGTGGGATTCTTGACAGAAAACGCAACAGGGTGTGTTGGGAGGAGCTTGAGAGAGTGTAAGAGCAACAGCTGTAGGCATAGAAGAATTAGGACAGTGGTTGTCAACCTTTTTTGGTCCGCGGCTCCCCTACATAAGTATAAACCCATCGCGGCTCCCCTGAAATTAAATCAACTCAAGTGGCAAAAATTTACGTTTCCATTACTTATGTGTATTGTATTTTACATTTGCTCCGAGCTACGCTCACGAAATCACAGAAGCACAAATCCAGCTATTCTGGCGTTAATTTGGATTACAATGCTTACAAAAAGTCAAACTGGACTGAAAATTCTACTACCTTTAATTCGACAAAAAATCAGTGTGAAGGTTGTGCTTGCTTTTTTTTCATCAGTTCCTCAAATCTTGGCTGGATGTTAGAAATTGCGACTCGTATTTCCTTTTCAACGTTTAGTCGCGACCGGTATTTCGTTTTAATTGCTGCTAGTGCAGAAAAACCTGCCTCGCACAAGTAAGACGTCGCAAAGGGAATCAGTACTCGCAGGGCCCTCTTCCCTATTTCTGGGTACTCTCGCTTAACCGAAGACCGGAATTCTGGCAGTGATAAGGCGTAGAACTTCGATTTGAATCCGGAGTCCGAAGAGATATCAATGAATTGCTCTTGCTCTCCAAGGGGCAGTGTTGATGGGAGTTCTGCGTCAAAAGGATTTTTTATCCAATAATGCTGTTCCACATTATCCGGAAAGTACTTCCCAAAGAAAACATTAAGTTGCGTAAGGTGGTCTACAAACACCGCTTTCAGTTCCATGCTCAAAACCAAGTTGTTCTCATCTAAGCAAGCGTACAAAGCTGGAAAGCAGCAGCTGAAGTCGTCTTCGTTCAGTTTTGTAGTCCACAGCAGGAGCTTCTTTTTGAATGCAGAGATTTTGTCTGAAAGTTGCAGAATATGCGTCTCAGACCCTTGCAGAGAAAGATTCAAGATGTTGAGCTTTTCGAAGACATCACAAAGATACGCCAGCTTTACTGAAAAATCATCGTCGACAAACTTGTCCGAACTGGGGTGTTTTTCCTCCGCAAGGTAGGACTAAAGTTCCTTTCTGAGTTCGTATACTCTCTTCAAGACATTTCCGCGAGAAAGCCAGCGAGAATTGCAGTAATATAGCAACGAAGTATGCTCCGCTCCCATGTCACGGCATATCTGTCCGAAAAGCCTCGACTTCAATGGCCGTGTTTTTATGAAATTCACGACTTCCGTTGCCGATGTGAGGACTTCATTAAGGGCAGTGCTAAGGTTTTTCGATGCCAGTACTTCTCTGTGAATGATACAGTGAGTCCAAACACAGAAAGGAGCTTTGTCACGGATCAAAGCTTGCAAACCGCCGTAACGCCCCGACATAGAACGAGCTCCATCTGTGCAGACACCTACACATTTCTCCCAGTTGATGCTATTCTCTTCCATGAAAGACTGCAGAATTTCAAAAAGATCTTTCGCTTTGGTTCCAGATTTAATTCCTTTGCAGAAGAGAAGGTCTTCATAAAACTTGGAATTTCTTTCATCAATATAACGTACATAGCAAATGAGATGCGCATCATTATGCGAATCAGTAGCCTCGTCTAACTGTATGGCAAAATCACAAGTGAGTTTCTGGATTAGTTGTTCGTTGATATCTTCTGCAATATCAAGAATTCGACGACTAATGGTGTTGTTGGACAAAGGTATACTGAGCAATTGTTTAGCAGCCGACTCGCTAATCATAATGGACACCATGTCCATCGCAGCAGGTAAAATTAGGTCCTGTGCTATGGTGTGAGGTTTCTTGCTCTTTGCTACACGGTAAGCGACTTTATATGACACGGAAAGAGCCTTGGAAGGAATTGTAGCTTGTTTTGTGAAACTAGCTTTCTGTTGCCTGAATTCCTCCAATTTCCGAGCAAAAAACTCATGTGGTTTATTCACTAAACTACCATGGACTGTCTCTAAATGACTTTTTAGCTTGCTGGGGAGCATGCAATCAGAAGCCAATACTTTACAACAAATTACACACTGTGGACGTTCTTCGTCACCTACAACAGTGAACGTAAATCCAAAATCCAAATAACAATCGTCGTATTTGCGAATTTTACGTTTCTGTTCGTCTTTAGAACTATACGAATTGTCTTCAATCACCCGTTTTACTCCTGTCGTTAGATATTTATCCATTTTGACTAGGAAGTTGCACAAAGAAACACATTTAGATAAAGAATCACATGCGCAAAATCTAAGCTACTACGCTACAGACGAAAACAACAAGAATGTCTAGCTTGTCCGCTAGGCGTTGCTAGCGCATAACTTGTAGCTTACTGCCATATTTGGGAAATTGACGTTATTTTTTACACTCAGGTAGAAGTAGACATGATTTCAGTCTATCGCAACGTTTCTACGATGAAGTTTTATGGCTCAGAAACACAATCACGCGCTATTACAGGGATTTGATTTTTCCAAAGCTAGCGAAAGTGGAACAGTCTTTGATAGATTATTTGCTTTTGCATAAGACTCGCGGCTCCCCTAGCTTATGGTCGCGGCTCCCCTGGGAGCCGCGGCTCACAGGTTGACAACCTCTGATGTAAAGAGTCCAGCAGCGCTCAACTTTTCTGGCTGACAGGGCCTGCTTCCACCAATCACAAAAGTGGTGGGTAGGGCCACGTGTGTTTGTAAACATTGATTTTGATTTGACTTGAACTACTTATGAACATTATTATGAATTATTTAACTTGGTATTATTTTTATAGCCTATAGGTAATTATACATAGTCTTATATATATTCACTATTGTTGTAGTCTGATTCAAGAATAATCTGTATTCCCCGGAGGCGGGGCCACTCCCCCATAGAGGTCGTCCCCCAAGTACGGTGGCACCGTGCCACGCTACCAAGCCCACAACATCTCCCCTTGTCAGGGTACATACATTAACTTATTACGAGATCAAATCAAAATAATATTGCGGGGTTAGCATAAGAGAGATTACATTTCACAAGTCAAAGATCTTTTTCTGTCTGCACTTTCTCCCCGTTCTCGTAACATGTTGCCCATCTCCTGCTCCCCCTCCTTCCTCCGCCTTTCTTTCACTCCTTGTTTGGGTGCGCTGGTAAATTATTGGTTCCGATGGCACCCTGATAGTGGTTTGGAACCTCTTGAGGTGGACTCTGTTCCGTCGGAAAATTGCTCCATTAGATATTTTCACCTCATAAGATCTCGGGCCAATTTGTCGAAGGACCGTGCCGTCTTCTTTCCACAATTTCGTCAGATGGTGCTGGACCAGGACCCTTGTTCCCGGAGCAAGCGGGGGCAACTCCTTCGCTGTCTTGTTGTAATGCTTCTCTGATTCACATGCTGCTTTGCGGCTAATAGCATTCTCCTTTTGACGTTGGAATGCAGGTAAGAAGTCTTGGAGTTTTCTTCCCATAAGAAGCTCAGCTGGCGACCTTCCCAATTTGAGAGGGGTGTTTCGATAAACCAGTAGGCCTTGTTGAAATTCCGTCAGGGACTTCGACTTCTTGAGAATTCTTTTTACGACTTTCACAGCAGCTTCGGCGAGTCCGTTTGACTTGGGATAGTAGGGACTAGAGGTTACGTGGTCAATGTTCCATTCTTCTAAGAAATCTTGGAACTTGTGACTAGTAAACTGCTCGGAGTATGAAGACAGTAGGGCTGCGCATCAGGCTTGAGTTTAATGGCGTACTCTTCTTCCCATTTCCCCAGTCCGTTGAAAAGATTTGGGTGATTCGCGACAACATCTTCGTCCGATCTTACCAAGTCCACCTGCAGTTTAACAATTTTCAGACTTTCGATTGCCGGCCGCCCTACCAGGGGCTGCTTTAGGCCTCGGTCAACGTAAATTTGTTCTTGCGTGGTAGCCTTCCCCCTGGTCAGCTCTGCTGCAAGGACTCCCTTCACCGTTAACTTCTGTTCAACTGGACCGTAGAGATTCTTCTTCGTGGGGCGCAACTTCGGTTCACCCATCTCCCTCCACGTCTTCTCTGGAATGACGGTAACGTCCGCTCCCGTGTCGACCTTAAAAGATATCTTCTTGCCATCTACACCCAGCTGGATAACCCACTGTTGGTTTTTCGGTGTTGATATTGTACCAAGGAATATAGGACCACATTCCTCGTCATCTTCCAACTCTGTGTCTTTGGCAACTTCTTGGATCTTTTCGCGTCTGCAAAATCTGCTTCCCGCAAAGTGGTTGTTCTTTCCACAGCTCCTGCATCGCCTACCAAACGCTGGGCATGATTCTCTCCCTCGTGGGTGTTCCCTACCGCAGTAGTCGCACTTGTCATGGGGTTTGCGAACCGTGTTGCCTCTTCCGGCTTTAACACGCTGAACGCTTAGCTCATGTTGCTCCGTGCTCTTGCTAATCTCATCTGCCTGCGCTTTTGACGACTCTTGTGCCCTCGCAAGGTCACAGGCTTTCCTGAAGGACAAATCATTTTCTTCGAGGAGGCGCTGCCTGGTCTGCTTACTTATCACGCCGGCAACCACCCTGTCCCGCAAGATGGACTCCTCACAGCTGCTACAATAGTTGCAGTTCTTGATCTTGTCTTTTAGGTCAGTCACGAAGTCATCGATGGCTTCTCTTGGGCGCTGGCATCGCCGATTAAACGTGTAGCGTTCGAATGTCTCGTTGATAGTTCCCTTGACAAAGATGTTTAATGCATCCACGATGCCTTGAGCCGACTCATCCGCTGCCACCTTCAGACCATTATAAGCCTTTAAAACGTCGTCGCTAAAACAGGAACGCAGCACAGCTTTCTGGAAAACACTAGGCTGGGCTTCTAAGTCCGCCAAGATCACGTAATCAGACCACTTTTGTTTCCACAGTTGGAAGGCCTCAAACCTTTGGTCTGTCGGCAAGTCTAATTTCGGGGGCTTTATACCCGGAACTGAAACACTACCTTGCCTTTGACTGTTCGATCGTGTACCCTGGGCCATTTTCTTTACGAATAATAACTTTCTGACGATAGATGCTTCCGATATTCGCGAAAATTCACTCTATTTACTTCAGGCAGGCTGCGCCATGTTGTAGTCTGATTCAAGAATAATCTGTATTCCCCCGGAGGCGGGGCCACTCCCCCATAGAGGTCGTCCACCAAGCACGGTGGCACCGTGCCACGCTACCAAGCCCACAACAACTATATATTATATATATCCGTTATATATTTTATATCCATTATATATCCCGGAGAAATAGTGGAAGTAAAGCCCATAACTTAAAAGACTATTTACACCAGCCAGCAGTTAAACAGTAAAGACTAAAGTTGCCATAAACAGCAAGTTCGCGATAACACAAGAAATTTATTTCATTTCAGTTTCCCCGATTTACAACATTTAGTTGCCAAAGCAAGCTTCCTAATTGTGTTGTTAAAAAGCCAGCTAATGTATCTCGTTGAGCATATGCTGTCCTGCTAGCGTTGTTACTGCCAAGTCTTCTAACATCTCGAAGACGTTCGACTTGTCTCCTACACTCTCCAAGCGCCACGTTTCCGTTTTGGTCTTCTTGGTCCACACATACAGGTGGGAAGTAAAAACGCTGAGCCGGAGGCTTTGAATCGTCTTCACTTTTTAGGTAATTGTGTAAACAAACTATTCGCTTGACGTAACTTATAATGTTGTCAACATCAGCGACAATAGCGTTTCGTAGAAGTCTCCATCGGCTTGCGACGATGCCAAAGGTGTTTTCAATGGTTCGACGCGCCCTCGATAGTCTATAGTTAAAAATTTTCTGTTCCTCACTAAAGTTTCTGGAATCTCTCCTTGAGTACGGGCGCATCATTCGTTCACTACGGCCAAACGCCTCGTCACCGACGAAAAACACAGACATTTGTTCATCAGTATTTGGGAGCGTACTTTGAGCGCTGATGCCTAAAATATTTCTTCTTAGAGCTCTACCCAGCTTTGAAGATGCAAATATGCCACCGTCACTTAAACTTCCATAGCTCCCGATATCCACGTATGTGAATCTGTAACGTGCATCACATATGGCAAGCAGAACTATGCTGAAATCACCTTTGTAGCTGAAATACGATGATCCACTGTTACGGGGGCATTGGATTTTTATATGCTTTCCGTCTATTGCTCCTACGCAATTCGGAAAATTCCAAATGTTCCAAAAATCTTCCATTATTTTATTCCATTGCCTTCTAGACGGAATGGACAAAACCTTGGGTTGTAAGGCTTCCCATATAGCCACTGCCGTTTCCCTTAATATTAGTGAGACCGACGGAGCGCTGATGCGATAAGAATACGCAATTGACTTTTGCATATCGCCTGTGCTCAAGTATCTAGACATATTCTGATTTAGAATAATGTAGTGATTGAAATCGCTCTACCTCAAAGTTACACCAAGCCGCAGACCTGAAGGAAGGCTCTTTCTGAAGTTAGTGTCGTTTTTTACAATAATTGGCTCCACCAAAGAAAGCAATTCATCAAACTGCGCTGGTGTCAACCGAAGCCATTCCACAAATCCTAAAGGGCCGTTACCGGAGACGTTCATCCGTAACTCACGCATTAAATTGTTGTAATCTCCATGCCTAAGACGACCCCTATTCAATGTTCCCTTTTAACATTTTTCAATTCTGAGTACTATGTATGTACATACTTTTCCGTAATATTGTCACGCAATTTTTCTACTCACAAGAAAAATACGTAACCAGAGTTCGGAAAGTCGCGTATATTTGACTGATTTTCCCAACTATCACTCTGCAGATTTAACGCTTTTCTTGCTCTTCTGACCCCACTAACCACTCTCACTATCCCCTTAGTACTCACTTCTGGCTCTCCGCCACCCACCAAAAACATACCCCTTTATAGGAATAGAGTATAACGTCAGGTCAAGAATGTAGGAAGAAAAGGAAGAATGACCCAAGGTTACTAAAAAAATAAGCAGGAAAGGTGAAGGTTAAGTAGTCAAAGGAAGGAAAGATTAAAGAGAAGGACAAATACCACCACCATTACAACAATTTCGTCACAATTGCTCCCCTCTTGGGCTCAACCGTCCTCGGTGAGCTTTTACAAGTATCCACACAAATGAACAACAAAACACACACAAAAATAGGAAATATCCAAATATCGTAACGTTAGATACGGGGCTATCATCATTTCACATACGGGGCTATCTTGATGTTCTACATTGCTAAGACGGAATCATAATCACTTCTTCATTGGCTTTGAATTTGACCCATTCCCAAGCTTATCTTGGGGTTTTCTTGGAGTCACTCACACATCTTGGAGTCACACACACATCTTGGAGTCACATACACAAGTAACAATAACAACGTTGGATCCAATTATTGTCTTCGGTGGCAAGGTTCGATTTGGACAGGTTGGCCAGGGGTTAGGGGTTTTAAATTAGTGATCGAACATGCATAGTAAATAGGGTACTACAACCGTGTTTGCGTATAACTTTATAACTTATTCGGTTCAATGGGTATTACCCAAAATACGGAGTAGATCACGCAAGCGCTACACACCTCTGGTACGAAATCATCCTGGATGGTTAGTGTAGCGGGGTTTGACCATAGGCTCCCCTTTTTAACTGGTAAGACTAATTTGAAGAGTTCCATTACTGTGTAACTACCAGTTCCCAAACCCGATGGGTCGAATCTCCGAACCAGAGCGCTTTCTTACAATTCTCACACCATGGTTTGTTATCCCCGTCTTATCCTTGGGAAATAACTACTGTCACGTATGCCTGTTGATCAACACTCTACCCCTCTACTTCTCCTTTTTCACTGGGCCAACTCGTCTTTACCAGAATTATGTATTATTCATCGTACCCAAAGAATCGGGTTGCTTTCCTAGTACGGTTCGATCTTCTAAACTCCTGTCGAGATGATTCACTATTTGATCCTCCGACGTGCCTTTCGTGTTCGTTTATCGGAGACGGAGACCTAGTCTCCGGGGTAGGCGATGATTGTATCGGCTCCGGTGGTTCCAATTCTACGTATTCTTCATCTGCGTTCAACTGTATCATCCGGGGATAGTATGGATTTAGTCTAGAAACATGGACAATGTCGGAAGTTTTTCTACGCTTTACGCCTTTGACCTCATAATCTACCAGCGACGTCCTACGGATGATCTCGTAGGGCCCGTGAAATCGGTGTAAAAGTGTATCCGACTTTCCTATTTTTCTAACAGGTGTATACACCCATACCATGTCCCCGGTTTCATAGTTTCTCTCTACATGTCTCCCATCATACCGATCCTTTTGTTTCCCTCGAGTACCACTTAGACGCTCCCTAACTATGCGGAATGCCTCTGTCAATCTGTTTCGGACTCTTTCACCAGGTCCGTCCTCACCCTCGGTTAAGGGGAATGGTTCAACGGTAACCCCTAAGGCTACATCTATGGGCAATGCTGGTTCCCTACCGTGGACTAAATAGAACGGGGTATAGCCTGTTGATTCTTGCTCGGTAGTGTTGTACGCGAAAGTGATGTATTCCAAGAATTCATCCCAGTCCCGTTGATTCGAGCTTACATACATGCATGCCAGTACCTGTGCTATCTTGGACATCCAAAACAGCTAACAGTCTTTCCTCACGACGTTCATTGAAAACAAACCGAACTATTAACATTCCTTGATTTACTACACTGACATCTTGTGTGGAATCTAACTGAATGCTGAACTTTTTGCCACCAATGCGCTGGATGATCTTTTTCCGAATTCCAATCAACATAGCTTCGATTACCTTGTCTACAGTTGTCTTAGAAAGAAATGTGACTAAATTTCCTCCTCCGGAACTTACAGTCTCTTTACCTGACAGTGCAAGCTTTCGATTTTCACTTAATTCGACAGATTTCTGCAGATGCCCGTTAAGAACGCTGTCGAAAAGTGAAACCAACTTAACTGTTTCAAGAAAGTTTCCATGATTAGAAGACACGTCATGAAGGTAGTAAAGGGATTCACTAGTCCCATGACCTCTAAAAGGGAGTCCCTGTTTAGCGAGGTGTTTGACGATTTCAAACACTCGATATAAAACGTCAACGTTCTTTTGAATCTGCGAGGCTCTTAAGTTAACAAGATCTTTGTTAATGAGCATATCAATAGCTCCGTTCTGCTTGTGCATAATAAATGCTTGAACACTGTCACGATGGGTTTGAGAATTTTCATGACGCTCCACAAGTTGGTACGCGTGACGAAAGTCGGTGAATCCAGTCTTGAATGTGGAAGGTTTCTCAGAGAAGGCAATGCATATGCTACAATAGAGGCTCTTAGTTTGCCTGTGTTCAACTCTGACTGTTAACCATGACCTTTACACTTCACCTCCGTTCACGAGGGAACGACTATACAATTTTTGGGGCACGTACGGCATAGAATCTACCTCGCTAAATGACATAGGCTGAATGGGATGCCGTTTTATAAAAGCGAGTTTTTGGTGAAGATTGAAGTTTGAGGGTAAACTGAAACTAAAGTCTTCTTCATTCTCAGCAACGCTTGCTTCTTGGGGTGTCTCGGATGTAGCGATATTTCTCAGAGAGCATGTTGGTCCGGAGCGAGCGGAGGATTCTTCGCTTTTGTCGCAAGACACACCCGCTACTAGTTCGGTACCTTTGCAAACTCCTAGCTCTTCGTCATTATGGAAAGGTTGACTTTCGTTTTCGGGATAAAAGTTTACTTGGGAGGAATTTGACGTTTCATTTTGTGCTGCGGCCTATTTTGGTAATTAAACTATAGCAAAAAGCGCACTGAAAAAAGTAAAAGTTACTGCAATCACGAAGCTAATTTTTTGCTGTTTGGGATTAGTCCCGGCCTTTTCCAAATCTGCGGCTCGTTTTTCCCTTATCCTTCCGGCGCCACCTTTCTTGGCGGCTTTCCTTTCTTCCATGCTCACTAAATTATACAGTGACAGAAAATCTTTAAATTAAATCATATAGTGTAATCTTAATATTAAATCTTTATAGTAATCTTTAAATTTAATTATATAGTGAACAAACACTTCAATTTTACTTGGATTAACTTCATTATAACGGATTGATCCGTTGAGCAAAAGACAGTTTTCACTTTACTGTTTAGCAAAGCAAAAGTCCTCCTCTGGCTAATAAAAAATGTATGCCCCAAACAGCGAATCTTTCTATTTTTGTCTGGTTTGTATAGCTTAATTCAACTTACCAAGCTTGCAATCTGTTGACGTACTACAACCTGTTTAATTGTTGCCTGAGATAGGCGCCGGCGTACCATGTACAGCACATGCTTTTTCGTAATTTCTAAGAGCGTATCAATAAACCACTTGTATCTTTCCTCTACCCTTCCCCAGTGGACTCCCTTTTCTATATCTGTCTCCACCATTTCTCTCCTCCACTCCTCACAATTCGCTTTATTAAAATCCCATCGCGGTGTCCTTTCTCTTACAACCATTCCCTTTGCTCCTTCTATTTCAATCACGATTGGGAGATGGTCGCTCTGTAACATTGCCCCTATTTTGACACTAGTCTTATCGTACAGGTTTGCTGTCGCAAACACCAGGTCAATGGTAGTGACCGCCCCTGCCCTTTGGGGAGGCTAGCACTAATTTTTCCCATCCTTCTAAAAACGAAAATAAAATTTTCCCTCTGGTGTCGTTAAAATTCTTTCCGTTCCATAAATTGTGGTCTGAGTTAAAATCTCCAAACATTATGCACTTTTCGTCAGGACCAATTTGTGATATATAAAATTCATATTCTTCTTTGGTTATTTTCTTCTCTATTTGCACCTGTAGGTAAATTCCCACTAGGAAGATGTCTTGGTTTACCCACTTTGCTCTTACACACCCTACCTCCAGTACACCGTTTGCAAAAGGTTTCATTGGGAACCAGTCAATTTGCACTCCGCGTTTGACATAAAATAAATTCTCCCTCCTTTTTTGTCTGGCCTGTCTTTCCTGTAGCAGTCATATCCAGTGATTATTGCCTTCCTCCCTTCTTTCAGCATAGTTTCACATATAAAAAGGACGTCTGGGGTCTGCTGCATCTCACTGATGTACGCACATAAGCCGCTGAGATGCTGACTGATACTTCGTGCATTCCACACCAAGATTTTTATAATGCTCCCCATTCAAATAGTATAGTAAATAGGTCTCCCTTCCTGATAAGCTCTTTTCCCAAAAATAATAACTGCTTGGCTTTCTCTTTCCAGCTACTTTCATTTAGAATTATCGGGATAATCTTTCTGATTACTTTCTGAATCAATGTGCGGATTACTCCTATTTTTCCCCTTTCCTCGCAATTGGGACTGTCTTTGTTCAAACTTTCTTTTTCTTTTTGTTTTCCTGACCCACTTGTCTCTACTTCCTGTGGTCTTTGCTCTTTGGTTACTTACATCCTCCATCGTAGTCTTTTTCCCCTTGCGACTATTTCCTTGTATGTGCGTCTTTGGGGACATGTGCTTGTTTTTTTTAAAAGCCAAATGAAATAAAAAGAATTCTATGTTCAGGGGTTCATTTATCCAGTCAACGCTATAAGTTAGAGATTGCTCATAATAAAGCAATTTAATAATTTCATTTAAGCACAGGGATGCTGGTACTATCTTCCTCCCGTTTTATTATTATTTGTATCCCCGGACAATAATTGATTATGGATTATTGATTAAACGACACACGTCAGTTCAAAATAAGCTCAGTATCGAGTAAAAAAAAAATACTAATTTTAAATTCAGGAAAGGCAATACTAGTCTCCTTCCCATTTCGGAATTCTGGATGCTTGTACCGATTGATCAAGTGACCAAGAATTTGATTTTATCAAGGTGAGTTTTTTAATTTATATTTTTTAATGGTAAGAGCACAACTCATAATTTTTCTAAATAGGGTGCCATTTTTCTGGACGTTAAAGATTTGTTTCCTGCATGGTTTAATGAAACCAAGTCTCCTTTGTCAACAACATTCGTAAGCTTAAAAATAAGAGTAAAATATAGTTCATCCATTTGAGTGCAGGTGTTTTTGATACAATTTTCATCAGAGTAGATGTCGCTTATTGTGATGACGTTTGTCAAGCGAATATTACTTCGATTAAGCGGAGATTCTAATAACCGAAAATCGGAAATGTGTACATGTGTACAGTACATGTGCGTAGGTTGTTTTATGATGTAAATAAGAAAAATACAAATAGCGATATTAAGAACGAAATTACATTTTCTTGTCTATACCAAATGACCATATTCTTTATTTTGCAACGGCTGATTCTAGCAACCAGGGATTGCAATAAGTGGCATCTACTACGGGACCTTGACTATAGTATTGGATATTTTTTAAGAGTCGCAATATTTTGTGTTCTCTTGCAGTTGATTGGGAGCTTTGAACGGCAGCTTCTCCTTTCCTTTCACTTCCCTTTTTTATTTTCTCCGTGTTTACTCGTCATTGGATTGTGTAAACTTCCACGCCGGGTTTTTTACAGCTAGGAAACTTTCTATGTTCGCTTCATTAACAGAACTCGTCAGCTATTCTGCACGAGCTGACCGTAGT
>JAKZAN010000006.1:11015411-11102911 GCA_023053545.1 Lepidurus packardi | reverse complement strand
ACAGGCCCGTTCCCCTGGCAGTGGGTTCGCTAGATAGTAGGTAGGGACAGCGGGAATCTTGTTAATCCATTCGTGCGCGTCACTAATTAGATGACGAGGCATTTGGCTATCACTAGTGTATTGGTAAACAAGGAAAATCACTTTACAGCTCTTTTGGGTAAGCAATCGTTTGGGGTAGTTGCTTTAGCGTACCTTCGAGGTTGCAACTATGGTTTGTTGGGCAGAGATAGGGTTTAGACAAGGACCACCATCTACATTTCAGCATATGCCGCTTCATAGTGAACAAACAAGAATATATATGAGGCCATCGTGTTTATGTACAAGACAAGGTAGGTTTTAGTTTCACTTATAACTTTTCTCTTTCGGGTGACATGGTATGGGCAAGGAGTATGTGATTTCAAATTTGTAACTGGCTTTTCTCACGTTGTCATCGGGGATCACTCGTTTTCATCTTTGTTGTTCTATTAAAGTTCATCCAAATGTGGACTCCTTTTTCTAGGCAGGCCATGGATACGATTCTTAGTTGGCCTTTGGTGATCCCGAGTTTGAGCAGGTCATCAGCCGCTCCCTTCGCGATAAGTCCTCGCCAGTTAAAAGTTGCAGATGTATGGATCACATTGTCAACCTGGGGTAGATTAAGAAGAGAATTAGTGATTTCGGGGATATTTTTGTATTTTTCGGTCTTTAACCCGTATAGTAGTTCGATGTTGGTTCGCTCACAGTCATCGGTAACGACTTGTGTGTCAATGACAAAGGCTGTTCCTGAAATAGACGAAGGGTATAGCTTTTTGGGGAAGGATATTCGTTCCGCGCACTCTGGACTAACGAGGTTCTTTATGTCCTTCATGTCTTCTGTGTATTTTATTGGTAAGAAAACTACTAAGTCAGGTTTCCTTAGTCCTTGACTTGTTTTAAATTTTGGCTCGTCGAGGCAAATATACCCGCTGCCATTGCAGAAATTTCGTAGGAGGTTTGAGACCCGATCGTGTCGGTGGATTCGGGTCTCGTGTGATCTTGGACAAATCTGTAGAATGTGGTTGAGTGTTTCGGGACCACTACAGCCGGCTCTACAATTTCTGATTTGTCCAGTACCCCTAGTTGTTCGACGTTGGTAGTGCGTTTATTCTAAGTTTTATGCTGTCTCTAAAGATAGAGACAGGTTGTTTAGCGTGGTCTACATTGATCCAGCTATTAATTGATGGGCAATTGCTGGAGTCGGCTAGTGGTTTTCCATCTATGTATCCACACAGCTTTCTCGCATAACAGCTCTGAATCGTTTGTAGGCTATCAAACGTGAGCTTTGTGTTGTTTGCAAGCATCGAGTTGTTTGCAAGCATCGAATTCTGTGTCCGCCGTTTCCTCCTCTATCTCTTGTGGGTTTTGGTCGGAGGGTTTTTCATTTGCATGTTTGAGTCGTAAGTGACTTTTTAAACCTGACTTTGTTTTGTATGGTCTGTTACAGACCTGGCAGTCGATATCTGTTTTGTCCTGTATTGCTCCATGCCCTCGTTTTGGTGTTACAAAAGGTCTTCAACGATCATCTGGAATGGACCACATTCCAGATGATCGTTGAGGCTCGTACCTCTAGGTGTTCGTGCAGAGGCATCGAAAACAATTCTCACCTTCAAGGAGATTTTCCCTTCCCGTACGACCGGATGATGCGGTAAGTTGTGAGAAGGGAAGAGAAGGTGATCAGGACTTCAGTGATAAACTGGGTTTCTTTGCATTTGGCGAAAGTCTTCATGTATGCTTCGAGAATCTTAGGCTGGTGTTTCAGCTTACGTAGAAGCGAACGCAAATGCTTGTCGCAGATTTCGATATTGTCGTAGAGAGAGTTGGGATCAAGCTTCCAGGGTAAGGAAACTGAATATCGTTGATTATCGTAAACAAGATCCTTTTGAACGGTTACATGGCTGCTTCATCTTCAGTTCTCACCGAGCTTGATTCACAGATTCCAATGGAATCTACATTCAAGAAGCGGGTAATGAGCTGATCGTGTAGTTGTTCGGGGTTAGTTCTAGTGCGAATCAGCAAAGAGACAATATCTACGGAGTTCAATGAAAGTTGGAAATTCAAGGGGTCATGTAAAATCCAGACAAATCTGCTTCCCATTGCAACTGGACCCCACGAGGTGGGATGAATGCTTCTAGTCAGAACATTCCAACATTGGTCCGCACCGATCAACAAGTCTATATTAGTAGGAGTTGCTACGTCGGTAGGCAAACCGGCTAAAGGTGAATATTCGCTAAAGGTGAATATCTAATGAAACAATGAAAGGGGTAATGTTCGTAAGCAACTGTTACAAGAAGCCTGTTAAAATAAAGATTGTCTCTGAACTGACATATATAACATAATGTACCTGGTTATATGCTTGATTTCCATGAAGCTGGTAGTACAGAAACTCCGACGGTGTAAGTACAAGTTGCCTTGTCAATTATGTCTTTCCAATTTGTAATTGTCGTCGTCTTTTTGAAAAATATACGAACTTCGCGGGGTTTTTCATTTTTGCGGAAAGTTATGTAGCATTTTTTCGGCAAAACAACTATCTCTATCTCCGTTTTGAAGGACTAGGGTTTGCACACTCGTGACGCATTGTTTCTTTATCAAAAATTGAACTTCCCTTAAAATGACTTTTCCATAAGTTTAAGTTGCTAAAACAGTCTTTGATGTGCTTGTAAGATACGGACGGTAGGCAGGTGAGAGTTTTTCATGTTGATTCCGTATCTATTTCCATACTCACAGCAACATTATTATGGCACAACACAAACAGTACAAACTATACAACTTTAAAAAACGCAGGTATACTCAAAACTACACAAAAACTACAAAGCAAGAGGTACACTCTGTAATCACAACACATTCTCACGTCCTAAACACGCGCGCTTGTAAACAACAACCAGGCTTATACCGATTTTCACTGGCTACTCTGGAGTACTCTGGAGTACTCTTTTTTACTCCGAGTAGCCGCGGCGTCTTTCACTGAGCCAGCCAGAGGGGGAGTTACTCTTGTTGACGCCCTTCACTGGAAATCTCACTCCGTTTCGAGTCAAAAAGAGTACCCTCGGCTACCCCGTCTTTGAAGTCGGAGTAGGATATCCAGAGTGCGTTCGTTTGGCGGGAAACATGGATCCAAATAGAGAGAAATTGTTGATTGCTTTGCTTGAAGAAACGTCTTCAAGTTCCAGTGGTGATAGTGACGAAGAAAATTATGGAAGAATGATGTGTATGCTTTTAGCAGAAAGATCCGAAGAGTCAAAACCCAGAATTCCAGATTGTATATCGAATGTGCACAAGTACTCAGATTGGGAAGTATGTAGCATATCTGTTCCACACAGAGGCACAGTTTAATAATAATTTTGTTAACAGTTTAAACGAAACTTTAGGATTACTCGGCAAGTTTCAGAGCTGCTAATTGACATGTTTACAAACTCCCAGCACTTCCCAAAGTGTTCATCGCATGGAGGGAGTCCTGTAAAGTCGGCCGAATGCCATATCCTTTCGTTTCTTTGGTAAAACTATTTCTTCTTTAGCCTAACTCAAATCTTTGTAGGTTTGCTGCGAATAAAGCGTGTTTGCGCGACACGGCTGACCGATTTGATATATGTGAAGCAACCATGTCCCGCCTAATGGATAGAGCCCTTCTTTTCTAATGGAAGGAGCCCTTCTTAAACGAAGTGGCTCCAAAATTTATTTGTTTTCCGTGTACAGTAGAAGAACAAGAAAAAGTATCGCATGATTTCTACAGAGTAAGCATTAGAGCATTATGTATTTGAAGCAAGTTTCCAAAGCAAGTCTTTGGTTCAGCTCGCCTTCATACTCGACGTGAGCTCGGGTATTTCCAGTTCTTCTGTTGTTGTCTATAGCTGCCTTCTTTCGCCTCACTACGGTCTTATACCGGCTTTCTTCCAGGTTCGTGTTGATGATAATACTGTAGCCCGGTCATTCGAAATCGGTTCCCACATATTTGTTTTCCTTCGGAACTTTTTCATCGGGCCTACTTGTTCTATATATTGATTGTACTTATCCAATACAAATTTCGTCTCGCTTTCCGACCACTCGCATGCCGCCGGTTTTTTAGTCAGTTCAGGACTTCTGCTGTGGCTTCTTCTTCTCGTTCAATGATTCCTTGTTCTTCAAGGCATTTTCTTGACACAACCTGCCCTTTGATTTCTCCTAACATATTTCCGAATCAATAAGAGGATTTTTGCAAAACAAATACAGAATACCTTCAGCTAGCATTGAGCAAAGAAAATCGCTTCCTATCATTGCTAAACCACCTTCACTTGTATGTATAAATTCCTGAAAAACCGCCATTTATTTCAGTAAAAACTTCTAAGAAAAAACGTAAGTTGCGCGGGCAAAAAGCATAAACAAGTATGGCTGCGGTTTACCCCTAAAGTTACCAGCGCTCTCCACTGGGAGTAGCGAATCCGAGATCTCACGGTGAATCTGCAGTTTCGGAGTACGCTTTGCCAGAGTAGAGTGACACTCTCAGAGTGGCCAGTGAAAATCGGTATTATGTTGGGACCTTCACCCCTGGCGATCCTGGTGGCCAGGCGGGAACAATAATATGGAATCCTCCCTATAAGAGATTTTACTGTTGCCCTGAGCTGCGGTTTATTTGCTATGGTCGCATCCTACCGCGTAAGGTATCCATAGTCTAACGTAGAATTGCTTGGGCAATGGAAAAAGGTTGTTGGGAATCCGAGTCAAAACGAAGTCAAGGGATTTGTTCAGCCCATTTTCTTCCCGTCTGAACTTATTCACAGTAATTTCAAATAGGTTTTTACTTCGAATTAGCTTATAAGACAAAAGGAATTATGTGGCATGCAAGTCTCCCTAGCAAAGTTTCATAAAGCGCGCCTAGATTTGGCCACAATAATAGCGGCTGAGTTTGAGCTAAGTCGAGCAGAGCCGTCCACATAGCCGTGCCCTATCTACAGTAGCCTATATATGATCTAAGAGCACAAGCTATGCAGTTTCTTGCATGACCGTTATTTTCTGAGTGACAGCACAATTTCTCATCTTAATTTCATAAACTTGGGGAATGTTTTTAAAATAAACAGTAAGAGTTAATGGAAAAATTCTTTGAAAAAAAAAATATCACGTGCACGTCCTCATCATCAACCATACGGCCAATATACTCCACATTAGAGGCCATTTTATTACTGAATTAATTATTTATTTATTTATATTAATCATTATAGTTTATTAATAATTATTAATAATTTACTATTATTTATTTATTTATAATTGAATTATTAATTATTTTATTTTTTTACATTACAGAAGCACTAGAACGGGAAGGGGCGGGGCAACGACAAGCCGAACTTCCCGAAAAGGCTCGTTCCTTAAATTTCCCGAACTTGCCAAGCCGTCGTTCAACGACGACTTGGCGTTCCAAATAAAACGGCAACTAAGCACCAAGACAAGTCAAATAAAACGACTCGCGTGGCTGTCTTGGGAAGTTTAGGAAAAACAGCCTTATCTTGTGGCAAATAAAACACGAGTTAACCACGAGACAAAAACACGTTGCTTGAAACTACGTTTGCCGAACCGTATCGGTGTTAGAAACATAATAGAAAATTTTCGAACAGTGTCCACTAGATGGCCTGACTCTGGATCGGTAAATTTCCCGAACATATCTCAGATTCTTGCCAATTTACGGTCCACGTCGATCCGATCAAAAATGGCCGATTGATCTGAACTGATCTAATCTTTTTTAAAAAGATCCAGAACACTGCAACACTTCATGCGAAAACAAAGCCAAACTTGGTTCATAACTATTCGCCGCCTTAAATCGCCTTTTACCAGTTCGCCGTTCGCTTTTTATCTACTGTCTGAAACAAAGGTAACATCCTAGTACGGTACCACTAGGGCAGGTTAAAGTGTCAAATCATTTCTTTTGGGCGCAATTTTTTTACATTTTGAAGTCTTCAGTGAAAGGTAGCCAGCTTACAAACAAAATTATAAAAAAATCCCTAGAACATTAGGAGGATTTTTACTGGTACTCTGAAAAATAGGAATTAACAAAAAAAATACATTTCGTAACCGTAGCAATATGGAAGGAAAATGTTTATCAATAAAATTTCTCTCACTTATTTAGTGACGATTACTTATCCTGCATACGGAGTTAATGAAGGCTGTATGGAGGTCATTTGCTGATATATCCTGGTTCGCACCGTAAAGGTGTCATGCTATTGACCTCGCTCTCCAATCAATATAGACCTCAATGCACCGGGAAACTCGATACACAAACATTAAGTCTCCTAGAACAACGTTTGTGTTGGAGTCAAAATTTCCTTAGTGTAGCGCTTGCTGTTTCCCGTCTCTCACGCAAAATTTCAACTTACTGTAATAGTCATAGGGCTAGAGGCCCGAACGTTTTACGAGTGAATAATTTTAAAGAACTGGCACTACATTTTCAAACAGTGACTATCCGTCCCAAATTTCCTCCCAATGTAAGCCAGGCAAGGCCCGTCATGTCAACCCAAAGTGGAAGTGTCACCGCGGCGGCCCCAAATTGTTCAAAATTGAAACGAATACCGAGCGTTTTACCACCACTAAGTCGCATTCCCACGGCACGACCTCGTTCATCAGCCGATCCAATGGCTAAAGTACAATAACCGTTTCCGATTTCAGACCTTAACCAAGAGTCCCTTTTCTACGAAAAGAATAATTTCAGTCATAAATTACAAAGCGCATGTCCTTAGTTCGTTTTCACCTCTTTACATGATTTTTGTATCCTGAGCTTAATTTGTTCGATTTTACACGCTATCCTAATAAAATCGAAAGTCATGGCATTCGAAGCGCCATTCAATTAAAAGGAGCCGGAGACTGATTTAGAAGTTTGTCTTTATATAAATATATTCGAATACGTTACAGTATATTCAAATACATGATATTGGTTTGATATTTCAAAAAAATTTGGGTTTCAAAAAATTCTTTTTGAAACATTTATTATAGAGCTAATATATTTTTGTATCCTTTTCTTTTCCGAGTAGCTCTCTTTACAACGAACGCCGACGAGTGGACGCCTCATTTGTAGTCCTCCACCGCTATCAGCTCGTCTAAGAACAACGACTATCAATGGCCCCTACGAGGATGAACTGGAATTTTTCGCCACCCCACATGAAGAAACTGGCACAGCGACTCCTGCTATTCGACTAAGTCCTTGCCCTGACGGACCCCAAAATACCGATACGCTGGACACTTCCGCACATGACCTCCTTACAAAGAATACAATGCTGGAAGACACCACGAGCAGCAAGAACGGCAGCATAATAGAGCCCCCAACTCCACCTCGCCTGACAAAGACGGATAGATCTGAAAAAAGAAAAGTTCCCCTGTCCGCCAAACGTAAATCCGAAACCAGCCGATCCAAACTCGCCTCACTTATCGCAAGAGACGCCTTTAAACACACCCTCGAACTCCCGCCCCGTTTACTCGCCATGACTGCCACTGCCTCTGACGGTCAATCCATAGAAACTTTACAAGAATTATCGCAACAGAAATCTTTTTCTACCGAATCCACTGCGCCTCAATTACCCCCTATTCCCCCCACCAAGACCTCCCACAAATTACCCATAGAAAGGGAAATTTCTCTCGATCGCAGACTGCTGGCTCGGTCTGCCATGTCGAGATATATGCCTCTTGAACCTATCAAATCGCGCAAATCTAGCGATCCATAACTTTCATTAAATATTCTCACTTCATTCGTTACACAGTTAATAACACTTGATTCACTTCTTTTTGGATGATTCCCAAGGCCTTTGTAATTTTAAGACTGGGGAAAGACGCGAATACATACGGAATCATGAATAATAATTTTATATTGGTTTAGTTAGAGAAGCTTGAGAAATTAAAGACTAGCCCTTAACGTGCGCAGATCACAAATGGAATTTGAAATGTTCTTTTAACAAGCAAATAATATAACCAACAATTAAACACGGTCAGACATACCTATTTTTCAGTAAGGGAAAGTAATAATATTTGCGTCAGTTCATCTTCCTCTTCTTTTCTCCTACGCTCAGCAGCTTCGCACTCTTGAGCTGATAACGCTAAAGCCATAGCCAATTCGTTCTCCACGTCAGCTACAGGAAGACCAAGGACACTACGCGTTTCAAAACTACTTCCAACCACGCCCAAGCTAGCCTCAATGGCCCTACCACAAAGCGAAAATAAAACTAGGTCCAAAAAAACTCGCCCACTTAATCTCTCTTTTCATTTTTCGAAAGATAGGAGGGCGGATCAACTAGAAGCTAGAGAGTATTCTGGTTCTTCTTGTACCTTTGAAGTTCCCGTTCTTCAGACGTAAATCCAATTTGCGGTGTCGTCGGCCGCGATGGCTTTTGGGCTTTCAGAGCTTCCCAGATATCCACTTCATCGGTCTCGCTGCCCGCATCTAATAAACTCTGTTGAATAGCTAGCTGCAATAGTCCATCGTCTTCATCCATAGAGAACTGGCGCCGGTTATTTGAATCTGTTAAAAAGAATAAAGTTCAGGAATAAGAAAAATATAGAAATGAATTAGGTTTCGTCATACAGACTATAAAATATAGATTAAAAAAAGATATATAAAATGTATTCAAAAAATATAATATATATAAAAAAATATTAAAAATAAATATTAAAAATACATAAAAAATATAAAACTAATAGAATAATGAACTAAAATTCGCGGCAAATAACCAAGGAAAAAGTGCACTAATAAAACAGACTCTAATTTGGTAAAGAGAAAAATTTCGAACTAGGTAATTGCAGCAGTTCAAATAAGAGAAAAGAAGAAATTTCGACAAAGCACAACACTAAAATTTGGGAAACATTCTCCCATTTTACCTGACAATATTTGAAAATTTGTCGAGCCCAAAAAGTGCCTTAAAAGGGTTGGAAATGAAAAAGAAATAAGAAAGAAACATAAAATGAACTAAAAAGATCTGTCATTGTGGAAATGATACAAATGAATGGTCATAGAATTTGCGGGCAAAACGGTTTACCGTAAACGACGTAGGGAGGAGGAGCTTCAAAACAGCTTTCATCCACAATACATGAAAGACCAGTCTCGTCTTGGACAGCTTTGATGCCTTCCACAGGCTCATCGAGACCAAAAATATTCCCAAATGTAATACAAGCATTCATGACATGAAAAAGTGGGATTTCTACCAAAATCATTAAACAGCTTCGCTAAAATACATTTTCTTGAGTTACCAATCTTGACAGGAAAGCCTGCAGGAAGTTGCATGTGAATGAAATCTTTCAACTTCTTGAAATGAGAACTGGAAATAGCCATGAGATCAACTACAGGCATAATCTGCTCTTGCAGACTTAAGGGATACTCTTCGCAAAGCCATAAAGTTGCCTGAACCACACAAAAAAATTACGAATACAAATGTGAAAGGTTCATGAAATCGATATATGTAAAGAACGACAGAATCGGCCTCAAACCTTAAACTTTTGGACTTTCGAGCTCTGTTCCTTGGGTCTGCCTACGTCACGCAAGCCTAAATCTTCACGTTCATCAAAGTACTCCTCAGGCGTAATGTTAGACGGGTTTCCAGGATTCTGAAAGAATTCCTGCATCGAAAATCCAACATTAATAAAGGAATTCACTTTCCTCATTCCCAGTGAAGATTACCTCTTCAGAAACGGTTTCACCTGCCGGTTGTTCCTCACTCTCAGCCATCCCCAACAAGGAATGGATAGGAAACTTAGCCCCAGAGTGTGGCTGTGTCTTGAGATCTCCGGACAAGTGTTCTGTCCGAGTTTTGGTGACCAGTTCCACATTATTGGCCGTAAAAACTTTGGATTCTTTACCACTGACCATCTCACTCTTATCGGACCTCCAGCCCCATATCCCCGACTTGTTCCTAAAGTAAACAGGAGTAGAAATTCACAAGACGAGTAGAATTCGACCTTAAAATGGGTACCTAATATTAAAATAATAATACCTTTCAAAACTAATTTTCTCCGTGTCCACGTACGTATTGACTATGGGAGTGGTAAGTCTGCCGATAATAGCCGTTTCACTTGGTACGAGATAACGTGCTACCGCCTCCTCCAAAACTTTCATTTCCTCCACGTAAACCTGCTTCGTTTTATGGTCTATTTCCATCATCACAGCGCTTGTAGGACCTACAAAAAGGAGACAGAACAGAGAGTTGAATTCTGGCCAATTTCCATGTAGTATTGGGAGAAAGCTTTATCAGTCTAAAAGGATTTAGCTACTACGTCGAAATCCTACGTCAAACTTGGGTCACAGCAAACAGTTCACCTGCTGGATTGGGTAATAGTTTATAGATGTAACTCCTCTCGCAGCGTATCGCTTTGGGCAGGGTTTCTTATTTAATTTAAGAGACAGTGCCAATATAAAAGATTTGAAGGTCTGGAATTAACGAAATTAATGACGTACTATCCCCTTTGAAGACGTAACTGCGATCTCCTCTTTGCCACGTGTTTTGGTCGAAGCCCAATAACGTCGTATCGATGCGTACATTCGAGCCTTGCTTGTATACTTTGTACGTATCGCTGGGACATAGGCGGGATACGAGTGGCACTAAATTAGATGAGACAGTATTCAAATAAATTAATAAGTACTACTTTAGTAGGTTTCTAGACCTATGTCAGTTTTTACCCCAGCTTGTAAATTCCCATTTCATTTCCATATAGAAATCCGGTGCCTAAGAAAGGAAACACGTGTTGAAGCCATCGTAAATTAGCATTAAAGAAAGGAAGGAGAGGCTCTAAGCTTTGCGGGAAGCCAGACATGAGCACGTTTGGGTCATAATTTGCGTTTTCCGAAAGAGTAGCAGCTTCGTGGTTACGATGTAAGTACATTAAAATGCTTCTAAGGCTTGCCTGATTCATTCCCTTTTTAATACCTCTTGCAGCTTATGAAGTAAAGCGGGTATGCCACCCATTCGACTAGAATGCTTCTCGAAATCGCGTTTTTGAAGGATAGCTTGCAAAATTTCCGGGTCACCCGTGGCTACAGCTTCTTGGACAACTAGAATAAAGGATTTTTAGTTGGATTTCAGTACGGTTTAAAGTAAAAGATTAACCTGTCCATCCTTCTTTGTTTTCTACGTTAACATTAGCTTCGTGTTTGAGCAAAACTTTCACAGATTCTAAATGGCCAAGCATAACCGCTAGCATCAAAGGGGTCTTCCCTCTTGGGTCAAGCAGCTCTTGACCTTCCTAATTAGACGCGAATACTTAATTTAATTTATTGTTGAAATGACCGATTAACTAACTTTGTCGTCAGTAAGGCATTTGTCAAGCCCGGAATAATCGTTCTGCCACACCAACCAATGAAGAGGAAATTCGCACGCAATCTTCTCAATCGGCTTCATGATAACAAAATTACCAATAACTAACTATTTCACTGATAAAAATGTCAGTCTCCCACCGGTAAAACCCTTCACCCTAACTGGTTTGTTTACAAAAACCCTGCGTAAGAAACACAGCAGGAATGTTACGCCCATTCACCACATCACTCGGTTCAAAAGGCAAAGCCGGCGTTACTATACGGCAAAGAGCACAATTCGTCCCACAGCTACTTCGTTCAACAGTCGACTTTGACCCACGCCTAAAGCCTTAAGCGACCCTTTCGGAAACCAACCCACTGGCTAACTCGACCCATGGGGGTTTCTATCCGCTGAGTTATTCGGGCTTGGCACAGGCCCTTTCACATACTTTCTAACGCCGTCCCTACAGGCGGTCCACGGCCCCTGAAAGCTTACAAGGTATCCAACTGGCCAGAGCCAACAGGAACTAGGTTTGCTAATAGTCCGTTCCACTGTTTGCACGCAATATTTTTCGCACTCAGTGTATAAAGATATACACGTTTGTCACACTGAATGCGAAAAATATTGCACCAGTGCAGCCAGTGGAACACGCTATAAGACCCGCTAGAAAGTTCAGGTCCTAACCGAAATGAAGTCTACGGACGAGGCTCGAAATTGATCTAATTACATTTTGTATATTTTGCTTTTAACTTAAAGGAGAAATTGATGTTTTTCTATTTTTCGAGTATTTTAAAAACATAATAAAAACACACCTAACCATAAAAGAAGAAGAATGTGTGAACTCACTAACAACTAAAAAAGACAGAATTTATCTGCAAAAGAAAAACTAGGAAAATTATGTTATTAGCATATCAACATAGGGTTCCTACTAGCTTCCTTTGATTGTATTCCTAGCTCTGAAACTGAGTTGCGTAATTCAAATTCGCATCGGACCGCCTAAGTAGCGACCGGAAATGCCAATCCGATACCTATGAATAAAAATCTGAGAAAGTACTGGCGGATACCGATATGTGACAGACTTATTCGAGTCTGCAATATACATTTCATGATTATATGATATTATGAAGTCTAATGTCATTACGATGCCTTTGATTAATTGTCTATACGCAGTAAAGCCCAAAAATTGAACTACCAGTATACTTGGGGGAAGACAATTTTTTCCTTTATGTAACACAGAAAATGACTATCAGAATGCCTATTTATAGTTCGCTCCCAAAGCTTTTGTCTTTGATTATGTAATTAAACATAAGAAATTCCGATTTTCCATTCTAATCTCGTAAAGACTATGGTTCACGCCTCCCCGCCTTTCGTTTGAACCTTGTCGCCTATTAAGGCCCTCCCCCAAACTTTTTCCGTCATTGATTCAACTTGTTTCTGTTTACACCCACTCTTCCTTTCTATTTAGCCATGATTCACGTTTCTTTGACGTACCTTATTAAGTTTTAATAATGTCTCGAGGAAAACTAGTTAAAAGTGCATCGGATCCTTTAATTTGTGCCGATTGTGGAGCCCACGGTAAAATAATATCTTTGAAATCCACGAACCCCTTTTCACCCACTTGCAACGTAGATCCTTCATGGGCGTCTTTGAATCGCGGAATTCTGATATGCGACGAGTGCTGCAGCGTTCATCGCACACTGGGTAGACATGTTTCACACGTGAAATCCATAAAAAAGGCTTCGTGGCCTCCAGCTCAACTTGCTGTAAGTATCTACCTTAATCCCCTCTATTAGCTGTTCGAAAGACTTTTCTTTCTTTAGATGATACACAATCTGTACAGCAGTGGAGCCAACACCATATGGGAATATGTACTCCTCGATCCATCCAGTTCAAAATCTGTTAAAAGGAAACCTCAGCCCAAAGATCCTCTAAAGTAATTTGTGTTTAACTCACATTGCTCGATTTGGTCAACACTCGCCCCTTTCTAAGGCCCATCAAAGCTGAGTTTATCCGTGCAAAGCATCAAATGCTAGCCTATGTCTTCCGCCCTTCTAAAGAAGACCATCCCACCAATAACAACGAAGATGACGTTTCCCAACAGTTGCATTCGTGTGTTCGCACTGCCAGTATCGACACGAGCTTAAGACTTTTAGCACAAGGCGCCGACCCCAATTATTTCCATCCCGTAATTACAAATAGACTCGTGAAACCTCTGAAGTTCAAACTTAGTTATAAAAACTACCCTTTTCAATTCTTTAGGATAAAGGCACTTGTCCTTTACATGTAGCTGCCTGGGCCGGTCAAGCATCCCAAGTGGAGTTATTGCTTGTGTATGGAGCTGACCCTGCCTTTCCTGACGCTCAGGGTAAAACGCCTATCACGCATGCAAAGTAAAGAGACTAAAGTACCGGATTTAAAAACCGACATAATTGTGTTTGAATGATAGAGACGCTGGTTTAAACGAGATAGCTGAGCGATTGGTTGAAAGCCAATACGAGTTAACTGATCGTTTGTCTATCTTCCTTTGTGGCCGAAAGCCTGATCACAGTCACGGACAGCACTACGTCATTCCCGAGAAGGCGGACGCTGTCGATGTGACGTCTGAATTGGCTAAAGGGGCTCGAAAAAAGCTGAAAGAGGTATTTTTTGCCATGTTTTATTTTTATTTTCTTTGTTGGGGAAATAGAGAGCGAAAAGGCTACTAAATAGAGACCGAAAAGGCTACTAAATTAGTTTGGGCTTTTTTCATTTTTCTAGCTTTCAAACCACTTGTTTGAGGAGCTGGCACTGGACTTGTACGACGACATTGATCGAAGGGAAACGGAAAGCGTTTGGCTTGCGTCCCAAAATCCTCACTTGTCGCCTGCTGAGCGGTGCAACGTGCCTTTTCTGCCCGTCAACCCCGAGTTGTCAACCACCCGTAACCAAGGCAGGCAAAAGTTGGCGCGCTTTAACGCCCGCGAACTGGCCACCTTAGTCATTGACGTCCTCACCGAAGCTAAACGCAGACAATTTTCTGGGCATATCCAGTCTGGAATCTCGATACGTAAGTCCGAGATTTCCGACGATGAACCACTCTACGATAGCGTAGCATCCGAAGACGATTATGCAGTCGTCGAGCATCAAGAAAGCAAGCCTCTCGTGCTTTCTCCTCCTATAAAAGTAAAAAGAAAAAAAACTTAAATCACCACTATTTATTTTGCTATCGTCAAATTTTTTATCGTTTTAGCAAGGGATTGTTCCTAATGCCATTTCGGTTGATACCTACCTGGACATAAAGCAGCAGTTGTGCCTCTCCAACAGTCGTATGCAAGAGCTGCTCAACAGCAACACGAATATGCAGCAGCAAATCAGCTTGCTGCAAACTTTAGTCCAGAAGTTGGTCCAAGAAAACGCCCAGTTAAAGAACAACGTACCAAACGGCTTAGATTCCCAACCCAGTGCACCCAAACCGTTCAATTTGGAAAACAAGAGCGTTTTGCCACCTCCGTCTGTGCATGCCAGGCCTGAAACTAGACCCTTGCCGAACCAGCTGTCCTTTTCGAGCTTTCCTGAAGCAAAAGGAGCTGCTGGGGGCAGTAATACCGAAGACGGCGTAACCTTACGTTCGCCCAGAGCCTCTCAACGTCCTTTTAGCATGTATGAACCCAGAGAAGGGTATAAAACTGCTCCCAATAGGTCAATGCAGACCACCTCGTCCATCCCGGGAACAAGTTATGGAAGCTTCGTAAGCATTTACTGTCCTCTTGGGAAATTTTTTTTTTTAAGATTTTTATTTATGTTATTCATGTTAGAATGAACACCCACGCCCTGGGTCCAGTAGAATGGGGGGAAGCTCTGGCTCAACCCACGTCTTTCATTCAAGTGCTTCTCCGTCTTTGGACGACATTATTCGGAAAACTGAGTGGATTACCAAGCGAATTCAAGAACTAATGAAGAGCGTACAGGATAAACGCATGGAGAACCTGGACGTGTGTGCTGAACGCATCGAAACGGCCGTTTCGGCTATGGTTTCTCTCTTCCAACACGTGAGCCTTCTTGATATTGAACTTTCGAAGCACTGCGACATGAACTATCCATCTTTTGTAGTTTATAATCTCGGAAGGGAAAGTATTTATTGCTACTTATTTTAGAAGCAGCTTAGGAACCAATTAAACACAAAAGAAAGTTAGGATGCATTCCGAAAACGTAATATGCATCGTAATACGGGATGATTGTCTTAAATAGTAATTTTCGCTTAAATTAATTAAAGCTTAAATATAATTTTCGAATACTAAATTTAAAAAAAAAATAAGGATTAAGTAAAGATCTGCTGCTTATTATTGGAAAAGGGAAGTAGACACAAGGACAACTCGACAAAAGGACTCCGTGTGCCCGACGTAAGGACGCCGGGTCCATAATCTTTTAAGGGACCAATAGAATTTCGAGTTCAAAAAGTATCTACTCATTGATTAAGCGCCAAAAAGATTAGAAAGTGTTCAAGCCGTATTAAAAAAACGTCACAAAGACTCCGGAACCCGACCGGACGCCTAAAACAACCTAACGTAAACTAACCTAACCAAGCCTAACCTAACCTGACCATGTGACGTATTTTTAATACGGATTAAACACTTTCTAATCTCATTGGCGCTTAACTAATGAGTAGAGACTTTTTGAAATTGACACTCTATTGGTCCCTTAAAAGATTACGGACCTGGCGTCCTTCTGTCGAGGCCCGTCGTCCTTGCGTCTTGTATACGGAATCCTTTTGTCGCGTTGCTAGGGAAAACAGTTGTGAAATTGTAAAAGAAAGGAAAAGAAGCTATGAACATTTTAATTAAAAGGAGAAATTTAGCTAGATTAAAAGGTTAAGCTGTTTCGCGTCGCAGGACTGGGTTAGATTAGTCAAGGTTTACATGAAAGAATTTATTGCTTAATTTTGGGTTCGGAAGTTTCATTGCTGCTGTTGGAAAGACCGTGGTAAGAGTAACTTCGTTTTGCAAAAGTTTAATGGTCCTTTTTCGTGTGTTTTCTTCGTTTTCGGGGGTTTAGATACCTCCCGATGATCCGGCTAAAGCTGTGGTTCAGCAGTTGCGCTCCAGTGCCACACGTTTGCACCAAGAATGCCGCTATTTGAGTCGAGAACCTGTCGAAGCAGGAATCGCGAATAATGCGATTAATCAACCCGTCTTCCATTGGGCGTACGAAATAGCCAAAGCTGCTAAACAGCTGATGCTTTTTTACCAGTAAACTTTCGCTAGTAACTCAGAACTTTTTGCTGTGCCTTCCAATCATGCCTTTATACATCACAAATCCTAAAAAGTCTTGCAAAAAAACTTATCATTTTGTTATTCCTTAGAAAAACTAAAAGTAAATTTTTTTACCGCATTTGAGACGGATTGTTAATTAATTTGGGACTTTTTATGGGGGAAATCGTTGCAATACTTTGCTTTTCCTGTCTTTGATTGACCAGCTGACGATAAAACAAAAATTGAGTTCGAAGCGTTTGGACGGCAGTGTGTGAGCTACAAAGTTAGATCCTAACTGTACATACTGTAAAGCTTTGCCAGAATTTTGGCGAATACTTACAAGACTGTTTAGATTACCTATAATTTGTATTGTTACATTTGTGACTTCCCACAAGTTTAAGACACGGAGCATACTACAAGCCTTGTCGGGTTTTTAATAGCGAAGATGTGATTTTTTTAAAGCGTGCCTTGCTATAACTGATTTGGTTCGCTCTTAGCAATAATTGTTAATTTTGTTGTGTATTAGTATGAAAATAAATTACAGTGCCGTTTAAAAATCGTTTTGAAAAGGTCCTTTGTGTAAATCGTTACACATAAGACTATTTTGTTTGGATAAAGAAAGCGCAACTCGGAACTTCTTTTCCAGCTAGAAAAGAACCAACTTAAACTCATCACGTAGTTTTCCCTTTTCTGTTCTCCCTATTGTCCCTAAAAAAACGCATACTTCGACTAATCTAAGCTAAGCTAACCTAACCTAAGCTATCCTAAGCATTTCCAATCCAACTAGCAACTACCAATTTTCAACTCAACTGACACCCATTCGTTATTCTTTTTCCGGAGAACGTTTGCAACAATGATACACACTGTCATTTTTATCTCCGGGTTCTGAAACTGGAGAACCTGTTGAGCGGCTCGCCCTCGTGTTGAATCGTCATCTACAGTGAAAACCGTTTAACACGAAGCAACCTGTTAACACAAAATGGAATTCCGGTCCGGACAAACGGTATGTAACGTCGTTTTTATCTGTTAGTTCGAAATCCTTTTAATACGAAAAAATATTCCGGTCCCTTCATTTTCATGTTAATTGGTTTTCACTGTATTGAATAGAATTACAACTTTCAATAATACAACGGAACTTGCTTCAAACTTTGATTCTCTATTATGTTGGCTGTCAAACATATAGTCGAGCAAATGCTACATAAATCTTAGGTTAGCTTAGGTTAAATTAGGATTATTCCTTTCTTTTACTCTATTAGCTGAAAAAAGAAAAATTCATTTTTCGAAAGCGACAGAACAATGTCAGTTTTGACAGTGGATACAGTACATACGTTTGTCATTAAATCCGGAGAACATGTTGGTTGCTCTCATTACTTTTCGCTCGCGCTCGAAAAAAAAATTAAACGAGCTAACGCGCTCGTTCCTCGCGAAATTTGCGCTCGTATTCGAGTGCACTCATTGCATCTCTCTCAAAATGAACCAGGCCTGTAAAAACGGAGGTTATAAGCGGGATCTGAGCTATTTTATAAGGGGACGAACAAGTTGTTTCGAAGATCTATGTTGTATAAAGGATTGCATACGGGCAGATTAATTTGAGAACAATCCCGAATAAAGAGCAAACCAATTAATTAATGTGTTAGTTAATTTTTACACTGTGTTGACTAATAACACGGGAGTTCTTAATAGAGGTGTAGGAATGTTTTTGTTAATTATTTTTACTACCTACAAATTAAATCTATGGCAATTAAACTAGAAGGTCGTTTAAAGAACTGCATTGCAAGTACTTGTTTTATTCGCCACGGCAATAATTTTTATTCCTTAGACAGTGTAGACTGGCGTTTGAATAACACGACCAGTTCACTATGGGGTGTATGGGGAAACATGTCTAGAGGCACGGCACTGATAGGCACAAAAGGTTCCCCTTTATAAGTATTGGATTCTGCTCGGCACAAATCCACCAAACTTTTACTTGCCGCTTTCGCATCACAACAGACGAAAACGAGTGTCCGGAGCCGCGAATCTTGGCGTAGAGCAATTGTGCATTTGGGTACTGAAACAAAACATCCATATGAAGCTCTTGAGAACATTGTCTACCGTTTAAACCCAAACTTACGGACTCCAGCGCGAGGAGGGTCTATCACAGCTACAACTTTGCTTTGTTTAACTCTGCTCAACGCATAAGACATCAGATCTTCGGCTTTTCCCGCCAAAAACTCGCTGTTGTTTAACCCGTTTGTCTCCGCATTAGCTTTCGCATTCTCCACTGCTTGGGAAATCAATTCAATACCCACAACTTGTCCACATTTCTACCAAAGACAAAACAAAACTCACGTAATACGCAATGGCGTTTAACTAAATTTTTAAATCAACTTAACAACTGTCTACTTTTGCCAGCGAAATACCAATCGTGCCAGTACCGCAACAAACATCAAGAAGACAGGTATCTTGATCCACTTCAGCCATTTTTCCAATCAAACTGTAAAGTACTTCAGTAGCAGCAGTATTGGTTTGAAAAAACGCTGTCGGCGCAATAGCGAATTTCAAGTCGAATAACTTTTCATGGATCGACGAAGGGCCAGTGATTAACAGCAACGGCGGATCTTCTCCAGATTTCCTAAAGTAAGGCAACTATTACGGCATTTTGAACCACAAAAAAGAGAACAAGGTAAGATTTCTGCTTATACTTATTCGTGTAGTACTGGAAGTAGAGGCTAGTAACAACACCTTTGGCCGGACCCACCTCTACCCATTGCTTGAAGTCCGCTTTCAAGTCTTCAATGTGTTGATCGGTCATCGATTGCGGATGGATGACAACTATGACCATGACATCATTTAACCGTGTAGTACGGACCGTCACCACTCGCCAATACCCTGTATGGTCTTTAGGGTCAAAGGCAGCTTTGCCGGAGCTCCGCATATATGTTTGCGTCACCTTTAATTGGATAGAAAATGACAGCAAGTTCTAATTGCCTCCTAAGAACTCACCATAACCGCCTTTTTCATTGCCTCAGGTAGATGTGGGAGGTGTTCGACTGGTCCGACTGCGTTAGACCCCGATTTGTAAGTACTGGCGCGAAACCCTACCGTCAACTCCTCCGTATCGGGGTTGGTTCCTAATTAAGAGGCCAATTATGATAATTTCAAGAGTTTCAAAGATAAATTCATACCAACAGTAAACTCGCATTTGTTACGGTAACCTTCTACGGCTGGTGAAGGCTTATAAGGCTCTAAACGGCAGATTAAACCTTCGTTTTTCTCGCTTTCTTGTTTGATATGTTGGCGGAGGTTAGGGTTCGCATTTCTGATTTCTTGGGTTACGCCTTTTAACGTCTGAAGCATCGTTTTATGCTTGGTTTTCAACTACAACATTACAAAGGGAGGTTATTTCTAAGGCTACAATTGGTAAACTCTTCAAACTTTACTTGTTCTTCATAAGGCAAATGGTGAAGAGGTAGAGTAGCTTCACGAATCCTTTCTTCAATAGGACGGTCGTCGGTTTTGGTTTTTTTATTTGGTTCGTCCTGGCGTTTGTCCATGTTCTTTCTCTTGGACATAGGATCAGCCATAGCTTTGGCCAGCTGAAAGCACGTTTCAAATTACTGAACAGAGTGGGCTGAGATAAAAGTTGGTTACCTTCACTGTGATTGAATGGGATTTAAATGTATTGGCCTGGATTTTGGTCATCGCATCTTGCCTTTCTTCGTCGCTGCGGAATCCAATAAACATGCAGCTATTTCCGATTGGTTTAATCTTATGAGCGTTTATTTCAAGCTTGTTGAGATATTTTTTGAATTGCTATAAAGATTTCCATACTGTTAAACGAGTTAATAATACGATTAATAATACTTACTCCTATGCCATAATATTTGGGTAAGCCTGAAACTTCGATTTTAAAGCGTTCAGACGAAAACTCATTCCTGTCCAAATAGGAATACACATCTTCATTCACAGATGTGTTTTTGTCCTCGGATAAAGATTCTGTCGCTAACATTTCACACAGCATGGCATTGGCAGGCGGCGGGTTACCTACATCGTGTGAAACTGGACTAGTTTCGGTCATTTTCTCTGCTTGAACTCCATCATCTGTTGACATTTTTTACAGAGGTTTAAGTTTACTTCTTTAAGTCGAGGAGTAATATTTTTCTTTGATTTGAGTCCTCTTTTTATGTTGTTTTTGAGGAATTTTTAAAGGCACCGCTGGTAAAACTATACGTCAACTCTAGCTTGTATCGCCACCATGCGACTTAATTCGAAGTAAGGGAATAGAGTGTGGTCCAGTAAGTGGCGCAAAAAAGTTGATACGGAAGTATTCCTAACTAACTTTCCAAAGTTGTTTTTTATTTGTCTGATCTTATTGTTCCTGCATTTAATTAGCCCGATATTCCTATACGTAGCTAGAAATCATGCCAACAAAAGTAACTAAATAAGTAGCTTGATTTCTTTCATATTATCTCTATTATAAGGATGATTTGCCGCCTAATCTCGACCAGAATGATACTCATGAAGATAACGAGGAACATGGAAGCGACGTCGAAGAGGATCCCGAGCACGATCCATATTACCCGCCTGTTATTTACCTACCAGAAACCCACGTTAGCACGCTAGAGGAAGATGAAGAAGAAATGATCAAAATGTAAGGCAGGGATTCAAGCAAACATGCAGTTGCCTATACTTGAACACACTTGATCATGCAGTATTTAATATGCTTTCATGTGTTGCAGGAGAGCTAAATTGTTCAGGTTTGATAAATCAGAAGACCCTCCTGCGTGGAAAGAACGAGGCACTGGAGATCTTAAGCTATTATGGCACAAGGAACGTAATTCGATACGCCTTGTCATGCGACGGGATAAGACGCTTAAAATTTGCGCAAACCATTATGGTAATCCTTGATTTTTTAACGGAATTGGTATGAAATCAAGTTGAGTAATTTTTAAAGATGTACTACATTACTACTGGATGTTATTTCGTCTCACGCCGTCCGTTTGATATGGAATCATTTTTGTGGGTTTCATAATTGGGTACTTTGTTTCGCCTTTCAATAAGCATTTTCTTATACCGGTTCTTCATTCTTCCTTTACCGTTTTTCCTTATTCAGCCAAGAAGAATCGAGTTTCGTTAAGCGAAAAGACAATGAGAAATGATAAAACATCCATACTAGATTTAGCTCGTTTAAAAACTTGTCTCAATTCACGGCTATTGGCGGTTTCCATGCTAATGACTTGTATAATATTCTAGTATGTTTCGAAACGAACTCTCTTGGTCTGGTTTTTATCATTCACAGCGACATACTTTTAGTCAGTTCCTTGATAAGAAGCTTAGAATGAATGTTGGACTGCTTCTGAATTAGTTATAATTATTTGGCAAGTTAAGAACACCTTTAAAGCTAATGACATTGTGCATGACTGGTATTCAAAACTTTCAACTTTGTTAATGAACTTTGTTCAACCTTCTTCAGAATTCAGCACTTCTGCAACCCTTTTTTAAACTCCAACCTCCGAAAAAAAATATTCAGTTTTAGAAAATGTTACTTGGATAATTTGTAATAATTCAAAAAACGAAAGACTTGAGCATGCTTACCAAGACAAAAAGCTATCAAAACGGGAAAAGCGCGATTTCTTTTTCCCGGCTTGCCTTTGTATTTTTCAAACTTCGCGGGCTATAGAACGTAGCTAGATTTAAATAAAGCGAATTGGGAAACGTAGAAGCAGATCACCGTTCACATTGGAGACACGGGCAATAGATTTGACCCATAGACTTTGCATTCGTTGTTCTAATCCAAAAAGTTCCTTTAGTCGAATTTCTGTTAACGCCAAGAAAGACAGTTAAATTAAATGGGTCACGAAAACGTGTTATGACTTGAATTATTTCCTGTTTAGTTGACCCTTTAATGGAGCTTAAACCCAATTGTGACAGTGATCGAGCTTGGGTGTGGAGTGTGGCATTGGATTACGCAGATGAGACGCCAAAAGCTGAAATGTTGGCTGCCAGATTTGCTAATGCCGAAAGTAAGAATCTATGGCCTTGTTAATTATTTATTCCTAATCCATATGTACCGCATAGACGCTCAGAAATTTAAGGAAGTCTTCGAAGAAGCAAGAATAATTGTAGCCAACCGGGTCAATCTCAACGGAGAAACCGATAACACTGACCTTCAAGGTATGACCGAGGAGGTTGAAAGTTCAGCCCCGTTAGTCGAGGACGTTGCACTCAGCCAACAACTAAGCCACTTGCAAGTGGAAGACCAGCAAGGGGTTGAAAAATAGCGAAGGAATGTTCCCGAAATCCACAGTTCTTTAGCTTGGATTTTCCTATGTTCATCTGTGAACATTCCAGTTTGTCTTCACCTTTTCTAAACTAGGTTTTTATCCTCTACTGAGCTGTTTAATCACGAAGTAAATTGACCTCTCTCCCCCCAAAAATACAGAAACCGCTCGTTCTACGCTTTTAAATTCTGAAATTAGCTGTGAAATCCATTTCGTTCTAAACCTTTTATTGTCACTTGCTGAGCTGGTATCATAAGGCACGCCTTAACAGTAATGATTAAGACAAGAGCAAAGAATAAAACACCCACACAAGGCAGTGACTGACAGTTGGGCACTAAACCAAAAGAACCAACTAGCACACGAAATCAAAAGCCAGGTAATTATTGTGACTCGCATTTTTAATGTCATATAACGAAAAAAAATTAACACACCGGGGTTCATTGCGTTTTTCGAAATCCAAATGCGGGCCTTTATCTCATAAGTATTCCCAGGCAGAAAGTGAAGGGAATCCAAAAGATTGCGTGGTAGTTTATTTCTATAACGATATAATTTAGTTCACACGAAAAGTGACTGGTCGGTAAAAGTCTTGAGCCATATTCCAGCCCCGGGGCGCAGTATTGTAATTCGCGAAGTCAGCCAAAGATTTCCTTTTAGAAGCGTTGTCCAGCAGAGAAGGGCCCATCCAATTTCCTGGCATAAAATAACAGATTTCCCTTTTTAATAAAAGACACGAATCTTCAAAATTAAGAAGTAGTCTTCCAACCAAAATTAAATCCGGGAAATTTAAAAACACAAATTGCATTACGCTACAATTAGTCAAGATTTATAAATAGTAGTAAGAAATTACGGACGCATCTGTTTAAGAAATATAACAATTTATTAAAAATAAAGTAGTTCAAATTTTAGTAAATTCGTAAAATCTAATAGTTTAAAAAGTAAATTATTAAAATATAATATAAAAATCTAAATGAAAGGGAACTACACCTTTTCTTATACACATTTCTAAACTGTGGAGAAATAATTTCTGTTAGAAACAGGCCGATATTACCTGAGTAAGGAGCTAAGTTGGCTGGCGAGGCTCGGCGCATGACTGGCGGGGAAAATACGTGACTGGGGGCAGGGCCCGGGCTAGGTTTGACAACTTCCTGTGCTTTGGGTGCCATTTTGACTAGAAGGGCCTGGTTTTGGATGGTTTGCGTCGTTTGGATCATAGTTTGATGCGTTTCTTGAACAGAATAGCTGCTATAATGTTGGCGAGAGATGGTGGCGCCTTCTGGACCGTTGAGGACTGGGAGGAGGGTTGGGTCGGTGGTCAGGAATTCAGGGGGCGTCGCTGGCTTGAGGGTGACTGCCGGCGAAGGGTGAGAGGGATGAGGCTTGATAGGTTGGGGTTCCCAAGCTGGATTTTGTTGGATTAGCGCAGGAGACATGCCGCGACGGGTCATAATGGGAGTGGTCTGAACGGTGACGGTTGGCGACCCTCCGGCGGCTTCAAAGCGTTGTACTTTACGACGGACGCTGAGTTTGACAAGTTCCGCTTCGCGTGCACGTCGCACGTGGTCGGGTGTTGTTTCTTTGACACGGGGACGGACTTCACGCTCTAGTAAAGCTTGGAGGGCGGGGCTTGTGTTGGGTAGCACGTGGTCGGGTGCTGTTTCCTTGGCATGGGGACGGACTTCACGTTCTAGTAAGGCCTGAAGGGCGGGGCTTGTGTTGGGTAGCACGTGGTCAAGTGTTGTTTCCTTGACACGAGGACGGACTTCACGTTCTAATAAGGCCTGGAGGGCGGGGCTTGTTGTGAGTAGAGAAGGTTCTTCTGGAGCGGCGATGCTTGCACCCGCAGGTTGTGGCAGAAATTCCTTTTCGAGTAGAGCTTGCAGGTTTGGTCGCGAGTCCAGAGACGGTGGTGGCAGCCATTCCATGGCTGTAGCAACGGAGCAAGTGACTGGGACGGTAGGGGCTTCGGTCGGTGCTACTGCGCGGAGCTGCACTTGTGCGAATTCTGGAGGAGTGGCAGCAACCAAAACCGGCTTGGTTTGTTCCTCCACGTGTTTCAGGTTAGCTGCGATTGGCAGCTCTTCCGACGTAGGCGCTGCAAAGATTAAAATCAAGTTAATTTATTTTTTATATGTAATTTCCTTTTGACTGCTAAGCGAGTTAAATTTTAGGGTGATTATTTAGGATATTGTGTCGACTTTCAAGGGACCAAATGAAGTAACTATATTACATAATCTTATTAAGGAAATAAATTATAGTAGTAATTTATTTTTGTTGTAGTTGTTAAAATCTATTAGGAAGTAAGATGAATGTATTAAAGGCTAAAATTATTTTGTGAAGTTAGTCAAATTCATAGGCAGTAATTCGCATGTCGTAGTAGTTGACTAGTAAGTTCTTTCCATATGACGAAAGTCGGTACGATGTATGAAGGAAGAATACGGGGCATATAGCAAAAAGCGATTGCTTCGTTCACGTATTAGTTAATCTTAAATATAGTATTATAATTCCCCAGTAAGTTTTACCTTGCTCAGGGCATTCGTTAGTTAAGGCGGCAACAATCTCCTCAAATTCAGCCAGTTCGGTAATTTCTTTGGACCCAGACGTTAAAATATGGGATTTAATTAGTCATTCGTTAGTCATATTAATGAAGTAATACGTTAAGGCGAATCAGAAGACAAAGTAAAAATGTACCTGCTGGGCCCTGATTCCATCCTTGTGCAGATTTTGGCTTGTAAGGATCCTTGCTACTAGCTGCGGGTTTCGAAGGGTTCACCGTGACTTGAATCGGGGGTTGTGCTTCACGAGCGGGGTTAGGCTTAGGATAAGGGGTAGCGATCATTGAGACGGGTCTGAAAGGAACCATTTTCGGCTTGATTTCTAACGGTTTCAGATTCGGATTCACTAGTTGGGTAGTCTTCAACCAAGGTGCCGCTGGGGATGCAGAAGGCTCTGCCTCTTGTGTGGGGGGTATGACAGTTTGTAGTGTTTTCGCTAGACAGGGTCGTACGTCTTCAAACGCTCCATCGACGGTTCCGTCCTCTAGCGCGGCATCCCAAGGGCTCTTGATGAGTTTGACACGAGGCGCATTCATACGCTCCTAACATATTCAATTTAAATTTAACTTGGTTAAAAGTCGGGTACCAGATTGAGACAAGTATTACTTTAATTTCTTTCATCGTTTGAAGTTGTTCGGCGCGGGCGTTGTTCGTTACAGTCGTTGGGTTAGCGGTGGGAGGAGCCACTTGCTGAGGAGCTACGGGCTCGACTGTTTTCATATTTGACCCATCGATGACCCACTTTTCGGATTTTTCTTTTCGCTTGGCGAAGAGTGCAGCACCTAGACCACAGGTTTAATTAATTGCATTTCTTTGAGTCGTGCTAGGAAGTAGATAGCTTTCAAATCTGACAGGCCGTTTTCGAGTAATCCTGTTCCGAATGTTGGACGACTTGATTTGCGATATTTTGCTGCTACAGCAAACTGTGGTGGCAATTTATACTTTTTAGAAGCAAACAAGCGTAGAATCTTTGCCGGTAATTAGCTATCTATTTCGTTTCTTACTTTCTTACGCAAGGCTTTTGCAATACAATAACAAACATCAGCGCCATCTGTGCATGTTTTGCATCCATAAGCTAAGGTATACGTGAGTCTTAACATTTGTTTCTTTAATAATTTAGTGACTGTGTCGCACAATGGAAAGAAACATAATTTAATTAACGTTGCTCAGTTGAAATCATAAGAAGCAACGAACCTTGTCGGTTAGTTATGGGGGAAAGGGGTGGGGCTTGTAAATTCGTCTTTTACCTTTGCCTTTGGGGGTGTGCAAGTCTTTAACCAAGCTGGAACAGATTTCCGGACTGGCAGGCGAAGCCACGAGTTCATCCAAAAATCCCGAATTGCGCAAAGTATTGAAATCAATGACCTGTCCCCTGGGGTTCATGACCAGTTTCAGTGGGGATTTTTCACGAAATTTGACTTCCTAGTCCAAAAATGCCGCAATTAGAATGACTTTCTTCAAACTGTTGTCCGCTTTTTGGTATACTTGCAGTCCTACGTGAGGTATCTTGAAAGATAGCAACGGTTCTCTGCTGGACGATTCCTCCACGTGGCTAGTTTCTTCAGTCCGGATAGTTTCACCCCCTAATAAAAAAGTAGTAAAGCATATTTAACACCCGTTTTCAGAGTCGACAATCGCAAGTAATTTTGGACAGGTATTAAAGCTCGTTTGTGTTTTGATGTCTCCTAAAAGTAAAATTATTTAGAAAACAAAGTTAAGTTGAGTTGAAAGAGGGAAAAATTAAGTGTCCAACGAAAATGCGATACACTTAAATTATTTATTTTATAGATTTGAAAGAATGTCAAATATTTTGCTTATTTATAAAGTAAGTTAGCGAATGAAGTTTCCAATTGTCTTCGTGTTGTGCAGGGCTTTTAGGTAGAGAGTGGCGTGATTATGGGGCACACTCATTATTAACTGTCACGGTAGGTACGTAATGGCACGTCTATGACAGTTCTGCCAGGTTTGGGTGGTCCACCTATGCTCGGCACCCATCCAACTCGGATTGGCATGGTATCGTGGTGGTCTGTGCTCCCCTCTTTTGAGTAGATTGGGTCACGGAAATATATACACGACACTTAATATTAACGGTTAGCCAAGTTTTGCTTTCCGGATTCGAAGGGTCACGGCTGCAGAAATTCCGGAACCTTTCCCAAAAGGTTTAATGATAAAGACGATCCGAGTTTCGGCTCGCAACTGGTTCTGCTAAACTTGCATATACTCGACGGTAGATTTTTAGCTAGAGCTGGTACCTATTTTCAGACGCTTACCCGCTCATTTCCTTTCTTTTTTTCCTACCCGAATAATGGAAAGAGGAAAGAAAAGTATGCAGTACGCCAACCTCTATAGTCGTTGTCTCATTTAAACCTGAGCTGCTTTTTACAACTATTTAAGATATAACCACTCCCTTTACCCTACAGACCCACCGGGCTCTCCTTTTTTCTTTCTATTTTGCTGACAGTTAGCTTTTGGCTCCGGTCGAGTGTTTAAAAACTTCTGTTATGAATGTTTTGCATTCATTATGTTTGCTTCTGTGAAATTGCAAACATGGTAGAAAGCGCGTAAAGATCTCGGACCAATTTTTGGAAGAAGGTGGAGGAAGAAAGTTGAAACTAAAATACCGACAGAATCTCCGATAGGAAAGAATCTATTAGAGCCACTGCTTGGATACTTCTCGACGAAACGAAAAAGAAACAGGGTTTGTTTGGTGAAAATAAGAGCGAAAAGGGGTGAAAGTATAATGAAAATAGCGATAAAGTTGTTTGTAGCTGATTGGAAGATAAAGCAAACAACTCTTTTTGTATGTCTCGGGATAAACGGAAGAAATGGGGACTAGGGTTCGGGAAACGGCTAAGTTTAGCCCGAGGCCACCTTCTGTTTGCCTCTCCGCGGCAAACGGGAGGTGGCCTCGAGGAAAAGGCATTAAGTTTTTTTGGCCACTGACTTTGGCAGGCTGTGACGAGTCTAATCCCGAGATCCCGCTTCTGACTAGTGGTTAACTTTGCATGGAAATTTTTACCTTCCGACTCGTGGATCCATTTGAGTGATCGATTACGACGTTTCACGTACATGCTTTGGCCTTTGGATTGCGTGTTGTTCTCGGAACTGAGGGATTGCGAGATTTGTCGCGCCAAATCCACTTGCTCTTCCATCGTCGGATGCAAAGGAGAGTAGAAACTCGAGGAGGCAAACATCCTGCCTGTAAGAGATGAAAGAGCGAATGAATGACACCCAATGGAACGAATCTATTAAAAAGTTAGTTGGCTCCATGGCTTGGTCTAACCATTCTTTGCAGATCTCGCGTATAGGTGGCGCGTATTTGGCGTATCGGTAAACTGACATTTACATGGGTACCCTTTAAATGATCTTAGGGTTTGAAATGCATATTTCACGGTTCTAATGCATTCTTTTACTTTATTTTTTCTTCTGAGTGAGTCTAAAAATTTTGTGGAAAAGAGAAGTAACTTTGCCATCTTTGTTGAAAAGTGGTGGTCCCGAATTATGTAAACTTTGCTGGCTTGACACTCTTTCGGTTAAGAATTTTTGTTCTGGAGAACGTTAAAAAATTTACTTTACGTCGTAGTGAGTACGCCGAAGTCATGGGCTATTAGCTTATCTATGACATTCCACCAAAAATTTAATTCCGCATTCTAAAGCTTCCGTTTTCCCTTTTTTCGACTTTCTTCATTCGGCCTGGTATTGCTCATGCATAAAGAAGTCTGTGCATTAAGTTCGTAATTTATTGCTGCGCCCATCTAAGTTAAAAGCCTTACTTCAGAGGTTTTAGTAAACTTAAATTGCAACATAAATTACGTTTTTCCTTTTTTGCTTTGTTTTAGACGTAAAAGTTAATATAACGTAATATTGGTTAGATCCAATATTAACCATTTTTACATATTGGAGTTTATAGCCAATTAAAAGCAAATCAATGCATTAAATCTGGAATGCTATTTGGGATGATATTGCTAATGGGCATTTATTTAAAGAATAATTGAATCACCGTCCCGATTCTGTCGGGAATAATTCGAAACTTTCGAATTCTGTTTCTTCCAAAGAATGTAAAAAAGGGTAAACACGATATCTTCGTCCATTTTTTTGTCATGATTGTCAAGTACGTAAGCTACTGAACTAGAAGGCAATATGTGTTTACGTTTTCGGGTGCGGGGTGTCAATTCGCCCGAAGAATCCATCGCTGGCGTCAAGAGTTTCTGCAGGGTAATGGGCTTGCCAGAATCAGGACTGAGTTGAGTGTCATCCTACACGAGAAAAAAGGTATATTTCTTTTTAGTTGTGTACCAGAAGACGTAAACAACTTGAGAGGAGTCTGGTTAACAGCGAAGTTTCAAGGAGCTTATTATGTGTGTGCAAACTTTAGGTTTGAAGGGCAATGTAACGCCTATACCAGGGACAAGTGCCAAAGTCGGGCGGTTAACGTCGTCAACAACTCCCTTTTATGGGGATCGTGACGATCCGATGGTTGGAAGCCTCGACGACTGATAGTACTCATTATGTTTTCAACAAAAACACTGGCTGACGGTTATCCTCTTCGGAATCTTCCGCGACAAGCACTTCAGTCTGTGTTTCGCAATCGTCTACAAGTCGTCCTAGACTATGCGTAGCCGGGATTTCTTTATCAATGAGCAACAGCCACAACAGGAAGGAAGTAGAGCAGCAATGAAAAGCGTCTCTAGAAACTAAGGAAGGGAATGGAGTTAATGCCGTTTGTTAGTAGGAAGATATGGGCACTTTCTGCAAGCACCGTCACGACATTCTTGTTTAGTAACTGAGCGAAGCCAAATAAACAGCTGATTTCACTAGATTGCGTCACTTGTTGAATTTGGGTAAAAGAGACGACGCATTCCGTGCACCACACGCCATTTCCAGGCGCGTTTTTAGACCCTTCTGGAGAAGGAGAAACCGAGTTAGTGAGACGTGCTCTTGGGGAGAAACTTGTCCGAAAAGGTTTCGAGTTGGGGGCAAGGGGGGACAAAAGCTTCAAGGAATAAGCACTCAAGGTGTTTTTCGTGGGTACAGGGTCCTTGGTTCGGAACCACGAGCTAAGAAAAGCTGGACTGCTTTCGTGCCAGCGACGAAAATAACTGCCATTTTTGGCTCCCAGTCGTGTTCACACACTCCCATTTTTACGCAAAACGCACCAATTGCTTTCAAGTTTGAAAGTGATTCAGTTAATCTCGCGTACTGGCTTCTTTATTGTTGCAGGCGGTTCGTTTTCCTGTCTTTTTGTTACATAAGGCATAGTACGTGACTTGGAAGAGGAGTCTGGGCGAGCATTAAGAAGGTTGATATGATAAAGGAAACAACTTGTTGAGCTCTGGCAAACAATTAATCGACAAAGGAACAGAAAAGACAATAATACTTACGTCAAAGGTGGGGAAACCTGGCATAGAAACTGGCCTAACGCGTTTCGGTAGAACGGGCGGCGGTGTACGCTTCTTTTGTGCCAACTATATTCCCGAAATAGAGAAGCAAACATTGGTTGGTGACATTGAAAAGCGTATGAAGGATTTAAAGAGTGAACGAATGTGCATATAAATTACGTTTGCTACGATATTCCGGTAAAACACGGGGCCAAAAGTAGGTGAGTGATATAGAGCTGAAGAAGAATATTATTTTTTAGTTTATTAATTCGATCAGTTGTTCAGACTAGAGATAAACTGGGGTGAATGGGTACTTGTTAGGTAGATTTAGATAAGCTTATGAAGGAAAATGTGACAGTCTAATATGCGGAATTTTTCAATTATGGGTTTATATTCGTCTGGTACTAGCTTAATGCAATTCTCACCTCTCCGGCTTGTTTAATGAGAGCAGCCTCGTCATCTTCTTGGGTACCCTATGAATTGAAGGACCATAATTTGAATATGAGAAATTTACAACAGAAGAATTTAGATCTTACATAAAGACCAAGCTCATGGGAACATGCAAAATCGGACTCTTAGCCAAGTTAGTTCTAAAGACACGAGATGGGGAGACTGGTGGACGGACTAACAGCAAAACGGGAAGGGATGGACGCTTAATTCCTGACCTCGTCATTTTGGAAATCCTCCTCAACTTCTTTGTCAATCTCGGAAATAATTTCATGAAGGGCGTTCTTGATCTTTTCTTGTGCAATTTCACCATCTTTTGTCAGGATGTGGACGATTACGTCTTCCTTTCCCTCCGGGAAAGTATCCATACTACTAGGCTTCATTTCTGGGACCGTATCTGTGGTATCTGTAGCTGTAGGGACCGGTATTGGGTGGATTTCGTCTAGTTCAGCGCAACCCATAGCTGCGGGGGATGTATTCTCCTGTACTTCGAGCTTAGTTGTGCTGGTTGAGAGGCACTCCTGTGTGGATTCTTCATTTTTGGGAGGCTGAGTTTCCTCGAGCAGTGCTGGTGGTACCAATACTTCTTCTGACGTGAGAGATACAGGGTTGGTGGACTCTTGGGACGATGTTATGGTCAGAGATTCCTTTTGGGTGCTGATAGTAGTCATTTGCTTATTTTGGGTAATTTGTCGAAGGAACAAGAAAGGAAAATGGGGTCAAGATTAGACTCAATTTAGATTTAACGCTCTCGTATACCTTAGAACACGTAACGGAATTGCATTGGCTTGTGCATGAAAAGCATTAGCAAAAGCTGATAAGTTTCACAGAATGTATGGAATACGAAGGCTTACAAATGTGCTCAAGTTGATGGACAATAAATCTTTGACCTGCTCTTCCTTTTTTATTTATTTCCGTTCAGCAATATGGAATGCAGTTATGTTAGTTTGAAATATGCTTTTATTGGTTTAGCTTAGGAAATTTGGATTTCCATTCAAACTGGGAAATTTTCGTTTTCCTACTCTTATAAAGATGAAATTGAAAGAGAAAAATATCATACAGTCGTGTTGGAAACATGTTGGTACATAATGGTACATGTTAAATATCATTGTTTATAAATTAACATTTAATAGTAATTGTCAGGTGAAATAATAATGAAAAGTAGTTCATTCAAGCAAGCAACCAAGTTAATCAATACTATAGTTAGTTAACGTTTCCGCATGATTCCGCCAAATTTAAATTCACGAAATTTCGTGACCAAATCGTGTAGGTAAATGAGCGCTATCTCTATTTTGGGCGAGTTGAAATTCCCTAAGGTATACGGGAGCCTTAATTGTCAGGTTATGGTGAAATGAATCAGCATCTTTGCCAAGAAACAAAGGAGACAAAAGGGTGGTTTTGTTTGTTTTTTTAGCTACCTGATTGACGACTGTCTCGCTCTCAGCTACCACTTGGCATTCTACTGCCGTTTCTACGTCTGGGATTTCCTAAAATGGGAGACAAGTCCGAGATCAATTAAAAAGAGCAAACCAAAATAAAAAAGATTTTTCCTCCGTTGGATTATAAAAAACGACAAGAACTTGACTAATCTTTTTTTTGGGTTGAGATTGGACCTATGCGTTCAGCGTGATTCCAATCCGGTACTCGACACTGAGAAGAAGGAAGAAAAAAGTACCTGCGAACTGGTTAGGGTGGCGTGGTGGGTTGTTGTTTGACTAGACGAGTAAGAGCTGCTCGAGTGTTCCGCTTGGGTGCTGCGGCAGGAGGATAAGTCCATGTTGGACTCCACGCGACCACTTTCTGAGATCACACTCGCTTGGGTGATTCTTAAACCTGATTCTTGAGTGATAACCTATAGGAAGACAGGAAATATTGTGAGTTTTTGGAAAGATTTAATTTGGAAAGACCCCCCCCCTGGAGGTATTTAAAGTACTTTTAATACTTTGGTGGATCGTTCCGTGACAAGTGATTCGGATTCTTGATTATTAAAACTGAGCGGGAATGAGGAGCATGTTTCCGGCTCGGAGACTTGTTGATCTTCCATGACGTCAGGTTGAGTAAAGCTTACTGGCTGGAGATTTTAGAGGAGCCTTTGATGTGACGCCAATTTCCCTTCGCGCGTGCTATAAATAAGTTCAGGTTAAGCCACCTTTATATGTGTATTTTTATATTTTGGAGTCGTGTTGGGGTACACGGGTGAGGCTTCGACGGAAAAAATGGAAAACAAAAAAAGTTGTTCAATTTATCAGGTTGCCGCTAGTTAATGTGATTTGGGTTTTCCTTGCTCTGTTATTGGGCAGTAACTTCAGTCAAGATCAGCTTGAAGATTTGAGAGATAATTTATAGAGTTCTCAACCTGTGAAGGGCTTTCTTAATTGTTATACAGTTAATGCATTAAAGTTCAATTTGCTTTGCGTAAGTCGTTCGTGAATTAGGTTCTTGTCGGGAAAGCTTTGGCAAACGGAAACTGGTTTATAATTATAGTCGGCAAAGAAATTGTGGGTTAACGGATAAGGAACTTTCTTTAAACACTGTTTGGTAATTGCAATTTACCAAATAGCGTTTAAAGAAACTTCCTCGGGAAAAGTGCTGTACAGGACATATAGTACGATTGTCGGACTTAGTTACAAATTATGAATCCAATTTCGAGACCTCGCCCGAAGAGATTATAATTAACGTAGTCAACATCATTATAACGAGACGTTATATATAGCCATGATGTTATTATTATATGAATGTGAAAAAAACCTTAAATTGTTGTGAAGAACAGAGTTATTCAAATATCAAATAATCTACTTCACAACAGTAACCAAATTGGCCATATTTAAACCCTATGTACGATTTATAAGCCAGTTTTTTTAATCTTGTGTAGAGATTTGGAAATTTTGAACAAGTTACCCATAATCTTATGTGTAACTATGGAACTTAATGCCTTTAAGGAAACGGGTGTTTTCTTCTGAATAGGCATTTAAGGAACTGGTGTTTGTTTTATAACCATTGAACGGGTTATGATGCATTACTTGGTCAATTGCTGTGTCAAATCGCCTACGGACATCAAACAAGATTAGCTACAAAATGACAAAAAATGTGTTCTAAATTGTTCTGTAAACATTTATTTCGAGATGAAGAGAAGGACGAAGCTTCATTAAGCTTTATTAATTAAGCTTAATTAAGCTTCAAGGACTTAAATCCTTGAACTTAAGTAACTTAAACATCTAGCTTTTCTTAGCTAATAGTTAAATATTCTTCTAATTCACGGATGTTTTTTTTTTAACTGAGGGACCGTTTAAACAGGGGATGTAATGTACCGTGACTTTTAAAAAATTTCAAGTCAAAGTGTCAAGTCTCGCTCGCTCACCTAAGTCGAAAGCGCCGACCGGAAAACCTTCAGTCGCATGGCGGCTTTAATAAAAGCATATTTTCGTGGTATTGCTGGGGTGATGGTTCCTCAGCCGACAGAGTCAACATATAGAGGAACTAATCTTAGCTCGGAAGCTGCTAGCTGCCCCCCTCCCCCTATGCCAAACGAACTCTTGGATGTATATTGGATATAAAACTTTGCGTTCTGTTCCAACATTGAGATGTCTTGGCAGAGATATCCATGTCTTGATAGTGGAAGAAGAAAACCCGTAAAGTAAGCTAATTAAAACTCTTGTGTCCCAGGGTTTGGCTTTTGCATTTGTATTGCATTGTTGGTTTAAGTTCTTGGCGGAATTGAATTGGAGCGTTTGACTACACTTAACGTGTCATGTGTCAGTAAAAAGCGTGACGATTAAGCTCTTCTCTTCCTTAGACGCTAGTTTAGGGGAGACTGAATTTGAAGTTTCGAATGACGTCAGAACGTTTGGACAGTTATAGCTTTCGACACCTTAGGGCGCTTAATGAAGCTATAAAAAATCTCTTACGCAAACGCGTTAACGGAAACAAAAACGAGGTAGCAATAGTTCGGAACATGTCGAATACCTTTAGTAATGTGCTATACTGCTGCATCAAAAATCCTTGTCGTGTTTTGGGAAAGAAGACTATTTATTGCTTTCCCCGGGGTCTTACGACGCTGATAGTCTTCTGTCTTGCCAAAAGCGATAATTTCTTCCAATGTGAAATTGTAAACGGTGTCGAGCTAAACCTTCGAGTTTACTTACAGCAAATTTGCCGATGGCACTAAGCCGGTGTCTTGCTTCCTCCTTAAGATTTATGACTTCAGTAGTCAGTCTGTTATTCGTCTCAGTCTCTTATCCAATGTTGATGCAACTAACGTTCAATTATATGCAAGAACGAATAAATTAATAGAAAAAAATCCTTTGTCATGTCAGAGAGATGGGAAACAACATTTCTTAGGTAAGAAAGTTCGAAGCTAAGTTTGGCAGTAATATACGAAGTGATTATTGGATTTCCTGGCAGTTTTATATTGGGAAGATTAGGTTTCACAGAAAGGTTGATCGTTTTAATTGTTATCGTTCTGACTTATATTATCTTATTATTTGATGATACTATATTAGTTGCAGAATTGGAAAAAGGTATGTACAACTATACTAAGTAATCTCTAAAAATGGACTGGCTTTGCCCAGTGTATATGATGAGTACAACGCATTTCTTATTTTTGATTTAAGTGGGAGAAGGTAAACTTATACATGTCAGATATCTATTATGTGTAGGGAGTTACTTGTGAAAGGTGAGCGGTTTATTAAGCAAAACACAGAATTTCTTATTGTTAATTTTAGCATTTAAGAAATCCTGAGGGGAAGTAAACAAGCCTTGAGTCAGTATCTCCACGAGTAATAATTACCATGCAGTTAATTTTTCAATGCATTTTTCATGCCGAAATGTTTCATTCGAACATTAACTTGAAGTGTCCTGACAAAAAACGCATCAGAATAGTAATTAAAATCCATTTTAGGGTAATTGTACATGTTTAAATGTGTATTTCTGAAACGAAATCATTCTAGAAATTTGCTAAACCCATGAAAACATGTTAAAAAGTTTCTTGGTTCATTTAGATTTAGATACAATCTTTTTTTTGCAGAAATTGGAAACTCAGGCGATTCTTGTGAAAAGTATCGGTTAGGACTTTCAGACCGTGTATTTACTTTTAAGAGGGCATGTGTGGTTACGCAGAAGCCAAACCGTGTTATTCCCTTATTGGGAAAAAGTTGGGGTAATATAAATCCTGTCGGTGATGTGGAGCAAACTAGACGTCGGCTTAGTTTACAAACGCTTCAAACCGAGGCTTTTCACCCTTACACGCATACGCTGAGTGATACAACTATGTCCCCACTTATTTCCGGACGGCTCAATGCTTGTAAGCCATCCCACGTACTTTTTTACCTTCTCAAGCTGCCCACTGGAAAGCAGAAATACTTGCTTTCTTTCTGTCTAATTAAACCTTCCTCATTAACAATTTCCTCAAATTAATTCCAGCTAAAAATCGCTCGAAAGACTAAAGTAAAAAGTATCCGGGGCAATGCTTGAACGTCAAGGAAGATTATTCGCTTTCAACCATTTCAGTTATTTTCTTTTAATACTTACAAATATGATTTTCTTGCGGTTACGGTTCCGATAAAATTATCCAACTTGTTTCTCACAAAGTAATTGGCGAGCCCATTTGGCGAACGAATTTTGCGCGCCCACAGGACTCAGTAACCTGATTACTTGGAAGAAAGTGAAAACGGAGGGAAAAAAACAAAACAGAATTGTGGGGTACTAGCAAAGCTTAGAGCTCCCGTGGAAGTTGGATGCTGCTAGGTCACTGCTCTCTTGGACGTATGTGCAGAAGCACAAGGGCTTCCTTGAACGAAAGATTGAAAAGATCCTGTTGCTACCCCTGGTCCACGTAGTATTTCTGGAGTCCAGAGTTAGGTTGAGAGAAGATGGAGAAGGAGGAGGAGGAGAGAGAGGGAAAAAAAGAGGAAGACACGAGGAGTTTCACGGGCAAGTGGCCAGCATTAACTCTGGTTGCCCCCGGAAAATGTAAGAAGAAATTTCAGGGAAAAGGATCCAAAGGTATATACACTCGCCGTTTGTGTGTGTTTATGTATGTACTACAAGGAAAAACGGAGAGAGGAAGGTAGAAATAAGGTAGAAAGGGAAATGAGAGAAAAAGAATTAAAAACAAAGTGCTTTGCTTCGCTGCCAATTTGTGAGCTTCGCCAGGGCAAACTTCCGCCTCCTTGCGATTACCCTGCCTATCTGGTAACCCTTCTCACGCTTTCGTAATCTTTTTTATTTTTAGTAAAAAATTGTGGCTGCATCGTATTGCGCTGGATAACTTAGTTATTTTCTGTTGATGTAAGTAACTTTTGTCACCTGTTTCGAAACAGCAAAAATATTATTTCGGGACTTGTGCAAATCTTGAAGTCATCTTTTGACTATTTTTTATTAGTTTCTAAGTTAAGGAATGCAAATTGCTCGATTACCCTAAAAAAATATTTGTCACCACCTCGATTACCTTAAAAAAATACGATCCATCCGGTATCTTTTATGCCAAGCAGAATGCTGGAAATCCGTAAGAATGAAGATTTTACACTTACAATATAAAATCGTAATTTTGATTTTGGATGGAACTCATTACTTCAGTTTATAAAATTACAGATATTTTATTATTGATAGTAACAAAGTATAAGATGCTTATTGACTTATTACTGAGAATTACAATTAAATTCGATAGTGTATTGCCCGTCTACTATAAAAATAAATTACAACCGTTTTATGATCTCATTGGTTAATCTACCTAATCTCTTTTCAAACTTTAGATATTAACAACGTGGCAATTAAAAAGCGTATGTCTTACGACCAGAACCTAAAGACAAGTTAAGGAATCGGAGTTATATTAATTAAAAAATATGTTACTGTCTTGATTAAGTATTCGAAGAACTGTTTTCTTCACTAATACTGTCAAGGCCCCCGTATACCTTAGATCGTTATAGGTGATTAGCATGTCAAATTTCGTTTTTTTTTTAGAATACCAGTGCATCTCATAAAATTCTTTGACAGTAATCTTGAGCTTGCTAACAGGTAGTGCATAACCAATGCAATTTTTTTTCCAATGAGTAATAAATTAGAAATATTTAAATTAAGTTTGAAACTATGAGAAATACGTTACTTAAAATTCTGCCCTTTTGTTGTGCACTAGCTGCTAATAAAAGAAAACATTTGTTTTAGTTTGCTTGAAAATCTGATAATTCGTTTTCGGTAAATCGTGTTCCGAAAGTTTTACGACTTGATATTGTACATTGTGCTGCTGCAGCGAACTGTGGTGACAAATTGTACTTTTCATAAGCAGAAGAAGCGTAGAAACTTTGCCTCTCAATTAGCTATCTAGTTCTTTTTCTTACTTTCTTACGCAAGACTTTCGCAAAACAATAGCAAACATCAGGGCCATATGAAACTCTTTCCTATCAAGAAGCTAAGGTATACGGGAGCCTTAACAATATCTAATCTAACAAGTGGATGTTGAGAAGATATTTTTAATTTTAAAATCAGATACCTTTGATACTTAACAATGCAACAAGACATCCAACGAAATTGAAAACAGTATCATATGACAAATTATTTAATCAGGTTCTTCATGAGCCAAGCTTTCATCGAAGACAGTTAATAATTCGGAGATGCATTATTTTTGCAAAAGGGGTATTTTCAACAAATAACAATATTTTCATACAAAATCGAGGGTCCAAGTAAAATGAACGTGTTTTCTGAATAAACCTTGGAAAATTGTTTCAGTCCAAAGCCTTTGTTAAAGGTTCTAATATTACCTTGGAAAATTAACATTGCTGATGCTGTAACATAAAGTGAAATCAATTACTCTACCTGAAAGCTTTATTTTAATAAAGATTTTTTTACTAGAATTGAAAAGATGAATTGAGTTCGTTACTTTGAGGAATGTTAGGTTAGTAGTTATTGAATTGTAGGTATTACAAGTTTCCCGCATTAAAAATTCGTTAGAATCTCTCAAATACTAGCGATGCAGGACTCAACAAAAATTTTGAAGTCGACCTTTTTCCAATTTTACTTGCGCGCTAGTTTGTATTGTAAACGTGTTTCGTATTATAATTGGATAACTCAGTTATAATTTCTACCACTAGATGTCACTCGTCAGGTTTGTTCACTTTATATCCGCTCGGTTCGCTTTGCCTGTTAAGGAAAAGGGTGTTGCCTTTAGTAATATGAAAGACTCATTAAAAACTAGGCGGGGAGTTTTATTATTCCACTGTTTACAGCATTGCTCCTGTGCTTAACCAGTCATGCAAACAATAGAGGCTGCATGCTTGGCATGGAATGCAACTTGCTCCTATCCTTTGTCCCTGTATATTTCATCTGCTTATATTGCATTGGCTTGAAGGTAGTACACATCTTCGGATTTCGTGACTTTATTGTTTGCCGGTTTCTTCCGAACGGTATTAAAGGCGTGGAATACGGAGAAGGAGAGCCATAAAATCCTTGGCTCATTAGCTGTCATAAAGTTGGACTAATGACGCAGCTATTGACTCCTGGTAAAGAAGCCAAGCTATAGCAGAAGGAAAAAGAGAAAATGGCGAGTGACAAAGAAACACTGAAATGATTACGATGACTGGCAAACGCTGGAATGCCCTTTGCATGTCAATTATTTTATGACGGATAGTTCCAAATGCCAAGAACTACCTTTATCACATCGAAATCCCTTTTCTTTTTAAAAAAGGAAAAATAATTTAAACACTTACAAGCTACAATCCCCCTCCCTTTTGAATTCTTCCCTTTAATCATAGTCTTTGAGCTGCCCATGGTTTAGTAACCTTTTAAGATTCCATTTTTAGTACGTTATATCTATTTTTTAAAACTCTTCAATATTTTATCAATAAGAAGTCGGAGATTTTAAAAATTAGGCCAGCTTTCTTAAATGTAGGTAGACTTTCAAGCCATGGTTTAACTGTAAAGATTCTTAACCATATTGACTTAAATCTCATTATTAAATGTAAATTAACTTTTTTGTACTTGTTTTTGCTCATATAGCTCATAGCTTGCCGTGAGTCTTTTTTATCCCGTGCCCAAGTTGAAAACAGACTCTCAACAAAAAGAAAGAAGAAAAAAACTGGCAGCGAAAGACAAGGGAGCAGCCATCATTGAGGTGTCATCGTGGTTATTTAGATAAAAAGGAAATTCCGTGCAGCAGACCATGCCAGCTCGGTCTTTTATTTTTACGTCAGAACCAGGCCAAGTTCCCCTCCCTCCTCCCCAAGTCATTAGTACTGAATGCAACACTCCCCTTGTTACCAGGTGGGGTACAAGGTGGTCACAGACTGACCAAAGGTGTGTCTTTTTTTCGATTTTTGTATATTTTTTTACGAACTCCCACGCAGAGACAGTTGCGGGGTGGGGATGGGTGACTGTAAGACCTTAATATCCCACCCATTGACGCCCCTCCCGCTCAGGGCGAAAAAAAAGGTGGAGAAAAGAGAGGGAAGTTATACTACGAGATATCCATTCCAGTGGCAGTTGCTTGGAGTCAGTGTTGGACGACGACAGGGCTGGAAGGTATATGGCTAAGCCAACGCCGTAGGTCGGGTCCATTCATAAGTTTCAGGCGTCTTGGGAACGACGCTTTTGATTTTTCTCCTACCCCAAAAGCTAGGGCTCTGGTGTTTCAGGTCTGGCAATGCTTATAAGGGTAACTTTCCCTGCGTTCCTTAAGTGGAGTGACCTTAATCGATCCTAGACTCGCTTATTATCGATTCGCTCCTTACACCCTTTTTATAACCCCTTTCGTTAAAAAAAAATCTTAACGGGGTTTAGACTGAGTGAGAGTTTTTTTTAATTCTAAAGAGATTTGGAAGACAAAGTAGCAGCCTGAGCAAATTGGAAAGAACGCTAGTTGTTCGGTAAGTGGCACTTTTTTGCTTATTTTTTCTCTGCTACGGACAGTAGAAGGTGGAACTAGTGAAGCTGTGCTCATTACTGCACGGTTCAGTCTGTCAAAGCGACGGAGCGTTCCTGGACAATGGAGTAATTAATTATCTTTTTAGATTGAAGTTTGAAATAAGGAAGTGATGTAAACGTATCGATTTGCCTTCAAAAAATGAAAAGGAATTGAATTTCCCTAGTTAAGAAATGGCGAATCAGTATTCCCTACTGAAGGGATAACATTAAGTTAATCTAAAGTGTATAAATGTATATCCTTGTTGAAGTCAGAACCAAATACTTAATAAAAAGCTTTTAAATTAATGTTACTTAAAAAATAGATAGCCAAAACCCTTTTCTTTTACTATAAAATTTATTCATTGTTGAGTTCACTGCTCACTGGCTTCATCGTTGAACTAATAAGCTAATAAAATAAGGAGGATTACTAGTTTTGTGACTAAAGTTGGCTAATTTCCTTGTATTTCGTTAGCGTAGCGACTTAGCCATACTTAGTAGCTGTACTTAGCGTTAGCTTACTTCCTTATTAAGCAATTACATACATATTTAATTTAGTTATTAAAACAAAAACACGTTACGTTTGTATTATTGTTGAGTATTACGTTTATTTCCTTACCGACGTTTGGAAATAATTGGAGCAAAAAAGCCACGTCAGAAGGATATAACTAGAACCGCTTTGTCTCGTTGGTGTGCTCTGTTACGGGAACAATGAGATGAAACAATGGAAATTAAACAATAAAGAAAAATAAAACCTTTGCATTCCATTGTTGACATAGAATAGTCAGGCGAAAAATAATGGAAAAAGTTTAGTAACAAGCAAGAGATATAATGGATATTTAATAAATTTCTTTGGTTATTTGCAAGAGTGTTTCTATCTATGTACACTTGAAATTGGCAGTGGCCTATCCGTAAAAATTGTCAGAGCTTATTTGAGCTGAAAGCTCGTAAAATTTTTAAATGCTCCCCTTTATTAGCTGAAGTATATCTTAAGAGGTATGATTCAATTCTGAGCAAATTTTTTTTTAGTTTGGTTTTGTGTTTATCGAAGGTCGCTAAATCAACTTTTAAAGCTAATCTGGATGTTTTGTAGATGTTGTCTTTAAATCTATGATAAGATTAGGGCGCTCTCACGATTAGTTTGAAAGCTTTTCGTATTGATCGGTTGACTTTTATTGTGTCTGGCCGAAAAATTTGGGACAATTTTTCCGGAGTGTTGAGCTGCGTTGGAGTGGGGTTAAGTGCCAATACATATGCATCAATTGAGGGCGACGACAGCGCCATTTATTATTACACACAAAGGCTCTCGTTGAAGTGATTCGATGACATAATTTCAAGTGCAGCGCAACATGAGAGATGGCATATATCCTTGTCTCGGCTTCTGGCCAATTGATGAACGGGACAAAAAGAAAGGGCTTTCGTTTTGTCCCGAAAGGCAGAGGCAGAAGAAGAAAAATAGGGAAGGAAGATATAGAACAATACAGAGGCGACGACGGCAACATTTTTTATTGCTTAGACTTCGGACTCGGCTCTGACTTATACTGGCACTCAGCCCTAAACTTCCACACTAGGTCGGGAAAGAAATTCTTGCTACATCCGAAACAATCTTCTTGTCCTCGTTATTAAATCTTTCGAGTGCAAGAAAAATGCCGTGTTGGCTCAAGTGGCGGCACTGGCTTCATCTTGGTCATCTTTTTCTTGTTCCGGACTGTATTCTTTTTTTTACACGAAAGAGCGTGTAGTTTACACTTATATATGGATATACACTAGGAATGATTTGTTAATTCATCTAGTAGATATATGCATCTAGACTACGTTTAACAATAGAAAACCAAATCCTATTAACCAAAGTTAATTTGGTATCATTCCGTCCTGTTGGTTCCTTAAATTGTAGTAGTAGATTAGTCTTGTAACTTTTATTAGCATGTTAACATATATGGCGCGGCACAGTAGAAGTGAACTTGATTGAAGACTACTCAATTGGTTACCCAAGGTCTTTGTTTAATGAATTGCTTAGAATATTCGGACGAAAGGAGCATGGTCCTAAATTTGTCCTTGTTCCCTGGTCGTTTGTCGTAAATACCATTTGGCAGTCGCGCAGATTGTTGGCCGATTTGGCAAATGTTAGTGATGTTAGACATCCGACGTATTTCCCCTTGATGGTGCCCGTTTTTCGCTTAAGATTTTTGTAACTTTCAGAAACTTATATTGAATTAATTAAAACTTCAATTCGTTTATTGAACTTTAAATTCTAATAATGAGATCAAATCGAAGATGCATATTTGATTATAGTGGTCTTTTCAGAAGCTTGTCAAGCAAAATTAGAATTAATCGGGTTTTTACGATATGCTTGCATAGGGCATTCAACGGCAGAATTCTACGTGACTTTAAGCTCTTCAACTCTTCAGTTATTTCCCATATCATCCGAACTATGTAGTTTTGATATGGGAATCACCCGCTGTACCAGGCAGTAAATTAAGTCCAAATATCCAGACTCCATCAGAGACCTGCCGTGGGACTCCTAACTGTAATATGGAATTATGGTTTAATCGATAGGGAAATCGTTAAGAGACACGCGCTAGCCGTACCTCGTGCTACCAAGCATGTAATGGTACTATTGTTTTCTTTGTTTCTTTTTTTTGTCCGTACGGTCTGCATCTCTCACCAGTTGACAAGGATAGCATGCGATGTAACAAAAGGTGTGTTTATTTTATATTCTATCCTAACAGGGTGAAAAAGCTAACCCAGCGTATGCGTGTTTGTCACTGCCCCCTCCCACCTCCCCTCTCGGTTTACCAATTTAACTGCGCTGGCAAAGTGCGCGAATGCCCGCCAGGGGTTTGTATTTAATGCACGGGAATTCAGTTCCCGGCCGATTAATTGGTGTGTCGTACACCTGGTAAAAGTATCTGTACGGTAGGGCAATCCTATCTTACACGTGCTAAGGAAATCTAAAGTAGGCGTACTTTCTTAAAATTACGAAAGTGATCAGAGCTTTGCGGTGTGTGATCCACAGATGTCTGTTTCCGGAGATTTATTACAAGTATATATTTTTGCAATTTTGGCACTTGAAAACTGGGTTTGGTTTGAGTTTCACTTGATTCATGCTGTTGGGCAAGGTGCGGTGTTCACGTGAGAAGTTCTCATTCCCCTCCCCCCTGAGCCGTTAGCCATAAGGAGAAAACTAGGGCAACGGAAATATAAAAGGAGGCGGAGAGCAGAAAATAATAATAAAAAAAACGTTTTAAGTGAATGGGTCTGGCTAGTGTTCGCACTACTGGCAGAAAGAACCCATTTTCTTTTCATAGATATATGTTTTTATGAAGGTGAGCTAAGCGTTAAGATGACACGCCCTTTCACCCGTGTCTTCCTGTTCTTAGCCCAGCTCGACCCAAGCAAGTGACAGAATCAATTTAAGCAAAAGATCTTCCTCACACATCTCGTAGCATTTGTAATTATGCACGTTGCTTGGAAACTTAATACTTCAAATCCATTTGTTGTGGTTAACTTAGCGTACAGCCTGTGTTTAGAAAACACAAAGACTTCTGCTTTCTTTATTCATTTTATTTGATCGTTTTCAAAAACTCACTCAGCCGCGTGAAAAAAATAAAGTTGGTACAAAAAAGTGTATAAGCCAAAACTGATGTAAGGATTCCAAAGTAGATTATTGTGTAGATCTTTTTTAGGGTTGTAGTTATCTTTTATTTATACGTAGTAGCTGTTAAAAAATACTGTTGAGATTCAGACTCTTAAGAAGGGTACCTAAACGTCATTAATTACAACAACCACGTGCGGGGTACGCGGAAAGGGAACATTAAATTTCATTTGAGTAACTCGATCTTACGTGACGTCACACGTCCCTCTTGACAGCTCAAAGTATTTACACAAAAAGCATTAAGTAAGTGTCTTTTCGGTAAGGTACACATGTAAAGAAGTCATTACAATGCATCAGCTGCACTTGAAGATTGACAAGCTCGTTTGTGTGTTTCAAGGGAACCAACAAACATTATCTGTAGGGTGGGAACCCATTAGTTATACCCCTTTGGGATGCACTCCAGCACGCGTCCTAAGGCGGTTCCCATAGCTTTCTATATATGTGTCTTGCAAGACAAATAAATATATAGTTCACCGGATGTGATAATGGAGGTGATTAGAAAAATTGTGGTCATTTCAAGCCCACCCAACAGGGATTTTCGACTTTCTAAGCTAGTTTCTGCCGAAAAAAACTTTCGTTCGGGCTCCGCGAGCGGGTAATTTTTCGGCTCACTCGAGCCTATCTGCACACAAAAGACGAAAGCGCAACTGAATTTGGTCCAGGCAAGCAACTTTGCTTACGTCAGAAACTAATCTAGGTCAATTTCTACATGTTTTCGGCTTTTCTTAAAGGCGAGAACTTGAGTGCGATTGCAGGATGAGCATTATTGTACCGCGTTACTACTCGAGTGACACTTTACTTCGACCTTGGATTGGCAGTTTAAATACATCTAAGATGTGGTAATATGACCCTTTCCTAGAACCAAGTTCGTTGTAAACATGTAATCGTGTTACTTTCAGATTGATTAAAATTACAAAGCTACGGAATGGAGAGAGAAAAAGCGAATTTGATTTAGTATGCTAATTCGTACTATAAAATCACCGGGACACGACAATTGAAAGAGTCAGGTTGATAAATTACTACATGTTGGCTGATTATAAATGCTCAGCTTGTGCATCGCATTACATATTAATGGGACATAGCCAAGAAAATTGCCACTGTGATTTATTACTTAGCGCCTTATACAAGCTGCAAGTACATGTTTCCTCGCCACATGAAGCGAGAAACTTCACACGAACCTAAGGCATAATGAGCTTGTCAATCTTTTAAAGCCTTTTGGCCTTCTTTGTCCATCGTTTATAAGAAAAAACACTAAATAAAAAAAGTAAGAATGCCATGCAGTTTGGCAACTTCCCAAATATCTAAAGTTGACCAAGTCTGACGCCCATTTCGATATATTATCGTCCAAATCTTTCACCTCTTTTGAATTGTAAAAGACCCTATACAACACAATATTCACTACCCACTTGCATTTTGCTAACTTTATGGTGAAGAGAAGAAAGTGGATTAATAAGCAAAAAAGGATCATGGGCGTGGCCAACTGACCTTTGTAGTACTCGCTATTTTATTCTGTCATTATCCGTTAGTTGTGCGACCTTCGACCTGTCTCACACAAAATGCAAGGAAAGACCTTTCCCCTTTAAGAGAACGAGGGGGGAGGGGCAGTTCAATACTTGTTTATGGTGTATTATTAAATGACCGGATCGATGGATGTGCCGTCGCTGGGTTGTTGCTGCAACTCGGTCAATTCTTGGCCCTTATCTTCCCGGAATATATACACAAGCCAACTGATAAGCAAACAAATCGCGTATTTTTGCCCCCTCAAAGCACAATCGCATCATGAAACCCGATACGTTCGTTATATAGACAGCAGCCGGCACCCGGGTAACCGTGACAGAAATTCGAATAATTTCCGACGTCGTACTTCTGACGTAGACTTTTAAGGATCAACCTTTTATTATATTCTTTATTGGCGTCTGTCCAATTAAGGTACATTTTGATGCATTTAAGTGTTGTAAGCATAGCCGTCATCAATATGTATTAGCTTTCATTTGTGAATTTATCAAGATGGTCCGAAAAAAATATTTATATTGTGAAGCATTAGTCGTTTACTTCCAAACATTAACGGTCAGCGTTCGTACATTCATAAAACTCTGTTAAAGAAAAAGACGTGAATTTGACCTCGAAAATACTGCCGGATAGTGCGCTAGATTAGCTTTAATTTGTTCACAGTGTATGATGCACCTAATTTTGAAAGGGAATTCTCATTGTTTTAGCCAAGATGGCGTTACTTGCTTAGGTGCACGGCTTGACATTCGCCCCGTAAATATTAGGCGCGAATTTACCGTATCGCGATACAAATCAGTATATTTTGCAGCGGAACCCAAGTGTTTTAGTTAGGATATTAATTGCAAAAAAAAGCGTATTTTTAATGAGACTATTTAACTTCACGTTAGTCGTCTACAAAAGGGAGGTATTTCTTTCTTTATTATACAAGAAGCAGCACACAAAAAGCTCATCTGGAAAGCTTCACAAGCGTTCACACTGTATTAATTGGTTGTTTATTGTATATAGGTAGCGTGGGTGGGCGTGTGATTACCAAAACAAGTCATGACCATGAAAGCACCGGAAATGCTTGGTTATGTTACACAGTCCTGCTGCTGGTAGATGGCTAATTCTTCCCTCGTTGTGAAGAAGACACAAGGAAAAGGAAGAAGCGGGGGAGTCATTAGCTGGTCGTGGAGAAAGGGGCAATGAAAGCATGGCTTCTGACAGAACAGCCGCTGGGACCCGCCACAACGATGATATTTCATTAATGTCTTCTTCGTGGACAACAGAGCCAAAACAACTGCAGCTCTCCGATGATTCCCTGTTGACTTCGAACGGCGTCCAGGCGCCGCCGCCGTCGTTGACTTGGACCAGCTCAGGTAACACCCCGGCCTTTGGCTTTTTATCAGCGATAGTAGGGCTCGCGTGTTGGTGCGAGTGTAAGGCTCCGGTTTAGGAAGGTCACTATGACCATAAACAGAACGGCCGTGTAACGAGCAAGTGTCAATCCCAGCATGGAAGCTTTGAAGGACCGCCTTCCTGAAGTAATTCCGCTCACAAATTTGAAATTCAAAGTAGATCCGTTCTGAACTTCTGAAGAGACTTAAGTTATACAGCACTACTATTTCACCTCAAATAAGCTAGTCAAGTTAATTTATGAATGTGTGAAGTAAACCAAAATGGTAGAAAAACGTGATTTGGAGTTACGTAAAATGCGAACGTTTTGAACTATTATTTTTAAACAGTCGAAAACTTTCAAGGTGAACAAATATGAATGAATGTTTCTAACAAGAATGTGAATCTACAACTTTTCTATTTCTTAAGTGCTGTTAGAGTACGACTATCTGCTTTTAGAATTGCTGCTTTTTAAAAATATAAGGTATGTTCACCTCACTTTCTTGGAAAAATTCGATGTCCCTGTGGGAGAGTGAGACTTTTCTTTTACGAAATTTCCTAGTTGGTAGCTTAAGTGCACTGGCACATAGTATTGACTACAGTAATCGATATCCTTTGCCAACATAAAACAGTAGTAGGGATGTTATTAATTTTTATTATATAGTTTTATAAAATGTGAATGTTTGGATTCTTAGTTATAGTATCCACATCTCTTTAAAAACAAACTAAAAAAAATTGCGGTTACGGAAGTGTCTAGTTCCCTTACTTGTGAATTTGGTTTCTTATTAAAAATCTTATTATGGTAATCAATTACAAATATCTATGAAAGTACTGTACATTTATAATTACAAAAACCAATACCACTTATTATAATTACAATAAGTGGGATTAGTTTCATCGTAATTTTATAAAATACGCCTATCTGTAATTTAAATGCAATCGTATTATGTTTTCCTGGTGTTTCTTTCATTTTAAACAGCAAATAAGTCTTTACGTGTCATCATTCTGAGAAAGAAAAAAGCTTCATCTTCACAGATCAGGAAAATGTGCTTTATTTAATATCGTACAGAACCGCATTATCTTACTGATATGAAGTCAAATGTTGTCACTTTATAATTGAATATAATTACAAACTTGGCAGCTCTTATGGACTCCCGAACAGGGTTCGAGTTGAAAATTAGGTCACGTGAGGACCACTAGAATAAGGGGGAATACTCGTTGGCGTGCACTGGCTGCCCTTTTGATAGGAGAGAACGTGGGCATTGAATATTTGATTTATAGGTGGAGCTGTACCTGGACCGGAGGCAGTAGTGGCAGAAGCAGCAGCATCGTTTTCTAATGCCCCCCGCCACCGCAAATCTCCTTCTTTGCCTCTCGAGCCGCTGTTGAAGGAGGACGCTCAGGTGCAACAGCCATCGCAGTCAAGTGTAAGTGCAGGCAGCGATTCCAAGCCCGCTGTCAGGTTCCTGACGAACATTAGCTCTGCTAATACAATCAAACCATCACCCGTGAGCCTTTTGCAGATTTTCAATCGTCCTTTGCCTCAGTGCAACTCTGGCTCAGCGACTTCTATGGGCAACGGAGCGTCGTGTCTGTCCATGGCGCCGGGAGTGAATTTAGGCGCCACTTTAGGTCCGCCAGTGTCTTCTGCGAACCCCAACCATTCACGCCATTCACCGCCGGAGAGTTCCAGCACGAAAATGCCCCAGGATTATGCGTATCTGTGTGCATTGGTACCGGAATTGAAAGCGGAACTAAAAGAACGTGAAGAACGAACCACTCTATTGCAAGCTGAAAATGCGGAAATCAAGAGGCATCTACGGAAACGAGATGAAGATGTGGGTAGATTGCAGCGAGAAGTGAATAAGCTCAGGGTAATTAAAAAGGCCAATAGAAATGGTGGTGAAATTAATAGGTTTCTTGTGTTGGTGTAGAGTGTACTTCAAGCGACACGTGCCCAAGATGGAAACTTGCTGAATTCTCTTCATGGACCGTCTATTAATTTCAAGCGACAAGGAGTCTCAGGAGAGTCATCCGATCCTAGTGGAAGACCACAGGATCAACTTCCTCTCACGCGCTACGAAAAAGATTTCCGGTAAGTGTTTACTTCTTGTATCTTGTGTTTGCGTTGTTTTTTTTTACCACTTTTTACCATTTTTGATGGGGTTTTACTGCAAGAATTTCAGTTTGTTGCTCCAATCTTTTCGCGGAGGTTTAAAAGGGTTTCAGGTCCGAGTTTATGGTCATGCATTTCTTCCAAACAGGGAAGTCGTAAAACTCACTTTTGTTGATTTCTGAAAAGGTTTTATTGGTTGCTTAATAAGTTCAGTCACTGCTGGGGAGGAAGTCGCAAATTCGTTTAATTGTTGAGAAAGAGAGGATATAATTTTATTCACGCAGTGGAGTAACTTGGTTCTTAAGAGTAAACGAGTTACATCTTTCCCTCCCAAACCCCCCAGCCCCTGGCAGAAATTCCGGAGAAACAATTACAAGTTCTTTTAGTCGAGTTTTCAGGACTGTTTCGTCAGTTTTTTTTTTTTTTTTGGTTAGTGAAAGGAGGCTATATTGCATAAATGGTTATTCAGAATATGCGAAGAGAATTGTTGAATGAATGACAAAGATCTAGTCAGGTGTTTAGCCAAGGGTGAGGGGTGTGAGCGGTAATAAAATGTCATAAAAGCTTGAGCGGTTCAACTAGTTTTTGCAGGTTTATTTTTCACTTTTTTGTAATTAAAGTTTTGTTTGGTGGAGGGAAAACAGATCTGGTCTTGCAGCGGGAGAAGGCAAAATTAGTTACGTATTTGGTTTTCTTGGAGAGACGAAAACAAATCTTGAATTGTTTTAGGAAGGAATATATGGTACATTCGATTTTCAATGGTTTTTTTTTGTTTCCTAGTCGAGCTTATATCTTTGCCTGCCATTTTTTTTTTTTGCGAAACGAAAACTCGTTTATAGGTTTTACAGCTGGGAGATACAAATCAGTTTAGGGTGCTCCGCAAGTATTTAATTGTTTTTTTATGAAAGGAGAAACAAATATTGATTCTCTTTTGAACCAAAAAATGAAGCGTTTATTTTTGTGCAGCTTCAAAACACGTCACGGACTCCTTTTCTGCTAGGTGAAGTCAAAGTAATTGATTTGTTATTTCCTTTTGATCAATTGCTTGATGTACACCGTGGCCTTAAAGAAACGTAAAGCTAAATTAAACTCAATAAACTTAGAAGTGACTATGAAAAATCGGGTTTGTCTGACAAGACAAGTTGAGTGCCCTTAAGTCCCTTTGGCTTTACTAAAGCATATTCGTAAAAGGTGATTAAGACGTTGACAAACCCATGCAAAATATACGTTACTCTATAAAGTACGTACATACACAAATCGTTCGATTTTGTACAACGAGCTTTTTTTCCTTTTTTTACCGAGGACTGGTTTAACAATAAAAAGGGTTTCGGTTGTGGCTTTAAAGAAAGGGAAGCAAAAGTGAATTTCGAGGCTGAAATAATTACGAAGGAGAAGCTGATAAATGGCGTCTTTTGGGATAGGAGAAATTATGGGGAAACCATTTTTGGGAAAGTATACTTAATTTTTTAGCAAGTTCTATACAATGTGCTCCTGTGTATTTCTTTGGTACTCCCTATTCAAACACGAGACGCTTTCTAAGCTTGCGTGAGTCCGTGTTGAAATCAGGAAAGCGCTACTTTTGTGGGGATTTCGTTGCCATTCACGTCACGCTGTTTTGACTCCTCGTGATTCCCTCAGACACTCGACCTGAAATCCATATAAAACCCTCTAAAGTCTTATGAAAGGCACTATACCTGCTGATATACTCATTTCTTCTCATGACTCCCCTTTTAATAGTCTGAATGACTATTGTGCAGAATGCTGCCTTACATACCAAAGAGAATCTTCCTCTTTCTCCTTCTTTTCTAAGTTTTATGTGGGAAATTTACTCATGGTTATAAATAAAGTATACCCCAATGATTTAATGGTGCTTTTGATCTGTCTACTTTTCCAGGACTAAGCAACTTATCAAAGATGCTATAATGGACAACGATTTTTTGAAGAACCTGGATACTGGACAAGTCCGGGAAATCGTCGATTCTATGTATGCCCGTGAATATGAACGAGGCAGTTTTGTAATTCAAGAAGGCGATGTAGGTAAGGGTCCATCCCTCTATTTTTCTGGCAGTTTGTCGGAAGACTTGTATAGGCTTGCGGTAATGCAGGCTAATTCAATAGAAATTTATTTTTGTTTTTATAATAAAAAAAATAGGTTCGCATTTATATGTTTCTGCTGCTGGCGAGTTTGAAGTTTTACAAGGCAACAAAGTATTAGGGCGACTTGGCACGGGCAAAGCTTTCGGAGAACTGGCAATTTTATACAATTGCACCCGAACGGCGTCCATAAGAGGTAATAAAGAAATACTTTAAGTTTTGTTTCAAGCATTGGACTCATATTTCGGGTTATTTGGAACAGCCGTCACTCCGGCTACGGTTTGGGTGCTCGATCGGCGCGCATTCCAGCAAGTCATGAAACGAACGGGACTCCAGAAGATCGATGAGAACGTGAATTTTTTACGAAGCGTGCCCCTACTTGCCAATTTGTCGCCCGAAGTTATCGTCAAGCTGGCTGATGTCCTCGAAGTCGTAAGTATTTCAGACTGTATTATACACGGATTATACCTGCTTCAACCTTATGTATATATATATATAAGGCTAAGTCAGGCCCCCTGCTAGAAGCATCAGAGCTTATCGTTCAGCTCGCAGCTTTCTTTCCTGCGTGAAGCTTATCAATTTATAGCGAATAAAGTCAGCCACGTCTCCCAGGTTTTACAGTAGGAAGGGCGTGATTACCTAACTTTTTCATATTATCGTACGGCATACCAGTGGTTCATTCAGTCTTCTTATTAAAGGAGTGGTTTAGGTCGTAAGATATGACACGTTACTTTCGAATTTTCTGGTTTCCAGTTCGTTGGAACATTTGATGGGTTAAGGCTCGTATACCTTAGCTCGGAATGGGCGGTTAGTACGGGTAATTTCGGAACAAATTTTCTTTAAAACCAGGACATGTCGTAAAAAAATATTTGACAGTTATCTTGAGCATGCTTTAGTCGGCTAGTGCACAGCCAATCCACTTTTTCGAATTCATAATAAATTGGTAACATGCAAATGAAGTTTGTAACTATGTGAAACACACGTTGGATAAAGATATGTCCAACTTGTGATGACAAGTTGTACTTTTCAGAAGCAAATAACAAGCACAGAAACTTTTTTTTTTTTTTTTTTGGCAATTGGTTAAATGTTCTTTTTGTACTTCTTTCCACAAGGCTTTCACAAAAAAATAACACACATCAGTGCCATCTGTGACTGTTTCACATCAGGAAGTTAAGGTATACGGGAACATTAAGTTGTTAATATTAGAACTATAACGCAAGAACGTTAAAATAATGCTTTAATCTTTTTAAAAAAATTACGGAACTCCGTAACGAGTTAAACAGGGAGTGGCTAACGGGTTTTGGAACGAGGCCTTAAATAAGATTGCAAGGTATCCCGGATACGTTTCTTACCATCTTTTGTTAAGAAAATGAAAGAAATGAAGAAAGAAATGAGTTTGGATGGTCTCATGTAGGCGGATGTTGACTCCGTTTTTCTTTTTTGTCTCGTTTGACACATTTTGTCTCAGGAATTCTACCCAAGTGGAACTTACATCGTGAGGCAAGGCGCTAAGGGCGACAACTTTTTCATCATCTCTTCTGGACGGGTCAAAGTCACGCAACGACCACCAGGTAAACATTGTTGAAGAAAAAGGATTCACCAAGAATTCTTTAACCGCATTTACCATCTCTAGTCGGTTGCTCGGTTTTACCCCAAAATTGCTTTCGCTTTTTTTCCCTAGCGGTTTTTTTATCTCCCGCTTTTCATTTTTGTCCCTTTATTATTGAAGTAAGAACATTGAGTTAGTGTCGTCTGGTCTCTTCCTATCGCAAAACTTAGAAGAAAAGGAAGGAAGAGACGTATGAAGTGTACTGCAACATACGCCCATATGTTCCTTATTTGATAGGGAAGCTAGAAGAAGAAGAGATACGTACCTTGGAAAAAGGAGATTATTTCGGAGAGCAGGCCCTTTTGCGGGAAGAATGTCGCACGGCCAACGTGATTGCTTTAGCGCCCGGTGTAGAATGCCTCACGTTGAACAGAGAGTAAGTAAAAATAAAAGGGGAGCCAAAAAATTCTAAGAGTAAACAAACAAAATTTCATGTTTCCTATTTCCGTTCTTTTCGCCAAGGTCCTTTATTCAATTAATTGGCGATTTGAGCGAATTGCGTGAACGAGATTATGGAGACCTAGTCCGCGGAATTCATTCTGCCAGTGCCTTACGCCAAGACGCACCCGCAGGTAAGATTTCGTAAAATAAAGCTTCTTTAACGCAGTAGCTTATCAAATGAAAGGAGATGTAGACACAAGGATGACTCGGCTCGACTCGCCAGGTCCATAATCTTTTAAGGGACCAATAGAATTTCGAGTTTAAAAAGCTTCTGCTCATTGGTTAAGCGCAAACGAGATTAAAAAGTGCTTAAGCCCTATTAAAAAATACGTCATAAGGTAAGGTTCGGTTAGGTTAGGCGCCCTTCTGTTGGGGTCCGGCGTCCTTGTGTCGGGTACACTGAGTCCTTTTGTCGAGTCGTCCTTGTGTCGCGTTGCCAAGGAAAGTATATGTCTTCAATATTGCGATGTTTAAAACTTACTACACCCACTTTGGAGCGGAGAGAATCTCAATAATTCTATAATTTGATTAATTTACAAAGTGACATTTTATAAATTGTCGTCTTGAAATCGTCAGTAGTGGAAGAGGATTTATTCTGGCTTTCGCCAATAAAGTCCGCTTTATTCTTTTCCCCTTTTAGCGGAGTTTGCGCATATTGGCTTGAGCGATCTGGACGTTATTGCCACATTGGGAGTGGGTGGTTTTGGCCGGGTGGAACTTGTACAATATATTTACGACCGGAACTTGACTTTTGCGCTGAAATGTCTAAAAAAGCAACATATCGTCAATACCCAGCAGCAAGAGCATATTTATAGCGAGAAGCTTATAATGATGTCCTGTCGTAATCACTTTATTGCCAGGTATGCTAAAATAAGATAAAGCTCTCAATCTAGGAATTCTTACGCAAGCTGGGTTCAATTTCAGTATTCTAAAAGATTAGCTTTCTAAGCATTCTTTTTATGATATAGGCTATATACTACGTTCCGGGATGGCAAATATGTTTACATGTTGATGGAAGCGTGCTTGGGCGGCGAAGTATGGACAATCTTGAGAGATCGAGGCCATTTCGATGATAGCACGACCTGCTTCTACACTGCGTGCGTTGTGGAGGCATTTCATTACCTCCATACAAAGGGAATTATCTACCGAGACCTTAAGCCAGAAAACTTGCTGCTCGATAGCAACGGTTATGTCAAATTGGTGAGTTCAACACAAAAGCAATGAAAGAGCAAAAAACGCTTTCTTACATTTCTCTCTCACTTAGGTGGATTTTGGGTTTTCTAAGTACCTGGGGCCGAGCAATAAGACGTGGACTTTCTGTGGTACACCCGAGTACGTGGCACCAGAGATCATACTTAACAAGGGTCACGATCGAGCGGTGGATTACTGGTCGTTGGGTATTTTGATGTACGAGCTGCTGACTGGCACGTAAGAATCTCTTAAGCCTTTTAGTGAAGGCGAGTGAGCGAGAAAAGCGTTGTTTTATAAACAGGCCTCCTTTTGTGGCGTCGGATCCTATGAAAACGTACAATATCATCCTAAAAGGAATCGACCAAATTGAGTTTCCCAGAACAGTGGGAAGAGGAGCACAAGCATTAATCAAGAGACTGTGTCGAGAATCGCCTACGGAACGGTTAGGCTATTTAAGAGGAGGAATTGAAGATATCAAAAAGCATAGGTAACTACACTATTGCTGCAAAAAGCTTTTCGGTCTTATTCGGTATTCATAATTGGCTCATAGGTGGTTCCAAGGGTTTGATTGGGACGGATTACAGCGGCGAGTACTAGAAGCACCTATTAAACCACAAGTAACTAAGAATGTAACGCGAAAAGGTTCAACTTTTTTTTCTAATTAAAGGTAAGAAATGCTGAAGATGCCAGTAATTTTGACGCGTATGCGAAAGACTTGGAGATCCCTCCTGACGAATTTTCTGGCTGGGATGCAGAGTTTTAACTGGTGTGTTTATTGAATATAAAACGTTAACTTCAAGATTGAAATTCAATTTTGTCGGATTTGTTGTACATAGTCAGCGAATTTAGTTTCGGAGAATGTTTTGTGCCTTTTGATAAGTCATTTGTATGCATTGAAATTGACTCTAACTTTAGTAAAGTTTATGAGGGGCAGGCATGAATAACTGGTCAGCAGGCACGTTTTAGATAACTCTCTACGGCGTGCATGCACAGTAAAATGTTGTCTATTTTAATTGAGTCGAAATTGTCGAACGAATGAAATCGTGTGTTGGAAAGGAATGCAAAGGTTTTCTTTGTAGCACGCTATAGCAGCCTTGTGTACGAAACTGATTTTTGTAAGTACGCATAATAGGCTTCGGCTATAATCAATGGCTTCTTGTATTACTTTAATTGCTGTACAACCCTTATTTAGCTACCGGTTATAAGTAGCAATTCTGAAAAATATCGAAGCAGAGCTATAATATATTGTTAGTTTTTTTTAGCATAATTCTGTTATAATTTGTGGATTATCTTGGGGTGCGAAAAATAAGCAAACATTGTTTTCGGTTCACCCCGGGAATTGTTTTTCGTTTTAAAGTTAAAACGATGTAAGTTTTTTTGCTGATCTATGCATGTATTACTTCATCAACTAACGAATAACAACTACTGTACTTTCTTAGCTTGCGCTTAACATTAAGGGAAAGGAATTTCGTTTGCTTTAAGCATTGGAGACCACTTCTAGGATATAGGTTTTGATTTCGGTAGGGTTTAGGACAACGTCCAAAGCAGCGAATGGTACATCATTATAAGGCCTGGACCGCGAATTTTTGTACAACTTACTCTGTTTGTCAGTACTCTCCCAAGTCATTCGGCGGTTGTCTTGGATCCATTGATTGCCTCCCAGGGTAGTTTCTTTGGCTGAAGTGACCGTAAAGTCGGTGAGCAGAGTCTAGAAATGGAAGAAAGGAAAGATCTCAAAACGTTACTTGTTTCTAGGTATAGAAAGATGAAAGCAAACAGCTTATCCATACAGTTAAATCGATAGTAACTGGACTCGCCAACGCGCTATCGTCGTCAGGCTCATAGAGATGCTCTAATCGTAGCAGAATCTTGTCATCCGTCCAAGGTTCCAACGTTAGGATTTGAACATTACGAGGCAAAGCTTGGCGCAGGGTAGCTTTCTGGAATGAAGACATGAACATCCTGTCTCATTCGGTCTTTTTTTCTTTTACTTTACCTCCATGAGGAAAGAAGAGTTCCATACAGGCATGCTATCACGGGTAGAAATGAAGGAGATAGAAGGGCTCGAGGTGAGACGTTGGATGAGTGGTCTTAAGCGTGTGTTGGCAGATTGCGTATCTTTGGGACTCACCACCAAGTAATGGGTTCCACGGACTACTAACCCCTCCCCATCGTCACCAGGCTCATTTAGAGCTTCTCCAACTCCAAATGCATCGTCATCCAAGCATCTTCGATGAATCTATCAAGTTAAGTCAATTAAGCATATGTCCCTACTTGGGTTTAAGCCAAATTTCTTCCGAATCCACATTCCCTTATGGGGGAAAGGACGGGGTTCAAGAAGGTTTGGCCAGTTTACGTTTTTTTTTTAAAAAAAAACGTAAACTGGCCAAATTGATTATTTTCTTTTTTTTTTTTTACCATAAGCTCGATTTGACCGTCCTTGAGACTGGTTCCTCCTTGAGCGCGATCCGTTACCAACGCTATTAAAGTTCGTTCGGTGTCTTGTAAATAGATGTGAGAGTTAATAGGGTAGTAATTGCCGGAAACGGGTTCTGTGACGGTAAAGTTCCACGTGGAGCGATAATCGCGTTGGCGCTTCAATGTTTGTCGGCCGTTAGAATCGGTGTAGAATTCTCCGTTCGTCTCCAAGTTTGTAGTAATACGATTCACGACTTCTTTGCCAACTTTGTCGCTAAAGAGATGTATACGAAAAAACATGTAAAAAAGACATAAAGTCTAGAATATATAGATCTAAGATTACTGAACAGGAATAGGGCCAACTGTCCATTGAATTTCAACGTGCGAGTCGTTCTGGTAGACACGCACCACTTGGGAGGCCCATTCGTTGAAAATTATGTGAGCTTCTTCCACAATTGCTGGGCCCGAGTGAAGAGTTACGTTAAGGATGTTATTGCTGACAGGGATTGCATCCGTGGAATTGGGACGGAAGATGTAAGCCCCAGAGGCTCGGTCTGCAGCGTTGCTATTTTTGCCAGGCATACTCGGATAGTACAGCAGATTTTGGGTTAAAGGTACGGTATCGCCGTCCAAGGTAACGCTCTCGATAAGACCGCCAGCTGTAAAATTGACTCGCAATCTATCGTTCCCTATCGAGAAGGGTTCACCCGCTTCCGGGGACCAAGTTCGGGCCATTTGCTCGGGTTCAGGCTCCGATTCTGCCAAGCTTCGCATGTATAAGCTTTTGGTACCTAGTGGGGGAATGTTTGGCACGAGGAAAACCATATCGTACGTGGCATCGCCGGTATAAAGCACCGAATCTGGGATCGTGAGAAATTGGAAGCCAAGATGTTCACCTTTAAAAGGACAAATAGATATTTTGTTAGTAGGAAGTATTAATATTTATAATTTAATCTTAGACATAAAATATTAACGTACATATAAAAAAGTGGATACATCGCTTAGTTATTAGTATTCTTTGTTGCTTATTGTATGTTATCTCAATCCTAAATTATTTTTATTTGTTATTTTAGATTAAATTGAATGCTTACTGGATTGATTTCAGTTTAAATGTAACTTACCATTCATCTGAATGATGGTATAGCCACGTGGAGTTGTGGGAATCCTAACGATACTATCAACGGTGTACGGTAGAGGATTATACAAGTTGACCACGAAGATTGAGTTGCTTTTCATAAAATCGCACTGGCTAACGTTGAGCAGCTGGCAAAACTGGAGCTGGGGTAATTCAACCGTACTAAGCGGTAAAAGCTTAGCTAATGCTTGGTTGATGACTCCTTCACAAGCTTGAACTCCTTCGTGCAGTCTTAAGGCATAATCGGATGTTACATCTAAAGACGAGTGATATTTATTTTGTGGGCTTGTTTTAAAATTTTTTGGAAAAAGAAATTACGTTGTTTCTCTGTGCCAGTCACGGCATCGTGGTGTTGGGCATATGACATGGCTTGGCGTAGGCTATCGAGGCTTGAGGTATCCCCGAGCTGGGCCGCGGAGTGAAGCTGCTTACACATTTGCAGAAATTTCCCACTGGATCGAACCATACCTTTAATGGCGGGGCGAGAGGAAAAATAGCCTGTCCAAAAAGCATGCTCGTCGCTGCTATATGGAAAGAAATCGTCCGATTTGGTCGGCCAGACGACGTTGACGCGATTCAAGGCTTGCAAGTAGCAAGACGGTGTTGAGTAAAACATGTTTAATTTCCCACCGTCGGCCTGTCGAGCGTTGACATATCTATGCGTTACCACATATTAATATGGTTTAAAGCTAGTCCCCGTACTTTATAAGTTTCTGTTTTCAAGGGCGCTTCTTATGTTTTAAACTGATTGTTCTCCTTTAAGTCGTTCTATTTTTTTCTGAATTTGAAGTTGAAAGTTATACTTTTTTGCTGAATAAAGTAATACACTGAAGATCAAGCAAAACTAATTATACGTTACTTAATCAGCTTGTCCATGTTCTTGTACCACATTTTAGCGCTCTGGTAATTAAAATCTTCACCCATAGTGTACAACACATTTTCGGTTAAGTATGCCTGAGACACTTCATTGGTATAGTTAAACCACGTGTCTACCTACAGTAATTTGGCAAAACAGTATTTATAAAGAAGTTGTCTTTTATGCTTGACTCACTTTGATAGGAACGTTGTAGTCTGGGGATTTGGGGTTGTCGATGATGGGGTCATCGGAACAGTTTATATCAAAGCAGAAGCCTGGAGGGGCATGGTAATTGTCGTAAAGCACCCCTGTGAAGATATTGCTCTGGACTCCCAAAACATCACTGCCTTGCCAGATCATTTCCATCTGTTTCTTGGCATGTCGGCGGTCACGGTCGGCCCAGTCGATACGAGCGAAGAAAAAAGCATCAAAGCCCATTTGAGCGAAAAGATTAGCCTGCTCCCGAGAATGACCAAAAGGGTCAATATGCCATGCCACTCGCGGACGACCGCATTCGCCGAAAGTTTCATTCAGGAATCTGCGTAAAGCACTATTGAATTTCAGAAAATTTTCACATAATTACTAACTTGAAACCAAATGACATTTGGTCGATTATGTCGGTGTATAAAGTTGCCGCTTCATCGTTCATCACCTGCCCGCCGTTGATAAACTCCAAACGACCTTCGTCTACCAAATTACGGACAATCGACCTAGTGTCTTCTGTTTGTTCGTTCCACCAATCAGTGAAAAAAGCCGTTTCCACGTAAATAAATCTGCAGTGTTAAGGTTTAGCTTTTTCATAGTGTACTTGCATATTTATTTCGTTGTTTTCCCAAACCTGCGCTCTGGATCTTTCCGTAACTCCTGAATTACATTATCTATAACGTATTGGACTCCTGCTCGTTGGATGTTCGTCTTGGCTTTATAGAACAGGGGTGAAAGTTTTCTATTTTTAAGTCGTTTACAGTGATAATACCTCCGTAGAAATACTGGTCTGCAGTTTTTAACCAACCTACGTCATCGTGGGTATGGGGTATGAGATGGACGTTCGTGTAGCCTGGTTTGGGAACCGGGCAACTCTTAAATTTGTTTAAGCTTTAAAAGAAGAAGAATCTTACGGACATATTTTAAAAAAAAAATACCTGATAACCGCACGAAGTTGCCAAAGGATCTATGGCTTTTCCAGCAGTTAAGTTGGAAGATGCTAATAGTAGCCAAATCACTAAGTTGGTCCACGACATTGCAACTATACTGTAGCTGACAGAACAAAGCTAAAGCGAAACTTGTCCCTCATAGAAATTTACCCTATTGTGTCTTTATCAGTTCTCAAATGACTGATTAGGATGCTTGACCTTTACAGGACAGCAAAGCAAATACGCTGTCTTATTGATCAACGATACCGGTTACAAATAAAAGCACGAACTGAATAAATAAAGGCTGATTCCAAGCTTCTTATTTTTTAGCGATTTGTATACACATTTTTAAAAATGTCTTAATTTTACAATTAATTTTAAACTTTGGCGAAGGGCGGAGCTTATACCGCTAAATAATTAATTGTCAGTTAATATACATAACTGACATACGGGTTCTTAAGCCAGAATTACTTCATTTGATCTCTTCTATAAGACACATTTTTTCATTTAGAAACCTTACTCCCCCTGTAACTTGTGCAAGCATTTTGAGTCTGCAACAGACTCAAAGGATTTAGATTACTTGCCTCCTTTTCGACTGACCTATATGTCCCTGAATTATCCGGTCATCGGTGAGTGGGCTTAGGGAAAATGCTACACCATCTTCGTTGCTTTCCTTTGCATGAAGTTTTACTGAGTTTCGTGATACCGTGTCGGCGTGATAACGGACAGAAGAGGTTTAACTGGACAATTTGAATCTCTTGGTTTGAATTCACCGCTAAAAGCTGTTCGCTCTTTTTTCTGCAGTACGCGGATCCCATCGCCTACTGAAATTGAACAGTGTACTCATTAGTCCAGCACTCATTAGTTTTGACGGCGGAATTAACAGCCATTCTTATGGCGATGGAAAAGGTGTCGGAAAATACACCTGGAAAGTACCTAATTTTATCTGACTCTCAAACAGCACTCAGCTTACTGAAAAGCTGGGGAAGTAAGAATTATTATCAGATTACTCAAAAGGTTGCAAAAAGAAACAAAAGAACTAAAGGAAAAGGGGTATACGGTCAAATTACAATGGATACCAGCACACGTCGGTATTAAGGGAAACGAGACAGCAGACATGGTTGCGCAGCAAGGAAGGAGTTCAGAGAACAAAGTGACAAACATTTTAACAAGACACGAAGTGATGATGGTAACCAAAGATCAGGTAGAAAAGGAACTTTTAAACAACATCAAAGCGAACGCATCCCAGAAGGTAGTTTTAAAGACAGCAGCTCAACTCCAAGAGGTGGAGGAATATTAGAAAGAGAAGGATGGCGGTGGCCGTACTACGGTTGAGAGGTGGTCATGGGATGATAGTCATGGGATGAGGATGAGAGTTGGTCATGGGATGATAGGGACATGGCTACACAGATTCAACATGATTGAGAACCCAACGTGCAGATATTGTCAAGAGAGCGAGGAGGGTGTGGAACATTTAATTTTGGAATGTCGGAATTTTAATACGGACAGAGGACTTTTAATGGTCACATTACGCAGCGGAAATGTCCCAGGCACGTTAGACGAAGTATTGGGTTTTGGAGGACGCCTCACGAACAGTATTTTATTCAGAGCGCATTATGCAAATTCCTTTCACAAACGTATATAACAGATTTAATCTAATCACTATTTATGAATTCAGCTATTTATCCTCGTGTAGTTCTGAAGTTTTCTCTCGATCTGTTCGTTACGTTCTGAATGCTGAAGGCGATAATGTGCTGCTACGGCGATATAGTTCGCCTATAAAACAAACAGCACCACCACCACAATTAAGAATTTAAGAGAACACCACAATTAAGAGAACACCACAGGTAAGAATTTCATTTTGCATCTTCTGACTTAATTTTCGATTTATTTCATTGTATTTTAACTCTTTCAGTTTTGTATAAAGATATGATAAGGAAGGCGACCCAAGCGTATTACGCCGATTTCAACACGCGTAGTCTAGCTCATTTTGTGCAAGTAGCCCGACATTTGAAAATACTGCGCGAAAAAAAAGAAGTCATATAGTAATTATTAAAATTCCCCAAATTTACCATAAAGTTCGATATACAAAATAATGAAAAACTCCCCCCATTTTCATTGTAGTTGACCTTTCCAACGCGTTTCCTGGGAATAGACGCAAAGGCCGCCCACCCGGGAGTAAATCTTGCTTTAAAAGTGGTATTTTTTTTATTTTTCACTTAAATCCATATCCTTACGTCACTTTTTACGTTACATTTGAAAGTTGAGCCAGGGAAAGACGGAAATTCCTTGCCAGCAAGCCAGTGATATAGGGGAGACCGGGACACCTTGGATAAGGGGTAGGTTGAACAATGTTAGATACCTGAGCCATCTTTTGAAACAAAAATCCACTAAATTCTTGTAACGTTCACTTCACACAAACGCAGCAACTGAGAAAGTAGGCGTATGCTCGTCAACTTTAACTAAAAGTTGTCGTTCTTTGTTGTTTTTTCTGGTGGGGTTTCCAAACTTTTGGAAACAGAGATTTTGTCTTCTAAGAGTGGCGTTTGGTAAGTTATCGAAGTAGAACTTTTTTGTGGAAATGGCTTGGTGAATTTTGACCGGCTCTATTAGGAATTAAATATTAAAAATAAGGGCTTAATCTAACTCACTAAAAAAATCATACGATAATTGGATGGTAATGCTATTTTAAAACACCAAAATCTAGTTCCACGTCGTTAATATAATGTCTTCTTGGCTCTCGAGAACGAAAAACTGAGCAGCGTGCCCCGGTCTCCTCTAATATTTCCAGTTTACCTGCAAGAAAGGAAGTATCGGATAAAGCAGGGTCAATCAGAAGTTCCAAGAAGATTCTAATCATTTTAATAAGTATTGACCTTTAACGTTTTTTCGTTATTTTGTCTTATGAATAAAGGAAGACAATGTTTGTAACAAAACTAAGCGATGGATTTAATCAGATTTATTTTATTATTTTAACTACAGTTTTATTTCTTTCTAGAAACGACGCGGTTTGACACGTTGGCCGTGTTCGTCCACCAAAGCTGTGTTGCGCTGAAGGTATGAATAGGCGGTCCAACACGTGCTCCGGATTTACAGTGAAAACCGTTTAACACTAAATCGAAGGGACCGAAATATTTTTTCCTATTAAAATGAATTCATGCTAACAGATAAATGCAAAAAACCTAGTTAATGAAAAAACGGTCATGATAACAGAGTTAGTTTTCAAGTTTAGTACATTAACAGTCTATTTAAAGCACAAATAATTCATTCATTTGAGTGGAGAAAGTGCAAGTTTAAACGATGCTCATTACACAAGTTGATGCGAATCGTTATCCTAACCTAAGTTAACCTAACCTAGCTAAGCTAACCTATAACCTAACTTAAGCTAACCTAACTTAATAACCTTACCTAACCTAAGTTAACCTAACCTAATTCATTTTCAATCCAACTAACAATTTTCAATTCGAGTGACACCCATTTGTCACTGTTATTCCGGAGAAAGTTTTGTAGCAATAATACACAGTATTGTCATTTTCGTCTCCGGGTTGTGAAACTGGAGAACCCAGTTGCAAATCAGGTAATCTAGTGGCAGCAGTTCGAAACGCTTCTAATCTGTTCTACCCCAAGCGCTTTGACAAACGTGGTTTCGACGTGACAGGGATTACTGAAATAGAGATTTCTAAAATAGCGATGGCTATGCATAGGGAGCAATTAGAAGAGCAACCTTCCTGGTGATTTGGAAGGTTGAATTGAAAAAGAAATTCCCCCTTGTTCAGCTCAGGTAAGCTAGGGAATCGATATATCTATGTTGCTATCGATTTTCGTTTGAACCTCAATTGTATATTTCCCGCCATTAGGAAGGCGTTGGTCAAACAGGTCTGACCAATCCTGTTCTCTCAGGTAGTAGCCTGCAACTTCGAAAAGTGGTAACAAATGGCCCATAAGGAAGGGGCTGCATGTTCTCTCTCTCTATATACTGTATCTATATTCTATGATCTCTTTACTCTGCTGTTTTCCCTCTCTTCCCGTGCCTCTCGCGCCATCTAGTATAGCTTCACCAAAATAGTCAGTCCTCACTATTGTGAACTGACTTGTGAAAGTGTTTTAATTGTTTAATAACAAAAGTTTATATATCAATGCACGCTAACAAACTTGGTCTCTTTTGTTTTAACGTATACCGATCTCAGCTTTCGCGTTATTTTTCGGTAGCTATGGAGAAACCAGTGGAGCAATCCATCCGGTCTAAACTCCAAACCGTCTTCCAACCCCAGCATTTGGAAATATTGAATGAATCTTACATGCACAACGTCCCCAAAGGCGCCGAAACGCATTTCAAAGTGCTTGTAGTATCCAATAGATTCGACAAACTAGCACTAGTTCAGGTGTGTTATAGAAACAAAATAATTTCTTTCCTTGTTGTAATCCCTCTTTTAATAGCGTCACCGACTCGTTAATGAAGCTTTAGCCCATGAACTCGAAACCGGCGTCCACGCCTTATCCATAGTAGTAAGTAATTACTTTCGAATATTCTTCATTCAAATGACTATCGTACTCTTTCTTTAGGCTAAAACCCCAATCCAATGGGAAACTTCAACGAAGACCGTCGAGCCTAGCCCTGCCTGTAAGGGAGGCTTTGGAAAGTAGCTTGATTACATGCTTGATGCCGAGAATGTATGTAAGTACATTACAAATTAATACACTAGACGCAGAGTAAGCCGTTAAGACTGCACTGGTTTCTTGGCTAAAGTTAAAACAAACGTGCGAATGTCCATGGGATCTAAGGTCAGCACTAAGTCTGCTAACAATTTACGGTCTTTGCTCGAAGATGAGGTCGTGCGTTTAGACGATTCAACGGTCCAGGGCAATCGGCTAGAATCCTGAGCCCACTGGTTAGCGGCTAACATAGTTTCTTCCGCTGTCGTAACGTCGTAATCAGCGAACAAATCCTGGAATTGTTAAAAGACGGCGATTTTGTAGGACTCTGACAAATCAAGGTTTAGTGTTACCCCTAAATTGATTTCCACTGGCCAAGATAGCTCGTTGTCTTCCCAGGAATCGAAGATGTGCTCCAATCGAATCAGAACAGTGTCGCCAGTCCATCTCTCCAAGCTCAAAAGATTCACGTTAGATGGCAAGGCAGCTTTGAGGAAGGTTTGCTGCCAAGGGAAGCATAATTAACTCATTTTTCAGAAGAAATTCCTTCTGTTCACCTGCATTTTGAAAGAATTTTGCCACTCCGAGAAGGTTAGGTTCGTCGGGCTCAGAGTTATGTCAGGTCGCATATAAAGTTCTTGATTTAAAGCCCTGATGATCCTCATAGCTGTACCAGTGCGGCCTGCATGCAAATAGTGGGTGCCACGAACAGCTAAACCTTTGCCGTTAACTCCAGGCTCATTTAGTGCCTCGTCAACACCGAAAGCATCGTCGTGCAATAAACGACGGTGGACCTAACCCATGTTTTGCTTATTTACTACCGTTCTTTCGTTCCTATTCCAGTTTTACCATGAGTTCAAACTCGCGATCGTGGACAGCGCCGCCTCCTTGAGCCCGATCAGTCACCAGAGAAACTTGCTGGCCGTTGTTGTGTAAGAAGATGTGGGAATTTACCGGGTAGTAGTTACCGGAAATGGGCTCGGTCACTGTCAGATTCCACGTGGGTCGGTAGTTAATGATGCGCTTCAGAGTTTGACGCCCGTTCGCATCTGTGTAATAAAAATCGTCCGTTTCCATGCCAGTTCTTACGCGGCTAATAATCTCCTTCCCCACCTGGTCACTGTATAGAAATACAACGTGTTAATCGGAGGCATGAAAAGGACCTTTTTTAATTATTTACTCGACCGGGATGGGTCCGACAAGCCAATCAAGCTCCGCGTAAGGCTCACCAGCATACAGGCGAATTACTTGGGAGAGCCATGGTGTGTATACTTGATGAATTTCCGATACCAAGGGTCCTTTTACATAGTCAATTAAGAAAAATCTGTATTTACTTAATTTAATTGTTGGAAACTAGTAATAGATCCCATTTGGATTCTCTTATTGTTAGTATTACAATTATTTACAGTAGCAATCAAATACCTGTAATGATGGCTTGCACGGTGACATTTCCGACGGTGTTGGCGTCAGTGCCTGAGGGCCTGAAAATGTAGGCTCCTGAAGCGCGTCGACTGTCTAGAGAATTATCTCCATCCATTGCTGCATACCATAAGAATTCCTGCTGAACAGCTAGAGACCAGTCGGGCGTTGTGACTTCGCGGATTAGCCCGTTTTCACCTATGGTCACGTTCAAGTACTGTGGATAATAACAATTGCAATAATTGGATGGACTATTTTATAAGATGACTTCTTTGTGCTTTTACTTCGTTTTCAAGAACGAATATATCGCCGGCCTTCGTACGTTTTGTGGACTTGGTCGGGAAACGTTTACGGGCACTCGGGTGGTATTTAGGGGACGCAAGGACTTTTTTGACGAAATAAGATCGATAACCCAAGGGTGGTAACTCAGCCAGGAAAACAAGTTCAGCTTTGGCTATACTTGTACGACCTGCTAGCTGCTGCACAGGTAGTGGGATAGGGACTCGTTGGACAGTTTGCTTCGCACCTAAGTAATATCTCTGGTTACATGTTTTTGAAAGTTTGGCTAGTGACTTGGAAGCGTAGTTTACCTGTGTCGTCCAGTATATCGTAAGCACCGTTGTAGATGACGGGCAAACGAATGTATTTTCGGACTGAACGTGACAAAGGATTGTGAATGGTGACAACAAATTGAGTATTGAGCTCCGACGCTAAACACTGGCTAATATTTAGTTGCAGGCAGCTATCTAGTGCTGGTACGGGTGTATCAGTCAAAGGAATAAAACTCCTGTAATAAAGTTAATTTTAGTCAGTTATGGATTATTAGGCTTAGCGTCGCTTCCCCGTAAAGCTAAAATTTCAAGTCGTACATTTTCTGTATTTTTATTTTATCTTGAAAGAAAATTATTTTGAACTAAAATAGTAATTACGCCTGTTAACCAGGCCTACGTATTCTGTTTGAAACGAATATTATTTTAGACTTATGTAATAGTTATTATTTTATTGATCTATATTATTAGCATAGTTAATCATATTAGTTGATCTACATGTAGACTTATATAATTTCATATTAGTTAATCTATATGTCATCAATGTGTAATCTGTAGGGATACATATGAGATAGTCGCAGTTACGAAAGCCACCTTACTAAAAAAAACCCACATGAAACCTCAATCTCAAATGAATTGAGTTGGTAGGTTCATTCTTTGAGACTTATGTAAGTCTTTGAACGTTGCTAAGCTAACATCCAGTTTATTTTTTTTTTTTTTTATTTTTTTTTTTTTTTATACTGATTTTAGTTTTTTTCTATGGCAAGCTCACCATTGCAAACCTGCTTTCAGGCTCACAATCGGTAGTAAATAACAAAGTTGGGTTTTAGAAGCTGTGGGAGCGGATCTACGTACTGATAAGACGAAGCGATGGTATCTAAACAATCGACCGTTCCTTCATGCAATCGACGTGCGTAATCACTAGCTACGTGTTCTTTTTCGGTACCCGAAACGGCGTCGTGATGCTGGGCAATGGCCATAGCTTCCTTCAGATTGCCCACGTTTCCATGTTCTTGGCCGTCTTGCAGGAAGGCCAAAGCCTCCATTTGCTTGCAAGTCTATTTAAACGAATAATGCATTTCAATTTTCGGTGTACACGTAAGTTTTTTTTACCTGCAATAAACCACCAGATTTTCGGACCATATATTTCAGAGCAGGACGTGAAGTGAAATAACCCCTGAGGAATTGAGCGGAGGTAAGTGAATAAACCTTTAAAGAGGAAACAGGTCTATAGCTTACGTCCAATACGAATGAGCATCACTCCCGTAGGGGAAGAAGTCATCTTTTTTGAGTGACCAGGTTTTATTTGCTTCATTGACAGCTTTCAGGTAGCAAGAAGGAGTGGAATAGACTAGATTAACCATACTGCCATTGGCTTGGAGGTCATTCGTGTATCTTTGAAGGGAAATTTTTATAATGGAAAGAGATTTTCCCTTGTTTGATTTTAAATATGTTTCGTTTCGTACTTGATTAACTTATCCATGTTTTTGTACCAAACATGGGCGTCCATGTACTGGAAATCCGAGCCCATGGTCAGGAAAACGTTACTTGTTTTGTACGCTTTTGCTTGATCTTGGCAGTAATTCAAAAAATTTTGGATACGTTCAGGAACGTTGTAATCTTTAGAAGCTTTGTTATCAATGATGGGCTCATCGTTGCAGAGAATATCATAGCAGTAACCGGGAGGTGGTTGGTAGAGGTTGTGTAAAGCCCCAGTAAACAAATTACTCTTATCACCTGTAGACGACGAAAGGAATGGGACACATAAAGGAAGCTTTTGTGATCACGGAAGGTTTATTATAACACGAAGGAAAATATACCTAAGTAGAAATTGCCTTCCCAGACCATTTCCATAGATTGTGTGGCCTCACGGATTTTTTTGTCCTCGTGATCTAAGCGGCCAAAGAATAAGCCATCAAAACCCATCAGTGCGAACAAATTAGCTTGCTCTTTCGAGTGGCCAAAAGGGTCGATCTGCCAAGCAATTCGGGGACGGCCACATTCTCCGAATGTATCGTTCAAGAACCTGATTAAGAATATTCAAAAATAGAATCCCCAAAATTTGTCACTTTTTCATCGTGTTTTACTTCAATCCTAGAGTCATTTGATCAATGATGTCTGCATAATGAGTCGTGGCTTCGTCATTCATACACCAACCTGTCAGATGTTGGTAAAGGTCCTTTAAATTAGATTCGAAAGATCCGGAACGAATTTGGAAATTCGTAAGTATCTAAAAAAGTTGATGAGTCATCACCTCCGTTGATGAATTCCAGACGACCAGATTTGACCAAATCTTGGACAACTTGGCGCGTAGCTTCAGTTTGCTCATTCCACCACAAGTAAAAGAAACCAGTTTCCACATAAATGAACCTGATTCAAGTCGTGTTTTTGCTGTTGTTATTCGCTAGTTTAGAAAGTGAGAAAATCTTTAACCTTCTGTCAGGGGAAACCTCTAAAGCGTCAATCACCGAATCCAGGATGTATTGGACTCCAGCTTTCTGAATGTTCGATTTGGCTAGAAAACAAGAGGTCAGACAAAACTTACTACCTCTTAAAGTTTGGTAGCTGGGTATGAAAAATCTCCCCGAGTCTCAAAATTTTCCACCAGAGGCATTATAATCGTATATTAATTATGTTTGTTAGCTTATTATTTGTAATCAGTGCTGACGGAAGCCGAATAACCCTGGCCAGCCGGTAAATAATTATTTATTTTTTAACTTCTATCTGACCCCTAAAAAATAAAAAAGACACGTTTCTACCTTGTTAACCTGCAAAGCTGCCCCCCCTCCCTAAGTTCACCATACCACCCTCTTTGTCACCCCTTCCGCCAACACTGTCTGCAATCTTTCTCATCGTTTCATCTTGTAATAATGTCGTCAAACATTAAAAGCAAAGGAATATAAGTGTTTCCTTTTTTAATATGGGTAACACGACACTTCATTAGATTAAAAATAAATACAAATAAATAAAATACACGATAGTATATCATTAATAAATAAAAAATAAACATACTAAGAAAATTCCTAATAATAAAATGATACGAAAATTCTTATTTCATTGTGAAACGCTAATGATGACTTTTTTATTTTATTTTTTTTAATCTGAATTTTCAGTTTTCCCTTTTTTCAGTTTTGACATTTTAGGAACATGAACTGTACGTGCTATTCATCTAACGCTAAACGTATTAAAAGTACTTGAAAGTAAGCGTAGAGATAAGCAATGTTGACCCAAGTTTTGATAAATAGGTTTTATCAATTAAAGAAGCATAAAAAAATGTCCGTCTGTATGGTTTGCCAACTTTTTTTTTTTTACCTCCGTAATAGTACTGGTCGACGGTTTTTAGCCACCCAACATCATCGTGTGTGTGTGGTACGAGGTGCACATTTAAATAACCCGGTTTAATGGCAGGGCAGCTCTAAAACACAAAAACAGGATTGTTGAAAAAGGGAGAGAGATTTGACTGACTGGAGAAGATTTGCATAGGAAAACCATTGGCGGCCAGTAGTAATTTCTCACTACGTAAATACATCACCTGATAGCCACAGGTATTTGCTGTTGGTGCTGACTCCCAAACTTTAACAATTGATGCTGATGGAGCACCTTGCACTGTGGTAATGAAGCAAGTAAAGGCTAAAACCCACAGCCTCATTTGGTTAGGACAAAGCATTGCTCTAAGAACTCTCTAACAAGTAGTTATCTTCCTCCAAAAACCAATTGAAAACTTGACCTGAAGGTAGAATAAGTAACTTGACAGACGCGTGCCCCGTCCGTTACTGGAATGTTATGAACCTTCTTCAACATCTAAAGCTCAAACGAGGTTTTGTGGGGGGTTTAAACATGAGATAGTAGACAGGGTGATTTTTAAATAGATGGACCCCACAACAAGACAAGTGAAGCTGTTTCATTGGTCCCGAACAACGTAGCAGTCAGGTGTAAAACCTAAAGTTTCCATATGATAAGTTCTTATCTGTCAAACCTTTGACAGGTCCTGAAACAAGTATTGAATAACAAGCCTGTTGCATCCTTCATTATAGAGAGGGTAGTAATATGGATGTCGATTAGAAAACCTTGAATCCATTTCAGTTTTAGGCAGTTTTAGGCTAGTTTAATACCAGTAACAGTGACAGGCTTATGTGTCAATGTCGCTATCCATTGAACAGTTGAAACTTTTCTCGTTGAACAGGTGTAGATGACGGTGACACTGATTGGCCAATTGCTTTTGCCATGTTGGTTTTGACAAGTTCCAAGCCTGCCAATGATAGCAATCGAATGCAAGTTAAAGATAAAAATAACTCCTTTTCTAAGTGACCGAACGAGAAAGAAAATAGAGTTAGATGGATGAGTTCTGGTAAATAATCAAGCGGCCTGTGAACTGACCATTCTAAGGACGGATGATTAAGTCGTGATAAAAGCGTGAAAATTTTTTTCTTTTTCTTTTTTGTAAGATAAAGCCAGACAAATCTTTTTCGTGTAGTGCAAGACCTTGGCTTCGATTTTGGGTGTGGGATCTTGTAGTAAAATATGCTACTTAAACTCAAGGTGTCCGTAGTGTGCTTTGGAGCTCATAAATTCAACAACAATGAAGCTATCCACCATACACTCTTAGTCGAAAGATCAACAACATTGGCGTTTTCAGGTTCGAATTTGTAACATTTGCCATGTAAATTGTTCATTGATTTCATAACAGTACTGATAGTTGCAACAATACATTTTTGCTTTGCGTATAATTAGCTTATATTTTTTTCAACGCGGGAAGTTGGTCACGGGTAATGATTACAGTACATGGTGGATCTTTTTTTTCTAAGACGGCTTTTTACATCTCTGTGTATTCCTTCTAGGGTCACGGGCAGTGAAGGAAGAGAGGCTCCGGGGCGTGGCGGCCGTGTTCGTTTATGTATTATTCCGTTCCCAGCCCCCAAAAAGGCCTACAGCTACGAGTGGACTAATATTGATGCCAAGTAATTAGCTCAGCTGCTAGTCTAAGATGTATGAGCTTGTTTATTAAGCCGGCCTCGTTGTCATAGCCGTGGGCTTCGGCTCTTACTTTACCCTTTTATTTCATTGTACTTTTTTTTCGGATTCAAGAAGGAGATCAGGTAAGCGACCAACTCCCATTTTTCTAATATCTTATCTGAAAGCTTTACTTTTAGCGAATACTGTTAGAGTGGTTTTTGATACAAGTGCTAAAAGCTTTTCTTATAACACCCTAAAATGCCTGTATAGTTTTGATTGCAGACACATTTTGGTGACCGTATGGACCCTGGGTTTTCTTAATTGGGACAAAAGTGGAACACCTGGATGAGCAGCACTTTTTTCTGGCTTTTACTTCGGTCTATTTGATAACATCTTATCCGAAGAGCCTAAAGCTTGGGCAGGCAAGTACCCGAAGATGAGAGCCTTTCCTTTTATCTTTCAAGGGTTTCAGCAAATTGCTACCTTCATTTCCGGTACTTGTATTCGTTGTAGACTTAGCTTTCCTGGTATATTCTAAATCACCAACTATCTGTAGGTTTTCTCAAGCGCTCCCAAGTGGTGTGCGCACCTTTGGCTTGTTGTTGGTGGAAAACTTCCTTGAAGACCTCAACCTGAAGTCAAAAAGCATAGATACACAAACTTGTACCTTCTTTGAGTCGCTCATTATTTTCTGCATTGGTAATCCTGTGTAAATCTTAACCCAGCAGCTTCCCTTCAACTTATATAAATGCAAACGTTGCACTTCTGGCTGCAAGTCCATCTCTGGCTGCAGTTTTTCTAACGTTAAATTAATTCCGAGAAAGCTTTGCTTATTCCACTGTGTGGCATTTGTTTTAGCCCTAACGAACTTAGGATAATTTTCTGTTTCTTTTTTATTTCAGGTCAGAGTTACAGCGTTGGCTGTGGCTTGCGTTGTTTGACAGGACCTTGACTTATGAGAACTGAAGAAGAACCAGAGGCATTTTTGCCCTTACATGCCATAGGGAGAGATTTAAAATGGAAAACGATGCAGGGTGCTGCACAGCTGAGGTCCCACGAGAATTCGTTCTTGGGAGTCTACATCGCCGGCTACATTATTCTGTTTTATTGAGATGGAAGACAGGAACTAAGGTGGAGGCCTGGTGGACCACACACGCAAGACTGCTTATAATGAAAAATGAGGGTGTCGGTTTAATATTTAGAGTCCATAACCGTTGCATGCATAGATCCATGAGCTGTGCTCACATTTTGCGTAGTCGGCAGGGTACAGGACTTCAGTTGGGAAGTTTCAAGCGAAACCTTTGGTTTTTGCTAGGTCCGTGCTAATGCACCTGCCAGCCTTTTCCTTAGCGTCCACTCGACGGTATTCCCCAAGCCCTTTTAAGCTATCGTTTGGGTCAATTGGATGGACCCCCGTGATCGGCGAATTGGGGGTTTTGTTGGTTTAATGAAACTCGTCCTTTCTGCCAAGGTCCGTGCGTAGTAAACTACACCGAGTTTTTGTGGGCTGAAACTTGGGACATACCCCAACCCGAGGGAAACTTGGTCTTAGTAGTGTGAGCAATTAGAAGTTGACTCGGGGTAAATATCTTTTTCCAGAAACCGCTTTGTCTTATTAGGTTACCAATAGAAATAATATTGTGTCACTGTGTTCTTATCCTACGCGGTTAAAAAATGTCCAAAGGCTTGGAAAATATCGAACTACAGGTCGCGTTAGCACAATTTTCGTTCATGGTGTCGTATAGCAGTTTCATTTTTTGGGCTGTGCGAATTAAAGTAATGTTTCCTTGACGAGAGTTTGCAAGTGCACTATGGGGTGATGTTAATTCCCATACGGGCATCTTAAAATCTTATTTACTTAGTTTGCATTATTGAAAGTGTTCTTTTTTTGCAGTTTTCCTCAACCTTCTAGTGATGTGTTTCTGTATTTTCTTAAATGCAGAAGATAAATTAAAATCATTGCATATAAGTTGCTACCTACATACAAAACGAAGTAGTTATGTGCGGCGTTTTTCACGTCTCAGGTTTAGTTTTTCGGTCTGAGTGACGCGATTTGTATGCAGTAAAACGATACTCCTTTTGCTGTTTGGAATCTTCAAAAACAGCCGTCGAAACTTTCGTTCTGTATTAATTAAGAAAGGGAACGGAAAAAAAGAGGTAGTGTGCTAGTCTGCAATCTGTCTTTTCCGAACAAAGACTTTTGTGTTTATTTAGACTATTATGGGAACCAATCTAGTTGTTTAAATGGGCTTTCCGTTGCTGATTCTGCATAAAAATTAACTGTTGTAATTAATTGCGCAGGGTAAAATGCCACGAGTCAGGACGTCCCATGGATTTCGTTTCTTGTTATAGCGTCGTTGACACTGACGGGACAAATCTTTGCATTCGCCTGACATACATAGCTGTGCTCTATTTGTCTGTAATTGTTTGTAGCGAAAGAGGGAGGGAGAGAAGTAAGAGAGAGAAAGAAAAACGTCGTTGGCGTCCCTCACTCACACAAGAACACCCTTACGATTACCCAGCAGTTACGGATGTCAGCAGCAGCTGTTGCATTCAGAAATGGGACGCGTGAAGGCAAAAAAGCAAAGGGGGGTTCCTTTCAATCCGAAAAAAGAAGCGTTATAGTCCTACCCAGAAATTGAAAGAACTCAAATTTTTCTTTTTATTACTTCTCTGCACTGAGCAAGGTATTGGACTATATCAACGGATTTTTAGAATTCATAATTATGAAATAGGTGTGATTCCAAAGCCCGGAATCGTCAACCTTATCCCACTCTCTGTCCCCCAACCCCAAAGAGGAACACGATGAAGGGTGAATGGTCGGCTCTTTCGCACTTCGGTATTCTTCTCCTCGTCTTTTCCCTAATGCTTGTCGGCGCCAGGCCACTCGTGCATTGTGTGTTAAAGGTCGCGTCGAGCAGTCCTATAGATAATATTAGAGACGTAGCGAAAAGGGGCGTCTGTAGCAATCCTAGTGGCCGCCAAGGCGCCTTTCGACAAACAAGACCGGGCGACGACATACTGTCATATGCAGTTTTATTATATATGGCGTCTATTTGTACGGGGTAATAGCAGCCACTTCTTTCGCACGTTTTCTCATGATCCAAAGTCAATCTGTCACAGTTGTACGAACCTCCAGAGCGGCAGACCTAGAAATGAGAAGAGCCACTGTCAAAATATTCTTCACGCATGATTTGTTAGCCTTTCAACGCCGACTTTTTCGCTTTTCAGGCAACTGTTCTAACAGCAGGAGCGTCAGTCTATGGCCAGGATTCTTGCAAGTAATAAGTCTGTCTAGGCAGGAAAAAAACGGAAGCAAAAAGTTTTCAAGAAGCGTGCATAATCAAGCTTTGACACCCGCAGTTTAACGTAATCCTCACGCAAAACGATTGCAGGGTGATGAAAATGAGCTAACTCATTCAGGTTAGCTGTTTTCGACCCGAGCTTGAATGATTGAAACTGATGTAGAGTCGACAAACCGTTCCATCTTTTGTTATTGAGTTGAACGGCGAAAGCCATAAGGGCATGAAGACTATGACAAATCTCGACCGGCGCCATTGACTGTACACTTCAGTAATGGTAATGTTGCAGCAGTAGAAAAGGCGAAAGCAGACCCTCCATGGCGCCACCCAAAGGCCCCGCGTCTGATCTTTGATGCACACTCCCTCTTTTTCTTAAAAGTTTACTATACAGTCTCCTATTTCTCTCTCTCTCTTTTGCGGCGGTTCGGATTTTGGCGAAGCCCGGTTCTGTTTCCATACAGTAGCCCAAACAAATCTTCGGACGCCAAGGCATTGAGGCCTAAGAAAAGCTGTATAGCGTTTTCTTGGGCGTAGTAGACAAAAGGTTTCGGTAAGGGGTTCCTACTTTTCTGAGACTTGAGTTGTCGTCAATGAGGCTGCATTAGCATTAGTATGGACACAGAGGGGACAAAATAGAGCTTTTTCTTGGGCTTTGAGGCCTAAGGCTGGTGCCTCTGGAGCACAAGAGAGCGAAGCCTATTATACCGGCCGCCACGAAGGTGGGCTTTCATTTGATGTGGGCACCGGATAAGACAAAAAGGTGAACAACTTGGAGACAGACTTAAGCTCATCTCGTCGTCTTGCTGTTGCCCAAGTTTTGAGGACTTTTTAAATGAGGGGGTTACATTTGCCTGTGTGGCTGCGCCCTATGCTTATCAAACCTGGACTCTTACGTTAAAAACAGGGGTAATTTCCCTTTGAAAGGAAACGCTTGAGTAACGTTTGACAAGAAAAAGGCGGGATTCAGTTGTATTGACCGCTTGAGTGGCGTGGGGAACACAAGCTTGTCAACTGCCCATCCAAGCGTCAAATTACGCTAAATGACATGGAAATGGCTGGAATCTTTTTTTTACAGGTTTACTTCCTTTGAAGGCTGTCGCAGGTACTAAATCCAATCGATTCACAAATTGAGAATAGGGAATTGAATAAGTTGGGGAGAATTAGATTATACATGCATTGTTCCGTTTTTTTATACACAGGGTTTAAGTTTTTGTCCTTTTTTCTTTGAAGGAAAGGATAGGTGTTAAGTAAAATATAAATAAAAAAGCTCAGAGACCTTCAGAATGAAACTGGCCTACGGAGGAAGGAGGTACTTATATTTTGCTGCAAGCTTTGCTATGGCTTGGGCTTCTTTTGCCTCGTGTCCGGCAGTTTCCGTCTTTCGGCTCTGTCTTCAAGTTGGCTTGCTTACCTTTGCGAGGCGTTAGTAGCTTTTCCAGAGTTCGCTAGTGCGCGCGTTGATACCGAAAATTACATCCCGCACTCCGATTTTGGACGTTTACGGGTCCTGATGTCCTCTGGACAGGTGTCTTCGCTAAATTCGTTAACGTTATTTCAAGAACATTTAAAGCAGTGTGAAGATAAAACTTGTGTACGTGTGTGTCATGACTCGATTAACATAACCGTTTGTTTTGGTTACGAGGTTTGAATCATGGCAAATTTTAATTCAGGGGTTTGGGTGGTGGTAACCGTGTTAGTAGTCGTGGAATTGACGTTAAGCTGGGGCAAAATCGAGAACGAGAATGCCCAGAAACAGTCGCTGTTGTTGGAAGAAACTGTGGAAGCCGCATTAGAGCAATTGCTCAATATCCATCCCAGCAAATGGAAATCAAAATCAGTTTCGTTAGAAGGGAAATTAAGTACCACTACGGAATCCCTGACACCCTCCTACATGAAGGATTTGTACCAAAAATACTCCAACGGCTACGTGCCCAAATCGACCAAACGCCACACGAATACCATCCGCAGTATTCTGCCTATGAAAGGTAATGTACCTCTTAATTCCTCCATCACGCATTAGCCTGTGGACCGTGCTCGCTTTTTGATTATGCACTAGACACATATAATTAGCGTTTTAGCATTTTAAAAGAGGATTTAAGACTTTTTATATCGTATACCTACCTGTCTCGTCAAATCTTATTTCAACGTTTTTATGGGGCCGTCATTAAATTCCGACGTTGTGTGTCTTGGCCCACTTCCCAATGACACAAAACACTCGCTAGCGTCTTTTATAACGCCATTAAAAATCCCCCCTTGCCTTAGACAAACACGCTCTCAGCCTAGTAATTAGTTCTGGACTCTTTATTGTACACGCTATTAGCACAGGAAAAGTCCTCCAACTCAAACTTATATTTTACCTGAGCTTCAGTTTGAAGTTCCCACCTGTGTCCACACGAGCATCTGTCCAGCAATGTGACTGTCAGAATTCCCCAAAAAACTCTAGAACAACCAGAAACGAAGTCAAAGCTTGATGCATAAGATTTAATCATTAGTCATTGTCCATTACAGTGAAATTCGTTATTTGAAATGTAACCAATTAAGATTGTATTTGTTCATAGAACTTCTTAACCTTCCATGAAGGATCGAGTGACGTAACCTGTGAATTGTTCAACACGTTTCGGGGTAAAATTATAAATTACTTTGAAAGTTCTAAAGGCGCTTAATCCTAAAGGTTAGCGTGCACAGTTCTTAAATTATCAGGCCGATATTATTAACGATAGAATGTTTTTGCATATATAGTAAAAAAAAGGGCCTAAAATGCACAGTTCTTAATTTAATAGTCCTAGTAGATTGTTAAAGATAGGAATAGTATCAGAATGTTATTATATGTTCATGTTTTTTCCATAGGTTCGGTGACTTAGCATGAACAATGGTCTCGTTGTACGAGAAATGACAGCTAGTTTATGCATGCCGTTGCTTTTCCTCTCCCCTCACACCTCTTTTTTAAGCAGTACCTATCGAACGCACGCAGTCGTATAGCTTGATGGAATGCCTTCTTTACATGCCTCTTACCCCCCACCTCGTAACTTTGTAGTTTATATCCTTTTACTGTCAAACGCCCGTTGTCACAGGCGAGCGCCGCGACGCCTCTTATTTCGGAAACGACTGGCACGATTCAGCAGTACTTATATGGCAGTAAAATCTGTCCAAAAAGGGTTGACTGTAAACGTGTACGCTAGCCAGGAAAGGTTAGTTAAGGAACGACATACTTAAACAGAAGATACACGAATTAAGGTAGAAGATATCAATATGAATCCTGTAGCACTTGACCGCGTCTACCTTTATTGAGTTTCGCGGAAAACGGGGCAAAACTGGAAACAAGCCGAATAGGGAAACAGGGTTGGGAACGTTTTCTTGTATTTTCCAGGGTTTCCATAATGACAGCTAACCTGTAGTTTTGGGTACCTGCGGTAACATTTAATGACAATATTTGCTGTCCAATGGAGGGGGGTCTTTTTGGCTGGATGGGCTTGGCTCTCTTGGGTCAATTTCTTCAAGTTTTCCAGCATCTGTTATTTGACAGGCAAATTTTCCATGGGAACTGCCAGAGGTTTCCTTTTGGCATCTCTAACTGTCAAGATTTGAATTTTGGCACATTTTCGAGGTAAAGGGAAGAAGCCTACGGAAAGAGTTTCCATTTACATAGTTTTAATATACTGGAACAGGCCATCACCTGACATGGAAAAAGAAAAGAAAAGGACTTTGTTAGACACATTTTCGATTTACGGATAAACTATACATTGACAACTTCTGGTGTGTGGTTTTGAGAAAGTTTTTTTTAGAGTTTGTTCTGCCCTCTTTTGCCTTTTTGGGTATGTGGGAGATCTTTTTAACACCTGCACTTTATCTTGATCGTCATGAGGCCTTTTCGAGCGGAGAGCAAAATAGAATCGAAGCAGCGGTCTGCAACTTTCCGGATCCAAGACAAATGAAGTCTTTCTCTCCCTGAGGTTTTGAACACCAAACCTGAATTCGTATTAACACCTTCCTAAAAAGAAAAAGATAAGCTTGAAATGGATGATGCCAAGCTTAATATATAGGTTCCGAGATTTACCTTCCAGATGATTTTTTTAATCTGCCGCATTGTTCTGTTTTTCTTATTTAGCTTCGTCACAGAATTGTAATTTAAACCTTCACCAGCTGCTGCTGAGCTCAGTATTTATATTTTGGGGACTTCAAGCACTAAAAAAAAGAAGGTGAAAAATAAAAAATAAAAATAAAAAATGATAAATGGGATGTGCACCAATTACGAATTCCCCGTGTCTCGTCTCTTCGTGAGTGTGAGCTTGGCGGACTTCCACAGCACAGGTGTGGTCATAGCACCAGGCCTGTTCCTTTTTCGTGAAGTGTAATCTCATCTGACCATCAAACTATAATGCTCCACCTGTTCCACGCAAGGCTTCTATTATATGAAAAGGAGAAATAGGAAAATTTGAAGGTTTTCTGCCTTTCTTTATGCGCCTTAAGAAACAAAGTAGAGCAGAAGCCTTCGTTATCATAGGATGTTATAAAAATGTGAGTTTATCTCGACAGAAGAATGTTGCTTTAAGTGCACTATTTATCAGGATACTGTTTGCCTGTTTTTCCTTTACTTTACTTTCACCTTCTTGCACGATGATGGAGTGTTTCTCCCCCACTTGAAACTCCACTTAAGAGCAAGTTTAGCTCTAAGAGTATCTGTGAACTACAAGTGATAACGAAAGCTGAAACCTTTCCAAACTAGTCTATTTGCGTGGACACAGTATTTTCTTCTAGTTATTGATGAATGCGATGTGTCCATGAACGCGGGATTCATTAGAGAACACTTATAAACTAAGGAAGCGTCCCAAAGAATGGAAGTGAAATATTTTTAGAATTACTTTTGAAACGGAAAAATTTGCTTTTCTCGGGAGATTTTAGCGAAAATTCCGAGGGATGCATTATTTATCAGGATTTTAGTTTCTACTTACAAATAGCAAAAAAAAATCGAAAAGGTATAATTTTACAGCACAGTTTTACGGAGTTACGGTTTCTGAATTATTTTGATCGGAACTTCCTTTATCGATAGTTTCATAGATGCCTTCCTATCATGTAACCAAAAAATTTGAAACATACCTTGATATTCTAACGTATTTAGCGTAAAGAAGGTTTTCTAAAAATGTTAGGCTTTACTGTTTCCGAAATTCTGTTCAGATTTCAGAAATTCAGATTTACTGTTCCAGAATTGTGCTTTCAATTATACGGATTATTATTATTAATTCAAAGTAACAATTAATCTCGCGTTTAAAGGTATATTATGTCGAACGACTAAGAAATCCAAATTAAAACATTTAACCTAAACAGACCCTTCGAAAAATTACTCGTAGCCCGAAGCTCTGCTGTTATCCATCATTGATTGGGTATAAAAAACGGCTTTGGCGACTTTAGTAGGACGATTTAGAAGACAATTTCCGTAACTTGGAGACTTGGGTGTACAATTATAGGTATTCGCTACACGTATTATAAAACTCGTTCGTTATATGAAGGGTAATAAGAGGGTAATTAGCAATTAGTGTCCTAGGCTAAGTCCGTCGGCATGGGAAGACAAAGGTTGTGGTTTGAGAAAGGGCCGAGTCAAGAAGGGGTCAAATTTTAATATATAAACTCGCAAGTCACAATGTTATAACATTGGACCCAAAGAATCGCGGCTAATAAGGGTTATTGTTCGAACTTGCGAAACCTTCGCTCCTTTCTTCACGTGTTTATAGCTGCCATTGTTGCTGTCATGTTCTATTTTCTGGTCTCTCTGTCTCTTTTTAACTCACTTTTTAAGACGCCCCATTGCAACGTTTACCTTTATCCACATACACGTTCTTATAAAAGCGGAGGTATACTGTTGGGCTAATTGTTAGCGGCACCGTGTAGTGCGGCAAAAACGACTGATTGCTAGTCTTGGCTTTTATGGAGGAAAAAAAATGAGTCGGGTCGGGTTCTGGCTCTCGTGTTTCCCTTTTTTCTTTGGCCCCGCAAATGATACCTTCTTCCTATAGTGTGTTTTAGTTGTAGCAACTCACACTTGAGTGACCGGAGCTGAAGCGAGATATGCAAATAGCCCCGGGACTATCTTTATGACGGAATGCCATTAGGGATGTTGCGAGACAGCTGGAAAGTTCGGGATGAGATTCGGTCACGACAATGCTGCTATTCCTGCAGGCTTCGCACACTTAAAACCTTCTACTTCTCCTAACCATTAGATTCTAAACTTCCAAAAAAAGAGAGATAAAAAGGGAGGCCTCCAAAATGGAAATTGATAGTCGAAAATGTCTTTCCTTCTTTTTTTTTTTTTTTTGCTAACATTTCTCAGGACTTTGGTACGAATAAGATTGCAAGAAGATGGTGAGTCTGAGGGGCTCCAGTTTGTTTAAGATCGTTGCGCTCTGTCATTGTCTTTGGGAAGGAGAAAATTGGAAAGAAATGCAAATAAGAATATTGAATAGGATTTATACCTGGATTTTGTCTTTTTTTTATATACCTGGTTCGGTAAGTTTCAGGGGGAGGTGTATAAGATGAGTCGGAATCCTGCCCAACAGCTCGCTTTTTCTTGCAGTGCCTTTCATTCAAGTGATCTTCACCGTTGTGGTATACTGTCCTGAACCTCCGACTTGGGAGTCAGCAGACTAATTTTAAATCCAGAATTATTTCCCTCGATGATTTTATTACAACTGATCATCAGTGAATAATGCATTCAAGTTTGCAATAAACATTACATTTAGGAGTTAAAGTCTAGCGTATGAAACTGAATTGATAATCTAACTGTAGTTGGAAGAAAATGGCGAGGAGGGACAGCTTAACAGGCACTTTCCATCGAATCTCATTACTCATTTAACATTATGTTCCCAAGTAGCTTAGTCTAAATTAGAGATACATGTTCATACATGTTCAGGCAGTTCAGTTAATTGCCAGTGAACTTTTTTCCTATAGCGTGAAGTTTAAGGTTGTACATTCATCCTTTCCTATTTCGGGGATCACTCAGTTCTCTCATTCAGACTCTCCGACTATAGTTTCCAACAGAATAGTACGAAGTCTGGGAACTTGGCTGGTGCCAGAGCCTCAAATTTATTAGCATAAGAATACCGTGTGGATTTGAAGATATAACGGCAAAAAATTACAGCCTAATTCTTCCATAGAAAAAACGATAGCCAGTTGATTTGCCAGCGAATTTATATTCCTTTTTTTCTGTCAATTTTTTAGGCAACATACAAGGAGAAGAAATGCTGCTGTTTAATTTGACGGCGGTGAGCTCATGGGAAGACATTGTCTACACCGAAGTGCATTTTTTCCAACGGAGATACCAATCTGTGGACCGAAAGCGTTACAAGTTAATTCCACTGCCCCAAGAGTATCGATTAGAAGTCTTTGACATTCATGGTTTGGTCGTGACTAGCTTAGGCAAATGGAAATTAGGCAAAGGACGCCGAGGATGGCAAGTCCAGGATTTGACGGACCCGGTACAAAAAATCCGGCAACATGCTGAGCCACCTCACCTCTTGGGTTTCAAAATCCAAGTCGCCCAGGTGGGGACCAAGCACCGCAAATATCATTCCGTGCCTCTCAAGTCGGTCCTACGCATGGACCCCAGTCCATTCCTAATCGTCTTCTCCAACGAGTCTAATAACAACTTTACTACTAGCAATTCCTGGCCTATCGATTCTTCTTTTGAACCCATTCCCCTCAACATGGCACAAAAAGAAGTCTTGCAGTACACCGTCACCGACTCCCTTAACCAAAAGTCGACGAAAAGGAGAACGCAGAGATCGTTGCAGGATAACCGGATTGATGAAGTTGATTACTCTAGTATCCCCCGTACTGCGCGTTCGATCAACGATAATGAACTCCCCGACCTGGATGTCTTCTCCAATTACATTCCTCAAACGCATCCCAATATGCTTCAAATGCGAGCTCCCAAGATGAAGAAACCCGTCCACAAGAGTAAAATGGAAACCACAACGACGACTACGAAACCCAAAATTATTCCATATCCTAAAGGTTTCTCGGCAGCGAGTTATGCGCAGAAATGGGTTTCGAATAAAAAGCGCAAGGCGCGCAAGAACAAGCGGAAAAATCGAAAACTACCAGAAGCTTGGCATTACACCCAACAGGTAAAAATGTTTCAGATTGAAATCACGATTTTAAATTTTCTTCTATGGGTGATTAGCACCATGGTAATGAAGCTCGACACGAAGCTCCTGAAGACTATGGCAATTCGATGTGCCAGAGACGCAAATTTGTGGTAGATTTCGCAGAAATTGGGTGGAGCGAATGGATAATTTCTCCTAAGTTCTTTGAAGCTCATTACTGTACGGGGAAGTGTCCCTTTCCACTGAATAAGGCAAGTAGCTTTGAGTTGATTTCTTCTGTATGAATTCAAATTGGGTGGTAATATTTTAGTTTCTTGATGATTGGCTTCTGATTCTTTATATAATCGTTACGAAAAGCAGCTACCTGGGAACCAAACCAGTTGTGTAAGTAGATGACTGGTACATGTTCGTGAACTGCATGGTCCGTTATTGCATACCAAAGACTCGAGATAGCTGTTTTGCATAAATAATTAATTAAACAAATTAATTTAAGGCGCTGTAAATCCAAGACATTGCCTTTAAGAAAACATTACATTTCCTAATAAGCGCATGATACTGAAATTTGCTTTATCTGATCTCTAATACTGTTAACTAATTCGACAAAATTAGAAGGTTTAAAAGTCGTCGTACTTACATATGGATGGTTACAAAGCAATTCTTGTCATAAATTGTGTAGTGTACGATTTTTTGTCAACCGCCTAACAAGTGTATTCATGTTTCAATTGTAGGCATTGAATCCCAGTAACCACGCCACCATCCAGAGTATTGTTCACGCAATTGGCTTACATCCAGAGGTGCCAGCACCTTGCTGCGTCCCTGATGTCATGTCTTCGGTGACGCTGCTTTACTTCGACGATGATCGCAATGTCGTGTTAAAAAATTACCCCAGTATGACAGCTGAAACGTGCGCGTGTCGATGAAATTTTCCCTTTAGTACCTCATAAGGAGGGCCAAGAAGCCGCACCAGACCAAAATGAAGAAAGCTGAGCAGTGTTTTATCACGTTGCTTTCGCTTCAATTCCGATGCTTGACGGTTTCTATCATTCTTCCCGTAGAGCCCGGAAGAATTCAAAACAAAAGGACTGGACAGCTTCGGTCTCTCTTGCAAGTTTATATATGTACAGATAAAAATTACAGTTGTCTACGAAAAGTTTTTATCTCAAAGAAAAAGACAAAAGGATCAGCCAATTGAGATGAGGGATACGACTGCCTGGAATTCTTGAAATTGTCATGTTTTTTTGCTTTTTTTAAGAAGACTTATACCAACATTTCCAAAAATATTTATGTCTTGTGCGACCATGTTCGATTCCAATGGCAGTGGAGGCGGGCTAATTGGACTTTCCTTTTTTGGATTTTTTTCTTCTAATGAATGGTTCCTGTCAGTCTTTTCTTTCTTTTCTTAGCGACAGACCCATTCAGATGTTTACCTTCTAGTTTCCTCTTCGAGAGAAAAGAAAAGTTTCTGGATGATGCTGGAGTTTAATTTATTAAGGTAAAAACTCTCAGCTTGTTTATTGGTTATCAAGTTTATTACAAAACCCAAAATATCTGGGAGATCTTGGGAACGAAAAGCCAGGCTGAGTGTGCGGTTTGACAATTTTTATTTTCTGCGTTATTTTTATTAGCGTTTTATTGTCACCCTTTGTCATAGTACTTCAAGTTTATGGCCTACCTCATGCCGAGTTTTTTGGAAAAGATTTAAAGCGACGCATACTTTTTTCACTTGTCCTTTTGTAAAGAATTTGCGCTAGTCATTTATGGATGTGTTGTTTTGGTGTAGCCCATCATAAATAGTACGGAAATTGTGTATAGTTCATTACACACAACAGCCTCTTGCCTCTCTCTCGCAGTGGGTGTTATATACAGTGACGTTCATAAATTGTATGACCTTTTCACTCTTACAGGTTTTTGAATTTGGTGTACTGATTGTAGATTTGACTTATGTAGTATCCCGTGCTTGTTCAGATAGTAAATACTTTAAAAATTATGCAGTTAGTTGGCACTCAAATTTTTGAAAGGCTTTATAACTGGAAACACAAATTCAGGCTGTGTTTCTCTTTCTATAGCATGTTTTCAAAACCAATAATCTTAGAAAGTTATTGGTTATAATCCATAGATCGCGCTGTGTTATTTTTACAAAATCAGCACACAACCGAATTTTTCATTATCTCAGAATTGAGGAAAGACATAACCCAATAACTAAGCCAGCTTCTTCACGCATGTCCATCCCAAGAAATAACCATTTGTCTCTTAATTTAATCATTGCAGTCCAGCAGTCTCATGGCCTGCAGGTCTCTGGGTGCTTCTGCCAAGCAAGCATTTCGAATTATCGAAAGGAAGGTAGACAGGTATACATTTCTAGGAATAACACACACAAAATTCTGGTGAATATATATAAGAGTATACGAAAGACGTTTTATGGGAAAACTTACATGCAAAAGTTTGTCATGTGTTCTTCTCGCAATCCTTCTGGCATATGTTTGTAGGCTACTGCCACTTGTGGGGCGTCGACACAAGAGAATCTCGACAAACATACGACAGAGCCCACCACAGAACGACAGATACGACACAAGGACGACAGATACCGACATAAGGACGATAGACCCTGTCACAAGAACTATTATACTATTATTTCACTCTATTACTATTTCACTCTATACAAATCCAAGCCAAATCTTATACTGTATTAATATATTTTTTCATGTACAGTAAGATTTGGCTATCGTCAATACCGATAAATCATGTATAGCGTATTAAAATTTTACCAGATACTTCCTTATATAATTCTCGAATTCTTAAACGAGCTTAATTTTGTTCTAGAATAAAGAAAACTTGGCCCAACGTGGACGTCAAGCTAAAGCAAACTTACATATGCAAATCTAAACCCTGAACAGCTACCAAGCTTAATAAATTGTTGAAGAAACGCTAGTAGGAAAATTTTACGGGAAATTTTAAATAAAGCATTATATGTTCCAATCAAATATCACTAACGCTTTCTAAAAGTTATACTATGCACTCTGAAACATCTTAGCAAGGTCCTCAGCTTCTTCTCTGACTTGCTTATTGTAGTAGTCTTTGTGACGATGTCTGCGGTCCTTACGTCGGGTCGTCCTTGTATCGAGTACTATCATATTTGTGTATGGGACTGTCATTTTGCGTTGGGTGTCTGTTGTCTTTCTTTAAATTAGAACGGACTCGTCCATTTGTCTCCGGCCTTTATTAAGGCTTTGCGCAGCAGCGCTCAAGGAGGCGAGGCTCGAACGGACACGCAGGCCCGCACCCAGGGGGGTGTTTGGGGTGTATCCACATACTACCCCTCCCTCCCCGAACCAAAATCCTGGGTACGGCCCGGCTGACGCGGATTTGGTACTTTGCTATGTCTCTGATTTTTTTGGGGAGAAAAGATCCAGTTTATCAGATTTTAAAATTTGCGTAAGTCCGATGGAAATTTTTATATACAAAATTCCTTTAATTTTCTAGACTAAGATGGTTCTATAATGCAACAAGTTCTCCAGATTTAGTTAGAAATGTATGTAATGTATCCCAAAATCTAAGATGACACCGGTATGTCACTGTCTAACAATGAATTTTTCTTTTTCAGCTAGTGGAGTGAAAGAAAGGGCAAGTTTTAACGATTCTCATCAACTTTCGTTGATGAGAATCGTTAAACTAACCTAATCTAACCTAAAGTAACCTAAGCTATAACCTAACTTATAACCTAAATTAATAAACTAACCTATCCTAACCTACCTAAGCTAACCTAACCTAGCCTAACCTAAGTTAACCTATCATAATCTAACCTATTCTAACCTAACCTAAGCTAACCTATCCTAAGCTAACCTAACCTAGCCTAAGCTAACCTAACCTAACCTAACCAAACGTAACCTAATCTAACCTAATTCATTTCCAATCCAATAACCAATTTTGAACTCGAGTGACACCTGTTAGTCATTGGTTTTAAGGCGAACGTTTTGCAACAATAATACATACTAGTGTCATTTTATT